>LR990517.1:10319418-10919418 GCA_905147745.2 Phlogophora meticulosa
CTCAATTCGACTGCATGTTTTTTTTTGTGTTTGTATGTGTGTTTCGCAATCATTCCGCCAATTATTATGAAAGTTTCAGAAGAGATTATATTTAAATGGGGCCGGTATTTAAATTATATTTTGTTTTAAATCTTGTTACACAGAGCGATTGTCTATCCAACCTCCACAACTCAGTTACTGGGAAGCATGATACCCTTTGGCAAGACTGGTTGTCAAACTTTCGGGATTTTACTACCCGTAACGACGATCAAAGATCTACAATTTACTGCCAAGACCAACTATTTCAGACGTACCGAGGAGTCTCGATATATACCTAATGAACAGTCACCCATCCACAGACTGACCTGGCCAGAACCTTCCTTGAAATGACCTGTGCGGCCGTTTATATATAATCACGCAAGGACGCACGATATACACGCTTTTGAAATTAAACGACTGTTGGTCTTGTAACTCAAAACCAACAATAAAATAAATAATATTAGGTCTTTACCTATGAAATTGCCGTTCTGCAGTACTGGCCATTTCAAATCAAAATATTTTTTGTTTGGCTAAGAATTCTAATTTCAAATTAATTTTATTTTAAAAACATGGATTTTTTTTTCCAAAAGTAGTCATTTGTTTATTGATTAGTGTTACATTTTCATCGCATTTAAATCTTTTTCGTCATCATGGATACGTTAAAAATTCGAGTAATTATGGAATATGAGTACCGTCGTGGCAGCAACGCGGCACAAGCGGCACGCAACATCAACGACGTTTACGGAGCTAACACTACAAACCAACGCACTACCTGTTATTGGTTTGCTCGCTTCCGTTCTGGAAATTTCGACCTGAAAAATGAACCTCGCGGTCGTCCGAAGACTTTGGTCGACAATGACGAATTAAAGGCGATTGTGGAAGCTGATGATATACAATCTACGGCTGAATTAGCAGCAGCTTTCGACGTTAGCGTCAAAACAATATTGGTCCATTTGCGTCAAATTGGCAAGGTAAAAAAGCTTGACAAATGGGTGCCCCACGAACTCAATGATCGCCAGCGCGAAGTACGCGTCGAGACGTGCCTTGCACTGCTCAACAGACACACAAATGAAGGAATTTTGAACCGCATTGTTACCTGCGATGAAAAATGGATTCTGTTTGATAACCGCAAGCGCTCAGCAAGTTGGTTGGATCCTGGTTCAGCACCTAAACAATGCCCTAAACGAAAACTTACCCCAAGAAAAGTGATGGTCACTGTTTGGTGGTCTAGCGCCGGTGTGATTCAACACAGCTTCTTACCAAACGGGGTGAGCATTACTGCAGATGTGTACTGTGAAGAATTGAACACAATGATGGAGAAGCTGGCACATCTCCAACCAGCATTGGTCAATCGCTCGTCTCCGCTGCTCCTGCACGACAACGCGCGACCTCATACTGCACAGCAAACGGTCTTCAAGTTGCAAGAACTGGGGTTGGAAGCTCTCCGTCATCCGCCCTACTCACCAGACCTTGCGCCTACAGACTACTACTTTTTCCAGAATTTGGATAACTTCTTGGCGGGAAAAAAATTCAATACCCGAGAGGCAGTACAAAATGCCTTTGAAGAATTTGTTGCCTCCCGTCCAGCTGATTTCTTTAAGAAGGGCATCAATAAACTGCAACTGCGTTGGCAAAGATGCATTGATTGCATGGGTGATTACTTCGATTAATACAAATAAAAAATACATGAAAAAAATTCATTTAAATTTTTTCATACAAAACGGCAATTTCATAGGTAAAGACCTATTATTTATGGACTGCGCTTATCAAAACTTTTCACAGCCTCAACAAAAGGGAAGTGCTAAATCAATCAAATAAGTAACTGCACAACAATCCATGGCTATGTAGCTAAAACGTCCGCACCGCATGCTGTATGGGCGAGGGGAATGAATCATAGTTTATTTTTACTACATTTATATTATCTCCAAAACAGTAAGAGCAATTAACCAAGTGCTAGCAGCAAATCTTATTTCGATGATGTCGCTGTGACAATAAAACATATTTTTTTTATTTGGATTGATACTTTGTTCATTAAATTTAATAATCATCCAATAGTAGATGAGCATGTCGAGAAATACATTTTAAAACACAAAAAGCAATTCAAAAGATAACTACTTAACATATTAAAGATAGGATTAGACATGGTGGCGCACTCTTTGGCAGATTAACTTAATACGGACCAGGTTGCCATACACTGTTTTCCATTTTAAACAACAGGTATATGCATCATATAAATATAATTTATAGCCTGTAGCACTCAGGAATAATGTAGATTTTTAACTTAAACTCAACTTTTTAGAATTGGATTGTTAGTTCTGGTGGTTACCCCCTACATACAAACTTATCAACTAATTTTATGTCTTTATAATATTAGTATAGATATCAATCTATGTAACCTGGCATGTCAGCTGTGAGGAGCTTGTGGCTCAATAAGAACAGCCATAAGGGTTGATCAGAGGTTAAGCTACGCACGCTTGCCGAGGTCTGTCTGTGGATGGGTGTCTGATCGTAACATATCGAGACTCCTGCGTGCCTCGGAAGGCACGTTAAGCCGTTAGTCCCGGCTGTCATTTGGCGATCATTGACAGTCTGTTGTTACGGGTAGTCAGAAGCCAGTCTTATCGAGGGGTATCTTGTTGCCCAGTAACTGGGTTGTGGAGGTCAGATAGGCAGTCGCTCCATGTAAAATACTGGTATTCAGCTGTATCCGGTTAGACAGGAAGCCGCCCCAACATAGTTGGGAAAGGGCTAGGCAGATCATGATGATATCAATCTATCTAACCTGGCATATGAGTCTTCCGGCACCAATACCTTTATTCGACGTGTGTGTACACATCCCATTTACTCGGTGGTATTAAAGTTCATTGAGTGAATAATGTGCGATAAAGGATTTTAAATGCAAAGTCTCATAATATACCTAGTGTGGATATACATATGTATGTACATATTTATGATAACGACTTTCCTAATAATGATATTCGGTTTAATTCAGCTTTAATTAATCACGATTAACAGTTGTTCACATAACATCTAACATCGCGCCTGTATTCCCCAAAGGGTTAGGCAGAGGCGTACCAATAGTGCCCCTACATTTCGCCAGTTATGTTTAGGTCGCATGTAATAGAGAGCGAGCCTATTGCCATCAACCGGGCACAAGACCTGACCAATAATAGTTGTACGTGTTGTGGTGCTGTTAGTGTTAACAGTTTTATTGCTTTATAATGTTTACATCCAAATGATGATGCTAAGCTTGAGCTTCCCGGGTCGGGCAGAGTAATATTGGGTTATTCCACCAGGAATTCCCCAATAGCAGCCCGAAGTCTGGATTAGTGCAAGTTTGATGGCAATGACTTGGCTCGGGACATTTAACATGGTACTTAAACATACCTAAACTCAAGCCTTGATTGCCATCCTTGATGTGTTCCAAGCAGAGTGTATGGGTATTTTCCTAGCAGCCTCAGCTATCATAGCCAGGAAGGTTCAGGACCACACTATCCGCATCCTTTAATCCATTGAATGGTTATGTCATTTCGAATACCCACCTGATTTAAGCGGTGATGACATTCGTATAGTAGCCCAGAGTTGGTTGTGTAGCATTTTAGTGCTTGCAGGACCGCCATACTGTCTGATAGAATACGGATTCTGCTTGGAACAACGTATACGCACTCTGGTAAGGAATGCACTAAGGATCAGCACGACAAAGCATGGTCGGACCAAACTAACTGCAGACAGTCCAGGGAGGCGCTCCCTGCAATCGACGGCCGCTTCACAAAGCAGGCTCTCCTACTGACTAAGCAGCAGCTGCGCACAGTCACAGCCGCCGTTCCCAGTCATAGGTCATTTAACAAACACCTCTTTGCCATAGGAGTTACAGACAGCCCACAATGCAGAGCCTGCATGGAGGAAGATGAGGCAGCAGCCCACGTGCTCCTCTACTGCCCAGAGGTCACTGCATGCAGGGCAAAATACTTCGGTAACCCAGTTACTCTCCGAGAGATCAATATAATACAATGCTATTTCATTATTTTAGTAAGGAAAGATGATAATTAGTTTTACTTACCAAGATTTAATTCACTTGTGTGTCTTCCACAGCAATTGTAGCACTATCTTGGGATACTGCGTCACAGCTATGTGAAGTAACAGGTTCTGGAATGACAATCAATTGATTATTTCAGCAAGCAACAATATCCATTGGAGGACCAGACATAATGGATAAATATTAACCACATACACATAGTTTTTATTACATACTAGCACTTCATCAGCGACTTCTCTGGCGAGGAACTTGAGTATACTTGAGGTTATTTATAAACAACAATGGTACAACAGACAGAATTACGAATTTACGAAGGAGAGTAGAACAAAGTTTTGACAAAGAATTGAATTGAACGACTCATTTGCCTAGCCTTTCCTTTTCTTTGGGTTGGCTTCCAGTCTGACCGGATATGGAGCTGAATACTAGTATTTTAAACCTACTTCTGAAAAGGAGATTCTCAATTCGACTGCATGTTTTTTTTTGTGTTTGTATGTGTGTTTCGCAATCATTCTGCCAATTATTATGAATGTTTCAGAAGAGATTATATTTAAATGGGCCCTCTAACCTGGCATGTTTTTTGTTGATACAGCGTTTTTGCTGAGTCTTCCGGAACCAATACCTTTATTCGAAGTGTGTCTACACTTCCAACTTACTCTTTACTCGGTGGTAGTTGAAATTATATTCATTTTCTCGTCGCAATATACACCGACAGAAGTTAATGATGTATTACAAAACTCCTTATCCTTATTCGGGGTAGGGAATTTATACAAATTCGAATTGGCACATAGCAGCCTCCCCAAAAACGCGGCTTTTTCTGATTAAAACACTTAGCTACGCTATTTAAGTCCGGAGCATCATACAGGATACGGGGTTACGAGTCCTGACTCAATACTTAGATTATACAATCCATTCAAGCAAAAAAAAAACACGGCGGCCGGAGGGGCAAAGGCGTTACGTTATTGGGTAGAAGAAGCACTTTTGGATGATTATACATATAAAGAAACAAGCAGGACGCGGGAAATTAACACTGGCAAAGCGGGCATCGGCTGCCAATTCATTTTGTTTGTAGATTGACATTTGTTGTAGTGTTGCATGTGATAATAACAATCATTTACACAGTGTTTTGCAATTATATTATTTATTTTTCATGGTGGTTTCGTTCCAAGGACTGTGTTTTTTTCAACACTCAATACTTTTATTGCTTCCACAAGTTAACTTAGATGGTAGGTTTTACAAAGTTATGATCATTGTGGACCCTGTCGGGCACTGCAATAGTAGGAGACAGGAAGACGGCTTTTTCATTTTTTTATTTGTGTTGATGTTTAAATGTATTATTTATGAAGCAATTTAAGTTTCTATTAAAACATGTTTTTATCTAATTTAAACTGTATCATTAAAGTATTCATGAAATTTACAATAGCATATAATTAGTACAAATTGTTTTTATTTATTTATGAACATATTATTCTTTTATGGGGGACCCACCCATAAAAGAATAATATGTATAATATACGAGAAAATTCCTCAATAACCGTTTAAACGTTATAAGCTTGTTTGGGAAATCATCATGACTTGTTTTATTTTAAAAGGGGATTTTTGGGGGGAATAATGATTCATTGTGCCAAACTTTTAAATTTTGTTCCTCCCTACATACAACATGATATGAAGCACTAGCACAAATTTCTTACGAGAAATTTACCAACTGAATCCGTCAACAAGATTGAAACAGCGCCTCTTAATATTGCGTCCGTGAAGCTATTTTCTTTTGTTTAATACTTTGCCACTCACCAGCAATTTCCATGGTATCGTGAGTGCGTTTACAAACACTTAAACTCACACAGGCACACAAAAAGCCAGACCTGGATCAACGACCTGTAGGCTATACAAATATTTGTTCTGGCCAATACTAATCTCTATCTATGTCGAACAATAATACTAAGTTATGGTACGGATTCACTTGTTTAAAAAGTAACTTTAATAAAAAAATTGGCATCTCTTACTGACAGCTAAAAGCTGAAAGCTCGGAAAAAGGACGGTATCGGCTAAAGTTACGTTCTAAGTTAGGGATATCAAATTAGTGTATGACATGCTTTAGTTGATGCCTTTTAAATGCCAACTGTTTGTTTCAGTTCAACTAAAATTGACAGTTCTCACTAATGTCCGTCCATTTCTTGTTTTATAAGAGAGAAAGAGATAAAAGTACATTTTATTTAAGATAAGATAATATATTATTTATTTGCTTAAACATGTGTCATTCATACATCAAAAGACATGCATGCAAGATGGTAGAGCCTGGCTAACGAAAGCGTGATCTGGGGTATTTTCAAAGTTTTAATGTGGCAAGTTGGCAACACAATTATACTGTCAAAGGTACGTCAAAGTATAATATGTTATATGTATATATATTACCTATATGTGTTTGCTATTGTTATTATTTTGTGAAGACATTTTTTTTCAAAAATATCTGTTTTATTATGGGTAAAACAATAAAAAGTAACCCGTGAAAGCTGTTACATGTTATGATCAGTGACTTCAAACCTAAACTAGAGGAGAAAGAAGTGGTTTACCAAGAAAAACATTAGTTGTTTAGATGCGATGTCGGATTTTTTAGGTTAGTATGTGTAATCTTGATCCGTGTTGGCTGATGATTATATATTTACAATATGACGATACCTTTTCTTATGTTTCCAGAGAAGCTGGAAGATATTGAAAGAGTCTGCGAAATTAAAATCATTCTTGAAAAGTTAAGGAGTTTGGAAAATATGTAAATCTTTAATAGAAAATGAGACTATGTTCTTAGAAGAAATAGGTATCATCACTAACTGGTATGAACATGCATTTGTTTAAAGTGTTTTGTTATTGTTGTTGTTATATTATTTTGAGATCATCCAAATGTTTGAACACCTACAGCATTAAAAATATGCACTTTATACTTTGTTCTACAGATGTTGGTGTCACGACACTAAGAAACATTAAAATAGAAGCATTTTTGAATGAAGGGGTGTGGAGGACTCCAGGAAAAAAACGCCCTCACTAAAGCACCGTATCTAATTTGGACAGATTTGATACTGATGCAATAAGAAATAAAATCAATGAATTTTAAGTTGTCAGAAAGGAGGTACCGACCTTGCGAACATTGCTAGAGGAATTACGTTCTAGCAGAGTTTCTCTGCATCCGGTAAAACTAATTACCGGATGCAGAGAAACTCTGCGTAAAATATTACTTGCTAATGGATATGAGTTTAAGAAAAATAAAAATGAACAAACATTTTTTGTCAAACATTTTGATATTGCTGCTTGGAGACATAGCTATCTAGCTGACTTATAAACCCTGAACATTTTTCTGATTCGACACGGCAACTATAATCCGTAGGTCGTGATTTAGTTACATGGGTGTATCTTAGATATAAGATGTATCTTAATAATTATATTGTAACCTTAGATTAAGTCACTGATAAGACATTATAAGGATGAATGTCAGTATTTTTTAAAAGAATCTGTGGCATATGCTGCAGATTTATTACACTGGTTATATTTATATTGTCCATATGAAGCTGTATGAAATTGTATTGTTTCAACTGCTCGGTATACCAAACGACGATGCTGATTAACATTAACCTATTTTTACATCGGTTTATGGCTTCATTACATTTGTGCGTGCGGTGGAACGGAACCCTTCCTAAGCGAGCGAGACTCGCACTTGGACGTTTTTTAAACGTACCTATGCACTAACACATTCGTCGCGTACGATTTTCGTTACCTACATGAATGCCTACGGTCATACTTAACATTTACTTCTCTCTGCTTAATACAAATAAAACAATCAGAATATTATTTTTATTCGCATTTATTTGAGCACATTACCTATCTTATCATACAATATACATACAAACAAAATTATACAATTTATTACTATACTAACTTAACATTATCTTCTGCGAAATTTGTCACTAAAATTCTGAGGTAAGCACAAAATTGTACATTACAAAACGTAAACATACATTTAAAATATTGTTTTATTTAATTCAATATTCGATCACTTTTTTTTACATTTGACAGTCGATTGACTACTGCGTGTGTTACAAACAGATTAAATCTACGTCTAGGCTCAGTTTTTTCTCATTTTCAGCATATAATAATATAATCGTGTAGTGTTACGGAAGCCTCTTCAACTAGCGAGCATTCTAAATAACAAAAACTGTAGACATAAAAGTGGTATATTAAACTTATTTACTAAATCATAACTAGTAATGTCAATAACAGCAAAACGTATAATTTTACTTACTATTAACTATGCTTAGGTACACTGATACACAGGACAATCATTATATAAGCGATCGATATTGTTTATATATTTATTTACTCATACTACGAGTACTAGTCGCCCAGTGCTAAAAATTCGACATTTCTTGCTTCCAAAAACTCCACATCAACTTCAACTATATCATATCTCCAACTTCTGGGTGCGCGCAATATAATAATAATAATAAATAAATAATAAATATTGCTGGACAATCCACACAGCATCATCTAGCCCCAAGCTAAGCAGAGCTTGTGTTATGGGTACTAGATGACTGATATACTTAACACAATACATTACATATATAGATATTTTTTATTATACATAGGAAATACCCAGAACACCCGGAACAAATATTTGTAGATCGTACAAACATTTGTCCCAAGGCGGGAATCGAACCCGCAACCTCTTGCGTCGCAGTCTAAGTGTGACGTCGTTCGCCACTGCGCCACATAGGTAAAAAATACATAGCTTTCTAAGTATACGCGCACCCACACTTAGAAGTCTTTCTTTTATAGTTTATAAACATTTCTTCGTAATCAACCTACTGGGAAGATATATATATACATAATGCTAATGTACATGATTATCTCGTGAGAATTGAAGCTTTTGCCTCGCAGGATAAAAGCTGATGACTGGCGTTCTAAATCACCACTCTTGGAGATCAAATAATTAGCTGTGAATAAGTTATAATAAATCCATTATACTTTGATTCAAACAAATAAAATTGAAGTATCTGTTAGTAATTTTAATATAACAGCTTTTTACTAAATTCATATGAGATTATATAATACCAATAGATACTATATGTTAGTTTGTTTGGGCCAGTCTCAGAAACCACTGGACCGATTTTGACGAAAATTTCACTGGCAAAATAATGTTTTAAGCAGTCCTTTATTTTAGAAAAGAATCTGGGCTCCGCGCATGGATATGATATGAAATGCCATTTTTGTTAATCTCTACGCAGACAAAGTCACGGGCACAGCTAGTATTAAATAAAAACGATACATAAAATCTTGTTTTACTAAAAATCCATCAAGCAGAGATTCAAGAATAAACGTAAAATATATACACACACAATGTTGTCTAAAATTGTACTATTTTATGGTTAGCATAATTAATTAACAATTAAATAATTCATCTATGTATATACACAACTTAATCCTATGTCTTTATTGAGTTATAATTTGATTACGTAGTATAGATAACAGGATGTAAAAATCTTCAAAACAATAATTATGTAAATAACCTTTTTCAATATAGAAAAAAATATATCATTCTTAATTTTAACAATAGAATTGATTTCTATTACATTACATTATATTATTATATTACAAAAGTAGTTTTTCAAGAGAGCGAAGGTCAATAGCACTTTGCATAATATGAAAACACAGTGACCTCAAGTACATCACAGACCATTTGAATGTGCCAAGTTTAGAATATTTCTGACCTCTATGGGTTAAGTAAAAATAGCACATTTATTTTCTAGTAAGTTCTGTGATTGCGATATAACACTATCATATTAAACATGGTCATGGATCTATGAGTCAATTTAACGACAGAAGGCACGGTTGGCGCAGCGGCTGAGCAATTGGCTGCTGAGCTGCGTGTCGTGGGCTCGATTCCCGCACGGAACAAATATTTGTATGGCCTACAGATAGTTGTTCCGGGTCTGGCTGTTTGTGTATGTGAATTTGAATGTTTGTAAACGCACCCACGATACAGGAGAAATTCCTAGTGTGGGGCAATGTTTAAAAAAAAAAATACATTAAAAGTCAGTACACAAAGTATCCTATGGCCGTTTTGATTTGATTGTTTATAAAACCACTACATCTGCCTAGTTTTTCCCGTGAGAGTCAATATGCCGGGTGTAACATAGCGAATTAAATTATACCAATTACCAAACAAATGTACCTATAACGTACTATTTTGTACCTAGCTCTATAAAATCTGTACCTGCTTCAGAACGAAATTACACAACCAATATTGTGGATGTGTGTAACATCGCCGCCGGTTGTTTTATTTCTCAGGAACTATCCATTAATACACACAATAAAACATACAAAATAAACAACAAATAGAAACACACTCTTGATCATTGGATCAGAACTATCCCACTGATCAAGAGTCATCATCATCCTCCTGCCCTTATCCCAATTTATTTGGGGTCGGCGCAGCATGTTTTCTTCTTCCATACATCTCTATTTGCCGTCATCTCATGGGTCACCTCTTTTCTTGCCATATCCTCTTTCACACAATCCATCCATCTTTTCTTTGGTCTTCCTCTACTCATGTAACCCTGCACATTCATACTCAAAACTTTCCTCACAACATGGTCCTCATTCCTTCGCATCACATACCCATACCATGACAACCGATTTCCACACAACTTCTCGGTCACAGGCGCCACTTTCAGACTTCCTCTTACATACTCATTTCTTATTCTATCCATTCGCGTATTGATCAAGAGTGTGTTTCTATTTATTTGAGGTACTTTTTAGGTAAAAAATTTGTGTGTTTTGGTGTAGTCACATTTTATGAGTAATGCTTAAATAATAAAATATTATGAACACCCGCCATCTTGATATCAATATGGCGGGTGTACCTTAATTTAGAAATAATTTCGTTCTGAAGGACGTACAGATTTTTTAGACCTATGTACAAAATAGTACGTTATAGGTACATTTGTTTTTGGTAATTGGTATAATTTAATTCGCTATGTTACACCCGCCATTTTGACTCGTCACTTTTTTCCCTACTATGCTGGGGCTGGCTTCCGGTGTAACCGAATGCAGCTCAGTATTTTACATAGAGCGACTGCCTATCTAACCTCCGCAACCCAGTTACTGGGCAACACGATACCCCTTGATAAGAATGGTTGTCATAGTTTCGGGCTTCTGACTACCCGCAACAACTGTCAAAGTTCTACAAATGACAGCCGGGTCCAACGGCTTAACGTGCTTTCCAAGACACGGAGGAGTCTCAATATGTTAAGAATGGTCACCCATCAACAGACTGACCTCGGCAAGCTTAGTAACTCTCGGTCAACCCGTGAGGTTATTTTTATTTAGCCACGACCTCCACGAGCTTAATGAAACAACTACATGACATTTATATTAATATAATTATTTGTAGACCAGTATGTTAATTTTAACGGTTGTAGAGTAAAAGTTAACATTGTCTTTTTAAATATCTCCATAAGCGATATAAAAAATATCAAGCTCATAACATATTTAGATATGTTATGAGCTTGATATTTTTTATATCGCTAGCTAATTAGTTGCATATGCGTATTCCTATAATTGGCAATGAATTAGCTGGAATGGAGTTCCATGCCAGCTACAACGTACCATTGCATGTCGACTGGCAGATATCAATAGCTTCGACATAATTTATGGTTCTAATTGAATAAAAGATAATATGACCCTAGACTATAGATATAATATGAAAGTGTTATATCCCCCTAAGGAACTTTGCGCATTACATTGTTTTATTCAAAGATAATTTTGCTACTTTTGAATAGAAAAATATAGTTACTTGTATTATCAAATACATCAGACGTTGAGCTGATGTTGTACTTTCCACAACATTGACGTCAGCTTAATTTTTCTTGCAGCTTGTAGTCATCTTCAAGCTTTATTTTGTGCTGTAAGAATACATGAGAAATGAGTTATAGAATACTCTTTACTGTACACCATAAACACTTACAAATAATGAGTTTAAGAGCTACATAGGGTGTTACAATGGGCGGCCTTGTCGCTAAAAGCGATCTTTTACAGAAAACCTTTGGATGGACTTGATAGAGAAGGAGAAATATATGTTGGTAGTTTGTAAGCCCCAGGCTAAGCAGAGCTTGTGTTATGGGTACTAGATGACTGATATACTTAATACACTACATTACATACCTACATAGATATTTTTTATTATACATAGCAAATACCCAGAACACTTGGAACAAATCTTTGTAGATCGTACAAACATTTGTCCCAAGGCGGGAATCGAACCCGCAACCTCCTGCGTCGCAGGCGGACCTTCATATGAAAATTATAATAGGACAAATGATTTTTATCATGCAAAGTAATGAACTGCTATGTAATGACATTTTAGGAGAGAGGTTGTGATTGTAGACATTGTTAGAGCCCATCTTACCAACAGTAAACAAGCATTCCAAAGCCATACTGATCCCACTGAGATGGTTTTATCTTAGAAACTAGTGGATTGCATTGGCATCTCTAGCCCAAAATTTTCTGATGACCTTAGTTATTTAGTATAAGTGTCATGAAGAAACTTGAAACGTTCCTACCGGGGAATACTGTAAAGCAGAGACAAGATATGAGAACCACATAATTCCAGCTGAAAGATACTGGACATAGATGTACACTGCTGAGCATAATCTCAGTCAGTACGAGCTCTTCTGAATATGCTGCATACAGCGGATTCTCGTGCAATTGTCAGTGAACCGACACCGAGACATCTCAATCAGCTCTCATGTGCCTGCATTTACACCAGCCCATATTTCTTCTAACACGAGCAGAGTAACGGTGCATGGATTCAATTTTTTTTTTTAAACTTCCCATATAGGAATTTCTCCTGTATCGTGAGTGCGTTTACAAACATTTAAACTCACATACACAAACAGCCAGACCCGGAACAACTACCTGTAGGTCATACAAATATTTGTCCCGTGCGGGGATCGAACCCACAACACGCGGCGCAGCAGCCGATGGCTTAACCACTGCGCCAACCGTGTCGTCAAAATACATAGGTATGAAGCACTTGTACGTAAGAATTCCTTCACAAAGAGCTCTACTACTAGTTCTAGATACAGGTTCTCTACAAATTGTTCTTACCATATTATCACGGTGACGATCTAGGTGATGACGAGTCTGGGGGTAGGCAGTATAGTGGAGTGCTCTGCAAACATCAGCGCGGTCATCCACTTAAGCTGGTCTTCAGTCACCGCACCCGCTATCGTGCAGCCGAACCATGGCTTATCTTTACTCCTGAAACGAGAAAAAACAAATTAAGCAGGCGCAGCTTGAGTCCGCGCCGCATGATTCCGCGTATACGTTTGCTCAAAGTTAACCTAACGATAGTTCTCTCAACTTCTCTGGTCGGTGCTAGTGCTCTGCCAGCCACTATCACGCCAACTTGTAATATGCAGTGGTCACATAGGCATCAAGTTAAGCTGAACTAAGGAGGAGATTCAGTACCTCTCTTCGACCCAAGCGAGCCCGCAGGCAATATGACTGAAGCGAACTGAGCCTACCACTACGCAGCAATATGCTGCTTAAGTATTGATTATAAATTTGGTTGTGTTATGGTCTCGGATTAAGAATTTGACTACCCCATGTCATCCCGTGGGTGTCGTACGAGGCGACGAAGGTAGTTTTGCGAATTGGTGCATAACATTAAGCACCTTAGGTCACCCACACGGTGGCGGGTATACAACCAACGCTAGTATTCCCAACGAGGATTGGTGTCAGGCAGGTAGCCGATTCTAAAAAACTTGTGCCATAACCTTTTGCAGCATGGAAAGTTTGAATGATATGTTCGCGATAGCGCGAGCCGCACAGGCGAAGCACAGGCGCAGCACCCGGCCCCTGTGGGATATGAACTAGGGTTGTCGCCTCAAAACGGGCTGGTGCGACGTAAGACGCGTAGGTACGATGATTGGAAGAGGAAGAGAATTAACAGATGTTTTTAAAGGCGCGACGGATAAATATAGCGTCAGTTACAATAGTGTTGGTGTAGTTTTGGATAGCAAGCTGAAAGAATGTGTGGTAGATGTAAATAGAGATTCATAGCTTTTAAAGTGATTTTGAAGGGTGTATTGAGCGTATATGCACCCCAGTCCGGATGTGTGGATCTTCTTCCATACATCTCTATTTGCCGTCATCTCAAGAGTCACCGTTTTTCTAGCCATATCATCTTTCACACAATCCATCATCAAATCTTTTCTTTGGTTTCCCTCTACTCTTGTAACCCTGCACATTCATACTAAAAACTTTCCTCACAACATGATCCTCATTCCTTCGCATCACATGCCCATACCGTGACAACCGATTTCCACACAACTTCTCGGTAACAGGCGCGACTTTCAGACTTCCTCTTACATTCTCATTTCTTATTCTATCCATTCGCGTAACACCACACATTCCCCTCAGCACTCTCATATCAGATAAATGTAACTGCATTTCATTCATCCCTTTTGCGGCCCAACAAAACGACTGCAACAACTATCGAGAGCTTCTGTCACATAGTATAAACTATGGGAGAAAGTGATACAGAAAAGATAGCGAGTGGAGCACTCTCCTCTCGCAATTTTTTCTCATATTCCAAAATCAGTTTCTGTTTATGCCAGGTTTAGGAGCAATGGTTGCCACCTTTGTAAGGTGCGTATAAAAACTTATATATGGTGTTCACTGATCTAGCATCTCACTGTAACTTATACACAATTTCTCATTCAAGTCTTATTATTTTAAACTTACGACATTACACATACATACACTACACAAACATAAATTACATACACATACATTACACATCCCTAAACATTCACTCACGCTCACACACTTACATTGTCCACTTTATTTTCTGTATAATTTTTACTTCATTTCTCTGCGACAATGAAACTGTACTAATGCCCCTGCTGTCTCTCGTGAGAACCTGTGTACCTTTGTGTTGGAACACTGGTACTCATAACATAAGTTAGATCTTACTTTGAGTACTAGAGTTCAAATTACGCTAGTTTTGAAGAAAAAAAGCATAACCGTATGATAGGGTGACTCGGCAGGTCCTTGAACTAGAAAAGGGTGCCTGGGAAGTATGTCGAGTTAATTCGTGCAATGTATCATTAGGCAATGAAAATCACTTTTATATTTTACATAAAATTGTTAGGTATTTTTGCTCGAAACTGTACTATGTACTATTCTTATAATAAAGCAAAATATATTCTATCTTAACAGACTTGATATATGTTCGCGTGATCATGGGCTATTCCACTAGTCCACATCTACGTATCCCCCTTTGGTGGAAGGCTACTTGGCTATGTCTGTGTGAGTACTTGCTGTAAGCTTAACGAGAACAACAAGAAATGGAACCCTCTTCCATGCTAGTCAGACTCGCACATGACCAGCCTTTTTTATTCATGTAATTAATAATAGGTAAGAAACAACTTTTTTAATATACTTTACCTATTATTTTTAAAAACCTTTTGTTAGGGATCGGGATCAGTAGTTATACTGGAAGTAAGTACTAAATGGAAAAGGATTCCACTGTTCCCCACCAGGGGTATACGTTGGTAGGCACTAGTGGAATAGCCCGTTATCATTACGTACCTGTTATGTTTGTTCTTGGGTATAAAGGTAATAGACCAGCGCGACTGCGGGTTCCGCTTGGTTTCGTGTCCCACGTACCACAAGATGTCCTTTATCGCCCACTCTTCGATCTTGTGAGAACCCTAAAAATATAAATAAAATTAAGTTTACAAAGCTCTAAGGACTTGCCGTCAAATTATTCCGTCACAGTAGATATCACTAGTTTTGAAGTCGTTACAAGCCGGTAGCCCACCGAATGGTAAGTCGTCGCCTCTGGTTGACATTAGCAATACCGTAGACATCCCAGCAGCATCGAAAAATGTATAATACTCTGAACAAACCTGTTTATCTTTGAAGTAACATAACTTCGAGTTCTGCACCTCAAACATGTGTAATTTAAAAGATTTCATGGCCTCGGTCGCCAGCCGAAGCTCGCCGCACACAGAAGCCGTTGGCCTTAACGCTTCCATATCGTGCAGGATTTTATTCTGTTTCACCAGCAAGTAGTTGTGTTTCCTGTCGTCCTCGTCCCAGTAGCTCCAGCGCAGTACCACGTCCAGCACGACCTCGTCGATGTGCACGGTGCGCCGCATGGAGTCGTTGCATATCACTTCTTCGAGCATAAGGAGATGTGAGTCTGATTTCGCCTTCTCGCACAGTTCTATGCACACGTCTGAGCTGGTCTTGTTTGGTGTTAGCTGTAAACATAAGTTATTTTTACAGAACACAAAAAAGAAATACCCTAATGGATGAAAACATTTGGACGTGCCGCGAATCATAGTCAATATACTTTTACATCGCTTTCGTACAATCTGTATGAACCATCACACGTAGGCCGCATTGTGTTTTTTTTTTTAATTTAAAGCGTTGCGCTGCGGACCGATGCGGATTTAATGTACGCTTAGCTTCAAAGTGACGTGCATTGATGTGACCGCAGATACAATAAAGAAACGTGTTTTAATATAATAGTGTGCCCCAGAATTCAATCCAATTGCTTTAGTGTTTTGTACATAAAACAGCAGGAGCCGAAAAAATAATTATACTTAGGAATCGACTGTGTTTTGAAAATGCGCCACTGAGTTCGTGAAAAGGTAAATATTTCAAAATAATAGACAATTCAATTTAAAAAACCATAAATTGATGTAAAAGTGTTTTTAACTGTAGTTGTTGTATAATACGTAACGTATAAAAAGCATAATAGGAGCTTGTGGCTAAATAAAAACAGGGCACGGGTTGATCGAAGCTACGCTTGCCGAGGTCAGGCTGTGGATGGGTGACTGATCGTAACATATCGTGAATCCTCCGTGCCCCGGAAAGGACTTTAAGACGTTGGTTCCGGCTGTCATATGTAGATCTTTGACAGTTGTTACGGATAGACAGAAGCCCGGAAATCTGTTGACAGATTTCCGGGCTTCTGTCTATCCGTAACACTGGAATCAATCCGTAAAACTGGTTGACCAACCAGTTTTACGAAGGGGTATCGTGTTTCCCAGTCACGGGATTATCCCTTCTCCTCCTCCTCCTTCCTTATAAACTCTAATCTAGATTTAAAAATAATTTGACAAAGTTTTTAACTAAAAAATTCTATTATAGTGTACATGAGTTCGTAGATTATAAATTGAAGTTTTGTAAATTGCACAGTCATTTTAAATTACTATTACTATTGTGTGGCGTCTCTCTCCCATTTACATTTATTATTATTATTTTTATATTTATTTAATTTATTAATACAATTTGCTGGATTTATGCTTTGCTGCCGCGTAGATTTATCAAGGCAAGTCCGGGGGTACACTTTCTTGTGGCTGCTGCCCTGTTATTGGTTTAATTCCTTAAGAAGTAGACGCAACAAAAACCACCGGGCGACTAATCCACCCCAAACCGCGACCCTCGTGTTCGAGAGGATGCGGGCTCATTTGTCACTAAAACCTGTCGATGACGAGTAAGAGTAACATTCACCGACATAGTTGAGCGCCGTGAGCAGGGATTGAAGTCCTGGGGGGTTGAGCCGATCGGTGCTGGTGGTTATGCGTCCGTGAGGCTCGCCGTCTTTATCTGGATTTCAGGCGAAATGGTGGCCCTAACTAGCCAGGGGTAGGGAAAAGGTCACAGTGTCCCGTCCCGAGTCCCGAGATGCGTGTGGTCCACTGACGTCGTGTTAAGACGGCTGCAGCGGTGGGTTAAGCTCAAGCTGACGGTGTAAGTGAGGGTTGATGTTTTCGTTTAGGGTAGGCCTTTTGAACCCCGATGCCAGCCCGATCGAGTAACCGATGTCGCACTTTCAATCAGCCTTGAGCTTACTTTTCCTTTTGTGGAGTAGAAGCCCGTCATACAATAATTAGCCCTCCTGGAAGAGGGTTATCGCTCCATTGAAAGTGGAGAGAATATGCGTCGGTTGGCGAATTTAGCTGGTAAGGGAGGGTGTGTTATTTTGGATGGTGGACATTTTATCTAAATGTTGTTTGATTGCGGAAATAGAGAGCTTGCATCTTACGGATGTGATGTGGTTTGGGGAATGCGAACACGATACAAGCATTGGTCGTGTTGGGGGCGAACGCACTTTAGTAACAATTTACTGCTTGCTGTTAATATGTAGCAGAGCCTACCGAGAGAGAATGCGGCGCGAGAAGCAGCCGACTTTATGAGACTCTTCGAAGGAAAGGTGCGGGTCTAGGATAATATCTAAGTGTTTGGGTCGCTTGTCCTAAGGACTTGGCTACATATACTACTATACGTAGTGATAAGACAGCTCTTCTGATACAATTCAGGTACAATGGATATTTTGTATTTTTAATAGTACTTTAGATTTAAACAAAACTGTCGAAATATGGCTACATATGATAGGGTGTGACACTATTGCCATTAACCGGGCACACATGCAGACTCCGAGCTTATACTAAGAAACTCCAGTTTTAAAAGCCCAATAACACTTTAAATAAATATTTCTAGATAATTCACACAGTATCATCTAGCCCAAGCTAAGCAGAGCTTGTGTTATGGGTACTAAATGACTGATATACTTAATACAATACATTACATAGATAGATATTTTTATTATATATAGCAAATACCCAGAACACCCGGAACAAATATTTGTAGATCGTACAAACATTTGTCCCAAGGCGGGAATCGAACCCGCAACCTCTTGCGTCGCAGGCGGACCTTCGCCCGCCGCGCCACATCGGTCGTCGCTTTGTGAGAAAAGGGAATGGAACCGCGGGCTTCATGCTCAGCAGTAGCACTTCTGAATATTACCAGTAGTTTCGTATAACCTTATCATAATAAAACAAGTACTTACAGTGATCTGATAACACGTCGACTTATCTTGCACATAGACCCAGGTCCGCAGGTCGCCGGCTGCCTTAGGTGCAGTAGGCGCCGAGTTGCTCAGCACCCGCAAGATGACGCGCCTAACGGCCGCCTCGCGACGTTTCTCAGCCTCTGTAGGCTCCCAGATCTTCTCGAAGTTGCCAATCAGGTCTCGAACTACAAACACTTCTTTCGTTGACCAGGCTGTTTGTAGTGTGTTGCTTGTCTATAATGGAGAATATTATATACTTTAGACATTGTCTTTGTTTGAACATAAACACAGATTAGAAAATAGCATGTATCGTTGACCAGTTTCTATTATACAGTAAAATATTGCACGTCTACACAATTAAATTAATATCTAATGATTTACTTGACTGCTTTGGTCAGTTTGTTTAAATATAACAGGTATTTTGTAACTTTCTTCGCTATTCGATATATTGTCAAACATGGGGAACCTTACAGGCAATGTTTATCACTAAAGGCACCATTGTATAGGGCTTACTAATTCGGAACTACCTACCTACCCTTATAACTACATCATATTTCTTTTGATTTGATCAGGTCTAGTTTTAGTATTGCAGCTAGTCTACTAGGCGTAACATTGATTTGACCACTTTGACTTATATGGTTTTAATAAAAAAAAAAAAATATAAGGCGTAGTTGTATTTTATGTTTCAATGATTACTTAATAATACAAAGAAAGTGAATCAATCTGAATACTTCATGCTTGTGACTGCAAATTTTCTCGGAAATCCCTGATCAAACGACTATATTAGTATTGTCGAGGAGCTCTTATCTCCTTATCAGGATTTAGGTTGTAACACGTCTTAACTACATTTACATTACATACTTTATAGGGTGGCACTTCATTTTGGTCATAAACTAATTGAAACATAATTATTACTATCGAACTATTTGTATTTGATATAATCTAATATCATGTCTATTGGAACGAAGTTCCTTATTGCGCGTTGCGAAAGGGGGCTAGACGGAAAAAATCAAGACAAAAAGTTGTAACGACACTTTTTGCTATAGTTGTAAGCCGTGCGGCGTGCGCGTGTTTGTCTGTCTGTCTGCCTGTCTCTCTCTATCTCATAGAAAGATAGTTATTTTTGTTTCGTCTTTCTATTTCGCATTGAACAGTGTGGTGTCGCGACGATTATTTTTGTTGAGTGTATACAGGCTTTTTGTACATAATAAATAATAAAAAATATTAACAAAAGGAAATTCGTTCCATCCGGGTGTCCCTTGACACCTCTCAAGTTTTATATCTTTATTCTTGTTCTAAACATAACTATTCTAAAGTTTTCATGTTACATACAAAAGGTCTTTTTGTTGTTGATCAGTGTAATGTCTTCTTATGGCTTAGAACAATTACCGTGTAATGTTACCAATTTACTTGTTAACTAACTTTCTCTCAATCAACATAATTATATTGTTTTGTGTTCCTTCAATGGAACGTGAGCGCGTGTGGCATAAGAAACACGATCTCACATTTATTTTCAATTAGCTTTCATTTCAATTAAATGCTAACTATCATCATCATCATCATTCTCTTGCCCTTATGCCAATTTATTTGGGCTCGGCGCAGCATGTCTTCTTCTTCCATACATCTCTATTTGCCGTCATCTCAGAAGTCACCTCTTTCTTAGCCATATCATCTTTCACACAATCTGTCCATCGTTTCCTAGGTCTCCCTCTACTCTTGTACACCTCTACATTCATACTCAAAACTTTCCTCACAACATGATCCTCATTCCTTCGCATCACGTCTCCATACCATGACAGCCGATTTCCACATAACTTCTCCGTCACAGGCGCCACTTTCAGACTTCCTCATTACTTATTCTATCCGTTCGCGTAACGCCACAATATCCCCCTTAGCATTCTATAATTAAATGCTGACTATTTACACATAAAATTAATTCAATTAAAAAAACAAGGAACTCTCTAATAAACCTAACGTCAGGAGTAAATTAGGCTACTTTTGTTTTAGAAAAAGAACTAGGTATCAGCCTAAAAAATCGAACTATTTATTGACACCTCGAATATTGCAGAGCTTTCGTGACCGCTAGCCTAACCACTAACCAGGTAGTCAAACCAGACAATAATATTAAAACGCGAGTCGTGACATTTAAGTTTCTGCGGTTCCGGTGCTGTCTTTGTAAAAAGCGTGAGATTAATTAGGGATGTGTCCTAGGTAAAAATATATTAAGTCTATTTAGTCCGTCAGTAAGATTACCAAAAAATATTGGACACGTATTTTTTGCTTACTTAATTCAATAAAAAGTGACAATGATATAGCACATCAAAGTTCAGGAGAAGGGGCTTGTGACGTCACGCCGTGCTACACTTTTAACGAAATGTGTAGTACGTGACGTCACGCGCAATTTCAACGGACTATACCGTCGTCATTTTTGGTTTACGTGACAAAAGAAAAAATACGTGTCCAGTATTTTTGAGTAATCCAACTTTCGGACCAGATTTTTTAAAGACACTACCTTATTATATATACAGTCACAGGCATAAATGCTGTACTTACACGAGCTTACAAGCAATGTTTACCTAAACTATTAATTGAAGTTGTGTTACAAACATAGTACTTTTATTTGAAAACATACTAGTAGTAACTTAATCTTTTCTCAACGTTTTGAATTAAAAATATTTATGCTCGTAACTGTATGTAAGATATGTTTTTATTTTGCTTACCATAGCAGCAGGCATGATGGTGGGTGCCCATACAGAGGCGAGGTTCTCAGCGCCCATCTTGTTGGTGTGGGCCATCGTGTGCAGGAAGTTGAGATGAGCGAAAAGCTTGCGAGCGGTGTTCCGCGCAACCAGGGGCAAGGTGGACATGATGCGGTGATACTCGTGGTGACGGGCCGACTCGTCTGATAGTTCTGCAATTGTGAGATTTTATTATTATTCATTTATTTGTCAGATAACATGATCCAAAATGGTTAGTAACAATCGAGATTAAAAACTATGTTACTAGGCAACGAATTTTAGTATAAATAATCAAATCGAATCATAGTCAGAACATTCACACATAATCAAAAACAATTCAAACAAATTTACTATTAAATAAATAAATAAATAATGCTGGACAATCCACACAGCATCATCTAGCCCCAAGCTAAGCAGAGCTTGTGTTATGGGTACTAGATGACTGATATACTTAATACAATACATTACATAGATAGATATTTTTTATTATACATAGCAAATACCCAGAACACCCGGGACAAATCTTTGTAGATCGTACAAACATTTGTCCCGGGCCGGGAATGGCGGACCTTCGCCCGCCGCGCCACATCGGTCGTAATTTTTTTTATCACCTCATTAGAGCAAGACTAATCAGTTTGATTTAATACTAGCCTTTCTATTGAATGTGTTCACTCAAAACATTGCGGTTTTAGATAATATTCATGCAGTCCTCAAATTTTCACTTGGATTGGAGTCCGACTCTGTTTCCATTAAGTGATTGAACTTGAAAAAGGGATGTTTCCAGATGGACACTCTATCCGCGGAGATAAGATAAAAATACTGCACTAACCTAACGCTGAGATCAGATCCTTATGCTTTTCCTGCGGTATCAGTGGCTCTGGAAGATCACGAAAGAATCTGAAAATCACAATAGGTAATATAAATAATATGGTTTTCGTATTTTTACAGTGCCGCGACTTCATTCACGTGTAATTTGAAAAAAAAAACATGGAAGTTACTTTATCTCAGGAACCCTAGTTATTTTTCTACTAGAACTAAGACTGGTTACTCCTTATAACATTAGCTATCTCGCCAGTGAAAGTCCCCTCCAAATCGGTTGAGCCGTTTCGGAGAGAACCTCAAACAGAGTGACAGACACACAAACAATATATATTACTCCTCATCTACATATATGCGTTTAGTAAAAAGCTGTTATTGTAACAAAACAAACAGAAACTTCAATTTTATTCATTTTTATAGAATAGCTATTGCCTGCCACTTCGTCCGCGTGAATGGCGACTGGTGGCGAATGGTTGCGAATAAAATATCCTTCCGTGGTATAGTATTCCTTCACAGGATCTCAAACCATCTCCATACCAAATTTAATATAAATCGGTTTATCGGGGATTAACCGCAAGAGGTTCTCTTGTGCACGAGGTTGTGGGTTCAAACCTGGGCAAGTACCAATGTGAGTTTTTAAATTCATATTTACTTTCTAAGTTTATCTTGGACATCACTGACATCGGTGAAGGAAAACATCGTCAGGAAACCTGGACTTATATAATGAATATAAGTCTGAAATCGCCAACCCGTGAGCAAGCGTGGTGATTAATGCTCGTGCCTTCTCTGTATGAGAAGAGGCCTTTTCCCTGCAGTGGGACAGTAATAGGCTGGTACTACTACTAAGCGCCAAAAGGTAACATACAGACAGTCAGAGTTACATTCACATTTACAATATTAGTAAGTATGTATAGGCACTATAGAGCATCAAAAGATATAAATACATACATAAACTCAGGACTTTTTTCATGGGGATAGGCAGAGACTACACAACGCCACCTGCTACGTTCCTTACTCCTACTCATACTCCTTTTGCTTCGTTTCCGTTCAAACAATATCTGGTCTTACACGCGCTACCTGACCTTATTGAATAACATCGCCAATGTCGAATTAGCGTTTTTATCAAAAAAACACATAACGAATGTGAGAAAATTGCAATTCTTCATAACTACTCACTCAACACCACACGGATACTACTCTTATACTTATTTTAATATTATAATATATATATAACATAATATATTATTATTTTCCCTACATTGCTACAATATATAATATATTTATATTATTGACAGGTTGGTATGCTTACACGTAGACATGGAAAAGTATGATAGCTGCATTATTTCTGCTGACATAGCATTCTTCTTCTTCTTTCTCACATACTATTCAATTCCCATTCAGTCACCTTCCATCCTCGTTGCCCTGCACTCGCAGCATATCATATTGCCATATTGTTAGAGTTTGTAGAAAGTTAAAGATAGATAATTAAGACAATATGAGCTCGTGGCTAAATAAAAACAGCCGCAAGGGGTTGATCGTAGGTTACGCTACGCTTGCCGAGGTCAGTCTGTGGATGGATGACTGTTCGTAACATATCGAGACTCCTCCGTCCCTCGGAAAGCACGTAAAGCCGTTGGTCCGGTTGTCATTTATAGATCTTTGACAGTTGTTACGGGTAGTCAGATACAAAAAAGTCGCTCCATGTAAAGCACTGGTATTCAGCTGCATCCGGTTAGACTGGAAGCCGACCCCAATATAGTTGGGAAAAGGCTAGGCAGATGATGACTTTTGACTTTTATTATTTAATACTTTAGTGTCTCTATTTTTAAAACCGAATCCAAAATCCGATTCTAACAGCACACATATCGTGAAATTGAAAATACATAAAAACCCGTCAGCAAAACTGCTGAAAGTCCCAATAAATATCATTTAGTTTAAATCTCCTTGGATACATTTTTTTTTGACCCCATACAAAAAACCAACTTCTAAAAATTAATCTTGATATTATCTTAACTTACTACGAACTATTCTTTAATGTTTTCTTTTTTTTCTAACTTTTTAGTGAACTATAATTTTGTAAACTCGTTATCCATTGCTTTATTTTGATACCCCAAATAACCAGGTTTCACAAAACATATAACTACACTAAATGGCAGCCATCAGCTTTGTATTCAATACAAACCTAGCCCCCGTATCAATTAACCTGGAGTTAATATTGCCAAACTAAATGTGATAAATTCACAAGAGTGTGGAAGCGAGACAAAACCCTGGATTTTTATTTATCTATATTTCATGTTTTGTGTGTGTGCTGTTAGTTTATGTTATTTATCATATTATTGGTTGTTTCATAATCATATTATAATTAAGTATTTATGTAAATATTAAGTACTTGATGTTTTTTTTACAGGTATTTGTTTAAATGCATCTTTCTCAATCTCAATCAACGTATGTATATGCTTCCCCACTTGGTTTACGTACGTCATCATATTTATGTGCTCAGTGACAACCAGCGCTGTACTGTGGGCCTTTCATGGCCGACACCTTGTACCTTTACTAACATAATTTAAGTAAAATATTTACCAACAACATCGTTAGAAAGTCTTTGGATTAAGTTCACGTTTCCTTCTTACAGTGTACGTATGTCCTCTGTGGCAAATGTACATTTTTTGTTTCTTTTTATCTTCAATTCTCATAACATAAAACCTTAACATTATTGAAATACCGTCTAACATTAATTTTAGTTTCATATGGTTCACAACTGGAATCCTAGCTCTTCAAACCTGTGTTAAAGTTACCAGGTACTTTATCTTCTTAAAATGTACGGTAAATCTGATGGCGCACTTCACTGGCTTTAATTATACACCGCGTTTACTAGTTGGGGTGTAAGATAGTGAGTACTAGGTACCGTTTGAGGACGCCTGTGACGTCATGCTCGGAGTGTTGCGTGGAGCTGAGTTGTACAGACCACGCGTCGCGTCGGAACCGCGCGAGCAGCTCCGATAAGACCGAGCTGCTGCCGGCACGCCGGTATATACCCTCGGACAGACTGCCTGAAACACACGGTCAACTGATGAACAAAAAGAAGGAAAATTAAACATTATCATTAATTTTTACTAAACCGATAAGTTGAAATAATTTTAATATCTAAGATAGTACTAAATATTGTTGTATGATATACCATCATCATGTCTTCCTTACCATACATATCTCTATTTGCCGTCGTCTCAGTCACCTCTTTTCTAGACATATCATCTTTCACACAATCTATCCATGTTTTCTTTGGTCTCCCTCTACTATTGTAACCCTCCACATTCATACTCAAAACTTTCGTTACAACATGGTCCTCATTCCTTAGCATCACATGCTCATACCATGACAACCAATTTCCACATAGCTTCTGTCACAGGCGCCTTTTGGACTTCATCTTATATACTCATTTCCAATTCTATCCATTCGCAACACATCTTAACACCACACATCTCCCTCAGCATTCTCACCTCAGCTGCATGAAACTGCCTTTTATTAATGCCTTTTGTGGTCAAACATTCGGATCCATACAAGACAGCAGGTCTTATCATTTGTTATATATGTTGTATAATATAAACAAAAAGATAAGTCACATTTTTAAATTATGTTTTATTTATAATAACGTCATTATGACACATTAAAAACTTATAACAAATGAATGAAACAACCAATCACACTGATGATTTAAAAATTAAGACTAAGTTAACACGGCGGTTTGGCAGTTAAGGTGTTAAGGAAATATAAATCATTTTTTTAAATATTTCATTTAAAAAATCGTCTTCATCATCTAGTTAGTTAGTCACTATCATCAGATGATGAAGATGAAGACCACCATTTCACCAACGTTAATAATAAATCTTTCTACCACATCATCTATTATGCCATAGAGTAAGCATAACCTTTCCTTATGTATAGTTGTATGAGCAACCCAAGACTGCCATCGCCAGCTTGTGGGAGTAATTATTTCACCTCATTTAATTTTAATGTTTTTTTATCATGATTGGCCACATACAGTGGCATGCACTCCATACAAGTAAATAGGCATTGCTTACCCTGTGATCCCATACATATGTAAGTGTATTATTTATCATTTAGATGGGCATGTATGTACATGCCCCTCTAAATAATAAAAAAAACACATTAAAAAACATGTAATTTATCTTATATTTATTATTAACTTATACCTAGTACCTAGATACTTGCTTGTTAATAATATATAATATCACTTAATACCCATACAATAGAAACTAATGCACAACAAAACTATTGTCATTGACTGAATTAAGTCATATTATTTGGTTCATTTGTTAATGGGGAGGACAGCCAACAAAGTATGTATCTTTAAAGCAAGTGTAAGTAAATCAATTACATACTTACCAATATGACCAATGATAAGCTGTCTACCTTTTCCTGTTGGGTAATTAAAATCAGCAGATAGAACTTCCCGAAGTGCTTCTTTCAAGGAGTTAATAGTGATATTTTGCCGAATTAAGCTTTTTTATGTATGATAAAAGGTTATTCATTCAAACCCAATATTCATGAAACAAATTTATGAAATTATTTTGCACTTTCCTCTTATTTAATTATATAGTAAATAGTTATAACTTAATGACCCATCAACCTATGTTATCGAATGCCGGAGGTCGTACACTGCTCGATGGATAAAAAACTGTTATGAAATATTTGAAGCACTGTACCTACATTTAGCCAAGTCTCATCTAAACAATATTTTCCTTCCTTTGATTCTGAACCCTTTTATTTTATGAAGATATTTTAGTCTCCTGCTTGACTATGAGTCCACTTTTTCTGCACGGTTTGATATAAGTAAACTATTTCTTTTTAAATTATTTTCGACCGAATGTTTTGTCCAAATTTGGCAAAGACTCGTCACTGTTTACTGCTTCCAGTATCTAATCTTAGGTAGGCAACTCATTATAAAGAAGAAGCAATGAATTATCCTGTGTATTCCACTTAACGTCATGTCATCAAATTCATCATGTTTTAAGTGCTTCCCTTGGCGAAGGGGAGATTGCAGGCAATCTTTTGGTTTGAGTATTTTGTACACAGTAGCCCGAGATACGACTATGAATAAGAAAACATATGTTTTATCACAACGCATGTTACTTTGAAACCTTTTTATAGTAATAATTTTATGTCTCAACCTTACGTATTACCATATTCTGCGGTTGCCTTTAACATCTCAGTCATATAACAAGGAGTAACTGCAGGCAAGGACCCCTTAACTTGCTTAAAAATATTGATCAGTTTGTTTTTCTGCAGTACGAAGTGGAGTTTGCTTCATTCTCTTTTTCTTCGGTGACATTATTATGTCGTCTGAGTCAAGTTCGGGCTACGTTTTTTTGCTATTGGCATTGGTAAGACTCAGAACTTACATATTTTGTATGCCACTCCGGATCGCCCATAGTGTTTGAACTAAACGTAAAGTTTTATACTCCGTACAAACAACGTAATAACAACACTAATGACTATAAGAAAACAATAACAAAATATGACAACGAAATCACGAAAATTCGGCAATAACATTAAACATCACGTCGCATTCACAAGTAAATTACAATCACTGATCACAGAACTTTATTTACATCAATTTGACAGACGACATAAGCCGGCAAAATTAGAAAAACTTGGCTTTCACATCTTGTGAATAGATCAGGTAACATTTAAATTTGGTAGCATTATAATGAAACGAAGAACGTTCCCGGTATTGTTCATCCCTGCTTCTTTTAGGTTAAGCTGAATAATAATAACCTAAAAGATGCTCTGTCGACTGTATTATCTGAATTCTCTAAAATAATTTCTAGCTTTTATTATCATCCTTTGTATTCGGCCTGCAACTTAGGCCTTACCCTAACAAAAATCAATCAAAATCATCAAAAAGCAATCATTGCCGGGCCCTGAATACCTACACGATCAACGCGATATAGGTAGTTTATCTGAACTATAACGCTGTTTATGAAGAAACAGTGTTATCCATATTTATACCAAATACTTTTCTAGATACATACTCCTCATTCTTACACATCACACGTCCATGCCGGTCGGATGAAGAAAACGTTAACATACCATGAGCATAAATAAAACTAAGGCATTTATCCACGATTGCTGGTACATCTTCTTTCGTGAGCTGCTGATGATGAATGTGGGCGCCATTATTGTGCGCCGCCAGCTTCACCATGTAGCGCCAGCCCTGGAAAAGAGAGGGTACATTAATGAAAACTTACTCTTAATTAGCCAAGAAATACTTGGCTATTTGTTAGGTTTAGAAGCTCAACACGATAGTTCAAAATGGTACATCAATTTTGTGCACTCGTATTTTTACTATTCCTATGCCTTGTTTGAAGTTAGAATTATATTACTAATTACCTTTATCACAGGAAATTCCCGTTCATTAAACCTAGGGCAGCCGAGCGCTCTCTTTTGGTCAAGTAGACATACGTTACCTATACTAATCATCATTATCAACAGTCCGATTAAAAGAGTGGCTTATTGTTTAGAAAGACGCCTCTTTTTGATTGGACTAACACTCCATCATTTTTTATGAACAATCTGTGATGTATGATGCTGACTTAGATTGTGCTTTGTACCGTAGCACGGATACCTATCCTTTTTTCCGTAACTCTATTTTCGTCTAATTTAGCAATTATTGGCCCTTATCTATTCACTTGTGGTGTGACAGGATTTAGATAGTACTTTTATGCACATACGTTCGCTTTCGCGAGGCTGTGCAAGCTCTCGGATAGTCGGCCTGCACGTTTCGACAACGCACGACGCGGCAGCGACGGTAAAACGATTTAAGTCTACCTACTTAGATGTTAGTTTCGATGGAAGTTGGTATAGTCACAATATGCTTAATTATACGCATTTTCTGTTAATAAAGCCTATTCAATACTCTCCTTGGTAGGTGTGCAATAAAACAACCAAAATTAGATATGAGTGTGTTTAATTCGTATATGTTAAAACACTTTTATCCATCAAGTATAATTAAGGTATAAGTATAACTACTAGATTTGTAAAAGATTATTAAATCTTACACAACATCATATAAAATATAGTAAATTTTGTACGGTCAGCATTTGTGATGGTAAGTAAATACTTAGTTATTGTGACTTAACTCGTCATTCTGACATTTTTATTTTCCATAATGCTGCCTATACAAGAGAAAATACAGTAAGTATACAAAGACTAAGAATAGCCACACGAATCAAAATAATTTATGCGGTTAGTACATTCCCAGAAAATACAATTTCATTTTTACCCTGAACACTCCGAAGATTCCACTCCTTTTTGCACAAACCGGTTTTAGACAATTTTAATCACACATATGGGCAAAATTAAGACAATTAAAATATAATATACGACAATTATGTTATTTTAAACACTACTTATGAAAGTGACACAAATATTATTGAACCATTCTAGCACTGATATATTGGCTTACAGACAGGTTGCATGTTTGTGCATTTAGGTAATATGTTTTGCAGCACCACTGTTTACTTGGCACTTTATTCCAAGATTCCTTGCACTGGTGGTACAAACATAATTAATTCTTATCCATCATGCCGACGTATATTATGCCAGCTAGCGCCTCAAAATCTGGTTCTTCATCACTGTCGTCATGATCATCGTCACCTGGTTCTTCAATATCGGGATCGGCCTCTTCTATATTGTCTTCCTGCCCCTCGTCCTCTTCCAGCTCCTCGTCCTCTTCCTGCTCCTCGTCATCTTCCTGCCCCTCGTCCTCTTCCGGCCCCTCGTTCTCTTCCAGCCCCTCGTCATCTTCTACGTTATCTTCTATGTCTTGTTCCACTTCCTCGGCCGCTTCCCCTCCAGCCACTCCACCCCCTCCACCACCGCCACCACCGCCACCACCGCCACCCCCGCCACCCCCGCCACCCCCCAGATTCTCTTCTTCCTCTTCATCTTCTATGTCTATTACATCAAGAAGCTGTCGTATATCATTTAAATCCATGGCTGGTTCCCCGTGGCGGTTTATTAGCTGTGCTAGATTGTCTATATTCAGCAGCTGGTCCTCCAGGTCCAGTAGTTGGATTTGAACGTGCCCGTTGATTGGCTGCACTGGCACCAGTATGGGCCTTAGCCTCACTCCCCCTGCCGCATCTGCCGCTCTTGGCAGCATTGGAATCATTTGCATCATCCCTGGCGGTCCCGCACGCATCCCTGGCAACAGTGGCAGCCCTCGTAGCATCACTCGAGCCTCTCGTAAGAATGGTGGCCCATTCTCCCTTACTGCCGGCCGTGGCGCTGGCCCCGCTGCCCCAGCTCGACCCGCTGGCCCAGCTCGCCCTGCTGCCCGCCCTGGCCCCGCTGCCCCAGCTGGCCCCGCTGCCCGAGCTGGTCCCGCTGCCCAAGCTGGCTCCGCCGCCCTAGCTGGCCACGCTGCCCCGGCTGGCCCCGCTGGCGGTCCTGGCAACAATGGCATCCGTCGTGCCACTTGTTCCGCCCGCGGCCCTTGCAACACTGGGACCAACTGCGGAACTGGCCCCACTTGCGGCTCGTGCAGCAGTGGCACCACTGGTGGCAATGGCCCCGCTTGCGGCCTGTACAGCAGTGGCACTGGCACCACTCGCGGAGCAGCCATCTCTGGTGGTCCTGGCACCACTGGCGGCACTAGCCCTCGTTGATTTTCGACGTTTACTTCTTGTGGTGGCTCCTCCATGTAAGCTTCTTCCTCCATATTTAGGCTATGGTAACTCCTCAACGTTAATTAATAGTCACTGATTTAAAACGTTACTTAGTTGCCGATTATACGCGTTCACTATTCGTTGGGTTGAACTTATGAAATTAGATCATTTACGTCCCGATCACAAACGTCCACGATGTTCTAAAAGCTTCCAGAGCAGATATGACGCAGCGATTTAAGGTAGCTAGCGCGCACACAAATTACGCATTGCGGCATATAAATGAGGGGCGTCTGGATCTATAAAATCCGGCCATCTTTTGTCTCTTACTGTTGCATGACCGAAATGCTAAAAACGAAAGGGACAGATTGTAAGGCAATGTTGTCAACAATAAATTTAGTCTAATGAACTAAATCTCATTGATATCAATTGAAATTGAGATGTGTTGTTGATGTGTATATTTTAAACACCATAAATGAAGAATATTCGACCTAATTCCTATGTTTTTACTGAGAAAATGTTGCCAATCTGTATGTGCACTGTGATGCCATCTGTTCAAGGGATGTGGAATGTTTATTCCCACCCCTAAAGCGTGCCGTAGTAAGGGCGAACGACGACGGCTATGACGTTAGTGCCGCAAGATGGCATGGCTAAAGCTACTGTTTATTTTACTACTACGAAACAAAATTAATAGTAAAACATTTAGGTTTTATTTCAAGAAGAAGTAGGTCATGAATATAATGAATTTTTGAATAAACGTATTGTATTTATCTAAATAATAAAAATGCGTCGGTAGTTCGTCACTTGGAATCTCAGTTTTATTAATCGCTTCCCACAATTAATATTCATAAAATACAACTATAAACTTTATATATGTTGTTGAGACAAATAAAAAAGGTTGTTTCTTCAAATGACTTCCATTAAACTGAGAAATAGTAAAAAATGTAATGAAAACCTATGTATATAGAAATCACTACTATTTATAACTCTAAACGGTCTTGTAAAAATACCACAAATTAATGAAAAGGAAAGTGATTTTACTTTACTTTTTTGAAAAAATTGCGATCTTACGTGCTTACTTATTACTTACTACTTTACCTACATCTAAGTTTTACCGCGGTTTGAGCAAATTTTCATAAAATAATACTTCTAATGACGAGTTAAGATTAAGGATATCTTACTTTCAGTTCTCTCTCGTGCGGGAATCGGAGATACAAGGTGGCATGCGGGCAGTCCATCAGCAGGTTGTCACTGCCGTCTGTTGGACACAAGGATTTGGTCTCCTCGTCGGCCTCCTGGGTAACTGAGGGTTTGAAAAACTATTAGAAGAAAGGTACCAACAGTTAACGGTCAGGCTCTTTTAACAGCGTACCATGGATTGGTTGCCTCTGTTTTGCGATATTTCATTATACAATTTTCTGAAGAAAATTTTGCAATAGAAATACCAGCTCCCTATCAGTAGATAGGGAGCTGGTATTTCTATTGCAAAAGCGATGCATCAGGTTGATATGCGGTCTTATGACAACTGATAGCTGTATTTCCTATTTTAAATCGTTAACATTTTTAACTTTGCCTTGGGTATATATAATGGAAACAGCTTTATTTGTAAAATGTAACCCAAATGTAAATGTAAACCTAAAAAAAATATCAGTGGTCAGGAAAAATCCAATACGTCAATCAATTAGGTATGTCAAGTAAAATAGTCCGGTCAATTTAGACATACAAATAGTGGTCAAATAACAAAAATCCCGGAGAGACAAATATTGGTGGAGAGAAACCCCAGGGTTTACCATTACAAATAAAATTTTAAAAATCCCCATCGATCCTATATGTGCTACAAAAGTTATTCGGGGTCAGAGGTCAGCATTTTTTAATTTTTCTCGAAAACGGTAAGTTTTATCAAAAAAAAACCTAAGTTGTAGATCTTAAGATTCTCTACAAAAATGGTTTTCTTATTTTTTTCCCTAAGTGTTTTCCTTTTGTCGTTGGTAAAGACATTGATTTGTTAGTACTACTTACTGCAAGGACTCCAATGGATAAAATTATATATTTTCTGAAACCTGGAAGGGCTCAACAGCGAACAGAAATATATTCTTCAAAAAGTTTATCTGTTTATCCCAAATACCAAAACTATATTTTATTTTAACATGCGATAACTGGCTGCGACACTTCGTCAGCAATGTAGGTACTCGTATGTACAGAAGGGGCAAAACGGTCAGTATTTAAATTATTCGAAAAAAAAGATTTGACTGACTGCGCTAAACTTTTTACAGAAATTGATTTCACACCTCAAACAATAATTACGGAAGGAATTTGTTTTTCTTTTTGCGGATAAGGAGCTCCAAAAAAAAAATTACTTGCATTGATACTCGTAAGTACCCATACTTAACTTTTGTAAAAAATACGCGAAAGAAGAAACAAGTACAACTATCATGTCTTCCGTCAACATTTTGCTATTCAACACTTGTATCGAGTATACTATCAAGTTCAAATATGGCTAGGCAATCAACTGAACCCAGGAGACTGGGGTTAGAAATCTATAGATCTCTGGAACCGATTCGAACCCCACTCCCACCTGCTCCAGAAAAACTCCTCAACACTGTTTTATGCAATTGCAAAAAAGGTCGTGCCAAAAATGGCTGTAAAAAAGACGGGTTGCTGTGTAAAATATTTTTGTGGTATTGCTCCACTCATGTATAATAGACCTAATATTAGTAGGTACCTAATATTATAACTTTAAAAATTAAAATCGTCAATCTTGTAATAAGGTTTCATCGTAAATTAAAACTTCGTTTGGCGCCTAAACGAAATATTAATTATGAAAACTTTAATATATATTCGGTACGATTATGAATATTATATATGAGTGGAGCAATATCTACCAAAAATTTTTTTTTTATAAGATTGACGATTTTATTAATGACCTTGTGCCCGCGACGTCGTTCGCGTGGATGTCGGAACTTAACAATGTATTTTTTAGTGCGAAGCGCTGTTGGAGGATAACGATACAATTATTTTTTTGTTTATGCTAGTGCTTCTTGATAAACAACATTAGCTGTGGAGCCATCTGAAGCGCACACAAAAAGGTCCTTGGGGTTGTTTACGCGTGACAGAGCTACGTATAGTTGACCATGGGAAAAGCATCCAACACTTAGGTCCACCCCCGCAACGGATAATGTCTGGCCCTGAGCTTTATTAATCGTCATGGCATAACAGAGACTGACTGGGAATTGCACTCGTTTGAAAGAGAAAGGAAAGTTGTTGGGAATTATGGGTATCCTTGGGATAAAAACAATATCACCGGCGCCGCAACCGGTTAATATTTCAGCTTCAATGATGTTTTGCTGCAGATTTGTGACTTTGAGCCGAGTGCCGTTACAATGTTTGGGAGGACATTAAATGTCTGAGGAGAATTATTGGTACACCTATTTTTAAAACTATTTTGTGGGCTGGAAGACCGGGTGTGTTGAGGGAATCCAAAAATTCTACCGGATAGTGCGTGGCGTCGTCTTCTTCCATAACTCTATTTATAGAGGTGTATCCTCTACTATTCCCGGACACATGACTCAATATTTTTAAATTAATTGCCGCAGCTTGGTCATTGCGAGGAGTCAAAATAGCTCGCTGACATAGCCAAGAACCTGCTTGATTTCTAATGTTTGTGGAATCTCCGTACACAGAAGAAATTAGCTCCTGTTGTGATCTGACGCAGGAACAGAGATTATCAACAAAAATATTTTTTCCATCTTCTTGTACGGGGTATGTGCCATCGCCTATTTGTAACAATAAATTGGAAAACACCTGTGCATTTTCGCAGCCACCTAACTGTGCACGCATATTTACACTCAGGTGTTTAGATGATACACTCATGGACTTATTAAGAGGAACGCTTCATCAATCAAAGAAAAATACTAATATAAGTACAAAAATTTCTTAATACAAACTGGCCACATATATATTAATATTTAGTTTGAAAAAAGAATTACTTCAATAGTCTTTTGTTTCTGGCTTTCATTTGTTTTTTCGTTTATTTGTTATTTTCACTAGTCTATTGGAATAATTTTGCTGACGTAGGCGTACTGATTTAATAAAATCTGTCTTTTTTCAAGTTTTTTTTTACAAAAACGTATCGCAATGGTGGTCTTTACACATCAATGAATACCTGAAGGCACAATGCTGGATCTTAGCGTAGCTCAGGTTTCCAAAGTTGTTACTTTAATTGAAAATGGTCGTAGTTATAAAGACGTGGCTCAAACATTGCGAGTTTCCAAATCCGTCATGTTCCGAATTGTTAAACGTTACCGGCAGACTGGAGAATACACGAGACGTGCAGGGCAAGGTCGCAAGAGAGTCACATCAGCGAGAGACGATCGATTTATGGCGAGCACTGTTCTGAGAAATCGCACTTTGACTTCTTCTGAAGTCAGATCTACGCTCCAGGACGTTCGACAGGTGACAATTAGCACTAAAACCGTAAGAAGAAGACTTAAAGAAGCTGGAATAAAGCCATACTTGCCAGCTAGAGGAACCTTACTTACCACAGATCATCGAGTAGCTCGGGCTAACTTTGCTCGCTCATACCAAAATTGGAATGGTGCACCGTGTACGACCGTCCAATCATGTGCTCTTTAAAAACACCCGGCTCACCTTCTACAGCTGTTCCACGTCTTCTACGATTCCAAACACCTTGCTGCTTGTTGTACGTGTAATAGGATGGAACCTCATTATATAAAATGGATTTTGCGAAATCATCTGTTTCGCAAAGGCGAAAAAATGCCAGCAAGGTGGTTTGCCTCGGGTTGTCTAACCTTTCTGTTATATTTTCATACTGAAAATATACTCGTTGCCCGCCTTCGAGGTGCACATCAAGATGGATTACTGGTGGATGTCGTTCATGTATCGGAAAACTTAAAATACGCCAAACTGCTTCCGATGAGCTAATATATCGGGATAAGATTGATATCTCGTGACTTCATCATATTCATTGTTATTCCTCAGATCATGCGATCATGGCTTGGTCCAGCGACCAAGCCATGATTGCGCTAAAATATATTTTCAAATACATCAATAAGGGCAGACCCTTATTGATGTATTTGAAAATATATTTTATGGACTCTACGGTATTGCAAATTTCGACATTTATGTGTGCCTGAAATGTTTTTGATAAAACTGGCGAATACGGTACCACCCTCATCTCTTCACATCTATTGTCCAATACTATTTCTTGTCCACGGAGCCTGCTAGTAGAAAACGACGTCACACGCACATCGTTATCTTTTGTCAAATTTGTAAGTTAGAATAAAATATGACATCGCTTATTTATTATGAATGAATACATTTGCACGCCACGTTATGGCAGAATATGCTGAAACAAATTTATTGTAACACCTTATGTACCATATTCTAGCAAATAAATGTTTGATTTGATCTGATTTGATTATTTATATTCAAAAATACTGCACGCAGTTAATCTCTAGATATAGTCCAGTCTAAGTTCGAAAGATGGCGCTGTTTAATATTTTACTACGGAAACCTTCGATCAATAATAGTACGGAAACATTCATAAAACTTAAACTAATACTTCCGTTGCACTTTAAATTCAAATATCTTTTGAGAGACTGAACTGATTGTAATGAAACAAAAACTAAATGTTACCTCAAGTTACGCTCAATCGTTGTGTATAAAAGGCATCTACATTGCTTTCTTACATTACACACGTGATCGCCGAACAAATAAACAGACAAAATTTCCAAAATACTGGAAATGGGTTCAATTGGTTGTCCTTTAACACCCTGGCAATTTTGTTGTTTTTTTTTTGATGTACATAAACGACTTTTCTACAATTTTATTATATCTATGTATATAGATGACTCACTGACTGATTGACATGTTGTTACTCTGTTTGACAATTGGACTGCGTTATGTAATAACGAATTAAGCGACGAAATCGAAAAAAAAGAGTTATGAATGCAGATCGACTATAGGTATGATAAACTATGTATTCAGCTATTTTTGTGTTCAAAAATCACTCTTACGGCCTTATAATAAGGGGTTGAATCAAGCGACATTTCGAACTTTGCTAGAATTTGTGCACACATTCGTTTTGTATTAAAGAATTATGCGTCAAAGTTACAGTTACAAACAGTTTTCAAATTGCATAAACGAATTAAACACGTCCACGATGAAGATAATTCAGTTTTGCCTTTTGATTTAACCGTTTTTAAACCGCAGCATCGAATTAACCACCTAAAATGGTATTTAATTCGTTAATGCGTATCACCACACGCGCAATCTTTCATCCGTTCGTGAATGAAGCGCCAGCTTCTGGCGTTTCATTCGTTATTGCATTCTATTTTCGCGGGTTTTTGCGTACGGGACGGGGTGGGGCGGCAGCGGGTGGTCTCATTACGCATTTATTTTAGAACACATTGATAAATTCCCAAAATATAAGTCCCATTACTGTAGAGCGCAAACAGACAGGATGTATTTACCACCGGATATGACTTTGTCGAAAATGTACGACTTATATTTATCGGAAGCAAGCTTTGATGAATCAAGAAAGACAGTTTCATTTGCATCGTATAAAAGAATATTTTATACCAAATTTAATCTACAAAGGAAAAAGCCACAGAAAGACACGTGTAATAAGTGCGACCTATTTGCTGTAAAAATCAGAGATACCACTTCACAAGAAACCAAATTAAATTTAGAGAAGGAAAGAGAGCAGCACCATAAAGAAGCCGAAGACGCACGTGCAATGAAAAGACAAGATATAACTTTGGCTAAGACTTATGATCATATTGAAACCCTGACATTTGATATGGAAAAAACACTGCCACTGCCAAGAATTCCAACCAACATCGTATTTTACAAACGCCAACTGTGGCTTTACAACTGCGGTGTGCATTCAGGAAAAACCGGTAAAGGGTTTTGTTACGTCTGGGTGGAAGGAATAGCAGGCAGGGGAGCACAAGAAGTAGGCTCCACTTTACGTAAACATATATCTTTAAATCTAGACTCAAAAGTCAAAGAACTAATCCTATGGTCAGACTCCTGTGGTGGCCAGAACCGAAATATTAAGTTGACTCTGCTACTATTTGCAGTACTAGAAGAAAATGACAACCTAGAAAAAATCACCCTACGATTTATGGTCCCTGGGCATAGCTTCTTAGAAAATGATAGCGAGTTTAGTGATATCGAATCAGCGTTAAAAACCCATACTCGGCTTTACACTCCACAAGACTACATTGATGTGATGACCAGTTGTCGTAAGAGAAACAAGTTAATAGCTAATAAAATGGAAAGTTTAGACTTTGTCGGAGTTTCTAAAATGCTGAAGACAATAGTGAATAGAAAAAAAGATATAGAAGGAAATCCTATAAGCTGGTTGAAAACTAAAGAAATAAACATTTTTAAGGATAGACCTGGTCGGATATTTCTTTCAACCTGTCATGGCGGTCAAACCCATGAAGTAGTTCTTAATAAAAGACCAAAAAGAGGGGCAATAAATAACCCATTGACATTATCAAGGCATTATGAGCAACTTTGGCCACAAGGAAAACCTATTTCTCAACCGAAGCTAGATGATATAAAATCCCTCCTTCATCTCATACCATCTGATGCGAGAAAATATTACGAAAATTTAACTGGATCTCGTGATTTAGAAGATGATGTTGAAGGTTTTGATGGATCCATTGATTTTGAAGTAGAAGATGAAGAATAAAAAATAATATGGTACAGTGTATAGGTAATTAATAAAAGAAAAAAAAGGAATAAAAGTATTAATAAGATGTAGAAGTGTTACAACATTTGTTTTGTTTAAGTAAATTTTATTAAAATAACTGGATTTAATCTTATGTTCCAATTTATTTCACCCGAAAAAAATCGCAATAAAGTATCAAACGACAATAATGCCGTATAGTACGTTATTGATAAATAAAATGGTCTGAATATGGCTTAAAACACATTAACAAATTAAGCGGAAAAATGGCTATAACTACAAAACTGTATAGTTTAGCCTTATATTTTTTTAACAAATGTGAACTTATACATATTTTATATGTTCAGAATAAAAATTATACTCTTGACATATTAAATGTATGCACAGCGACCATTTTAAGTTTGAAATTTTTGAAGCTCATTTTCTCAGGATTCGTTAAATGGCGCTTAATCGGTTCTTACATAACGCAGTCCAATTGCGGTCGAGGTTCATTTATTTTTTGTTTCCTTTTGACATTATATAGTCTTATTAATTCTTTTTTGCTATGTGGTTACAGCTATTAAAATTAAAACATAAAATAAAATAAGACTAGTGTGGACTAACATTATTAATATTGTAAACCTTTGCATGCCCCCGTGACGGTAAAATATGGAGAAATTTATTTTATAAGCACCAAGTTAAAAAAAAAGATTTGATTTGATTTTACAATTTAAGTAAACATTACTTAGCGCCAATCTGCACTTGAAAACATACGTCGTTACGCTTGAGCTCCACTGCAATAAAACTACCGTAAAAGTCACAGTGTGTCTTCTACGAAAACCTCATGATGTGACAATTCACATCAGCCCAGAGGACCTTGAACAATAAAAACCCAACATCATTATCTGTAACCTCTTTCGGACGCATTTGAGCCGGAAGACGGGATGCGGTAACACGATAGAGCTTTATCATATAAGTAACTTATGTCCAAGTCGGACTCGCCCAACGAGGGTTCCGTACAAATTTGTAGGTATATTTTATTAAAAAAATAGGGATGTGTCCTAGGTAAAAATATATTAAGTCTATTTGGGTCCGTCAGTAAGATTACCAAAACATATTGGACACGTATTTTATGCTTACTTTATTCAATAAAAAGTGACAATGATATAGCACATCAAAGTTCAGGAGAAGGGGCTTGTGACGTCACGCCGCGTGACGTCACGCGCAGTTTCAACGCACTATAACGTCGTCATTTTTGGTTTACGTGACAAAAGAAAAAATACGTGTCCAGTATTTTTTAGTAATCCAACTTTCGGACCAATCAGATTTTTTAAGGACACTACCCTATTGTAGGTACATTTTCAAAAATCAGACTTCGAACCTAGACCGAGCCGCGAACAGTGCGCTGAGCTTATGATAGTGCGCTTGGTACTTGACAAAGGTACGTTCTAAATATGTTTTAAACTATTCGAACATAACTTGAGTGTTCAAAACCAACGAGAACTAAAGTTCATCCAGCCTGTATGCAATAAACTCTTTTGCATACGACTTTTACACTACCAACATATTTATTAACAGTGTTGATCACTGCTAATAAATATGTACAAACTTGTTTGATACTATCACGCGGTAGTTTTTCTCAGTTATGAAAGTAAACAAAATATACTTTCTTACTTTCCGTGTGTAGTGTATTTTTAAGGGTCCGTAACTAAATGGCAAGACAATTGTCACTAAGTACTAATAATGAGCCCCGTGAGTACTTGTGCGTCGTTTATTGACCGTGTAGGCGCGGCGCCGCGAAGTTAAAAATCGCCAGCCCATATCTAATAAGTACACACATCACAAGTGTCTAGGGACCAAGAACATTTTTAAATATAAAAAAAATATCACAACAACAATCAAACAATCCCTATATTTTTTTAAAATAAGTTGTCTTTAGCAACCTTTACGCTATAGATTCATTATGGCGCCCGCGACATAAGACACTACTTTATCCCCTTGATACATAATCTACTATTACTTTTTATTCCGATTTAAGAATAAGAAGTTAAGAACAGGCTTATAAGCATAACATCATGAGACTTCGAAAGATGAGACGCATCCCATATCTTCTCACTAGCGCGTACCGATCGATCGGAAAAATATAACAGTAAGTAGGTACCTATATCACTAGAATGCTGTTTACATGTTGTACAAAAATGCCAGTAAGGTATAGGTATATATACCTATGCAGCGTGGAAGGGAAATCGACACACAAACTTAGACTGTGATTTCTAACTAATAACCGCTACAAGTACTTCCCGATCCTCGACAGCTATTTTTATTTAAACATTATAGTAAATTATAATCCAGGCCATTCTACCAATAGAAAATTTAAAAACGAAAATTTAGAAAACCCATTAAATCTAATCAAGTAAACTGCCTTTTGGTAAGACGCTCCTGGAACTACCTATTTCCAAGCATTTTTAAAGCGTATTATGCGTAGGGAACGTAAAATATCCGAAAATGTACCGGTGCGTAAATCGAATTAAGAAATGGCGTATAGAACTCTCTTACGACGAAACCGAGAATATTTATTTATTTGTGGGCAGTTGAGTAAAAAAAACATAAAATTAGGGAAATGCTGGGTCTGGGGTCCAGAATCATGTACTGAACTTATGGTACCAGGATGTGCGTCTATGTCCGTTCAACCTTGCATTTATTTTTTCTTTTTTTTAGCTATCCTAGTTACTCAACACTTTATCAATTAAGATTTAAACCATGTTGTAGAGCTCGTGGCTAAATAAAAGCAGCCGCACAGGTTGATTGCAGTGAATTTGCTTGCAGAGGTCAGTCTTCAGATGGGCGACCGTTCATTACATATCGACTCTCCTCTCTACTCTCGCTGTCATTTGACAGGCGTAACGAGTAGTCAGAAGCCCGAAAGTCTGACAACCATCGGGTATCGCATTGCCCCGTAACTGGGTAGTGGACTTTGTTCATTAGTTAGGCAGTTGCTCCACTCCAAAATACTGGTAGTCAGCTGCATCCGATTGGACTGGAAGCCCACCCTAACATGATTTTGAAAAGGCAACGTAGATGATGAATTTAAACAATGTTTTGTAATGTTGTCAACTATTTTTTTAGCATACTTATTGTGAAACTTTTAAACTGATGATTGATTAAAATTGTTAAAGCAACCACCTGATGGAAAACCTAGGAACTGCTCGTCTAATTGGCAGACCAGAGAGGTATCATACCATGAAATGTGACCTTCAACTCTGTTAAATATCCACTGCTAAATATTTTTATCACACGGAAACACGAACGAAACTGTATGATTGTGTGCGTCAGCGGTAATTAAACATAATTATGGTACATCCGGGACGTCACCACAATGTGACTGAATGTGACGATTAACTTCTCTAAACAAATAGTAACGTTTAATACCAATCGTTACAGCACACATCAAATATTGAAATAATATCATTAGCGGATTGCCACTACAGGAATTGTTGAAAGGCAGCAGTTGCTTACAGCTGATATGACAATGGCAAGAGAGTTGTGTGGTATTGCGCGAATGGATAGAATAAGTCTTTACTTGTTCTTTCCACACTTCCCATTGCGCATTTACACATTTGTAAGTGCGCAAAAGGAAGTCTGAAAGTGGCGCTGGCCGCGAAGTTGCGTGGAAGTCGGTGGTCATTTTAAAGGCATGTAAGTCGGAGGTTATGAGAAACATGTCAAGAAGAAAGGTTTTGAGAGTAAATGTGGATGGTTATAAGAGTAGAAAAAGACAAGACACGAACGCATTGAGTGGAAGATGATACGGTCAGAAGGGAGGTGACAATTGAGATGACGGCAAATAGAAACCTGCACCAACCCCGACTAAATTGGCATAAGAGCAGGAGGATGAGATGATGTTTTAAGAAAAACTCTATGACACTATTTAAATTGTGCCAAATCACAATAATCGTGGTTATTTTGTGAGCCTGTTACTTGTCCACTTTATTTTCGTTGATTAAGTTTGGAATAAAGGTATGTCAAACTTAAGGTAAAGGCTCTTCTTATTCCAAAGAAGCTATCGCGCTCTTCGCTGTTGGTATAGTGGCCGAAAGCTCTCCTGCTAAGCATGGCGTAACTGTTACATGATACCCGGTTCGGGCAAAGTGTTATTGATCTGTTAAAATTTTAATTTCTTATTAGTAGCCTTGAGTGTAGATTTGTGCCCGGTTGATGAGCTGGACTCCTTTACAAGGGACTTATAGCGAGATGTGGATTCCCACATTTCGCCATAAGTCCCTTGTAAAGGCTTATGCAGAGGTACCTATATAGACCTTTAGTATTCACTAAAGGTCTATATTGGTACCTCTGCATAAGCCTTTTGACAGTACTAGCATGATGTCATTATTGATTATATGAAGGCGTTACCCCGTGGGCGGAGCCAACGGGGTTTAACCTCGAAGGCTCCTCCTTGTCGGATACTGCTAAAAAAACAAACAGTTGCAAACTATTGTTGGCTTTATCAGAATTCACCCTGCGAAGGCCCATTGTGTTCAGCTCTGCACCCTTGGCTACAGTTCCCACACGCACCATAAATCTTAAGTGTTCTCAAACCCGTGGGAAGGAACCAATCCTTGGGTTGACAGAATAACTACGAAATATAATCTTGTGAAAGCACGAAATGGCGGTGTGCCGACAGTATACGGTAGCTATAGATACAATGACATTGCAATTTACCCACATAACAATAATAACGTCTATTAAAACACAATTTGTTTGACGTGGCACCAAAATTCCAGCTATCAAAGACAGGCCATCAGAACTAATGTTACAAATGCGAATATGAGTTAGTTTGTAACGTTTTCATGCATTAACGATTGATAGGGAATTGGATACGATTCTCCTGTATAACCTGGGTTTGGAAATAGGATACTTTTTATCCCGGTAGTACGTTCTCGTGGGATAATTACCGAGCACCACGCGGGGGAAGCCGCGAGCAGCAAATTAATCGCCTGGCTGGAGGCCTTAATTTTAACTAAGCCCCCCACTGGAAAGTTCGGTTAAGCAGTAGATATCCCTAAAGGATAAAGATGCCCATTCATAAAAAAAGCATGCTGTGTAGAACGCAGTCAGTAGGAACGTATTTAGTTCCACCATGGAAGTGTTAGTTAAGTTAGGCTGCATCAAAACAATGAAAATAAATGTCAAACCCGACTAGTTACGCAAACAAATATTTTTGCCACTCACAAAATGTGGTCAAGTTTGACCACATTTTGTGAGTGTAAAATTGCGATAAAACTGGATTTAATTAAGTTAAACATGTTCCTCTATTGGAATATGGCAAATTAAAATCCTACACAATTTTTTTTATCGCAATTGCAAATATAAGTTTTCATTTGAAGTGTATCATTTCTCGAAAAATCAATGAAAAACAAAGTTCAACTATTGACCTTAACAAAAAAATGTTCAATTGTTCATCTTATTAATTTTCAATGGAATATGTGCGTAATCTTCCTTATTACTTCTTTCTTTTCTTTTCTTTTTTGATAAACATTGCCCCACACTAGGAATTTCTCCTGCATCGTGGGTGCGTTTACAAACATTTAAACTCACATACACAAACAGCCAGACCCGGAACAACTACCTGTAGGTCATACAAATATTTATTCCGTGCGGGGATCGAACCCACAACACGCGGCGCAGCAGCCGATGGCTCAACCACTGCGCCAACCGTGTCGTCTTCGTTAGTCGACTATTACTCGTTAAATTACAAAGCCTAGTTAGCTGTTATAGTTTTCCTTTTCATTTTTTATGTATACTACTGGCGTGACTTTTTCACCTATCCAGACATACACACTTGACTCTAACTAAAATCAGCGCTTGAAAGCCTATTATAAATACCTATATCGCAAACGGATACTGAATTGACAATAATTTTATATATATACTAGCACTTTGTACGCGTAATTCTCTCGTAACTTTACCCTTAGAGAATATTTGGTATTTTGTTTTATTTTTAACTTCAAAACAACTCGACTTTTATTGTAACTTCAGTATGCTTAGAATATTTATGAACAACGATACATACAACAGACAGAATTACGTATTTAAGAAGAAGAGGAGAACAAAGTTAGAAAAATGATTGATTCGAACGACTCATCTGCCTAGGCTTGCCTAGTTGGGGTTGGCTTCCAGTCTGACTGGATGCAGTTGAATACCATTTTTTGGGAGCGATTGCCTATCTGACTTCCACAACTCAGTTACAGGGCAACACGATTCCCCTTGGTAAAACTGGTTGTCAGACTTTCAGGATCCTTACGGGATCTTTGACAGTAGATAAAATATAAAAGATAACTATATGGTATGTCGGACTTTTTCGTAGAACTATTTAAGGCGGACCAGATTGCCATACATTGTTTTCCATTTTAAACAACTATCAAGGCAGCGCATGCAAATAATTCTGTTTTTAGAGGTATTCCTTTCGACTTGCTAGTCTAACATTGCGATAGCTTGGTTAATATGCATCATATAAATATAATGTATAGCCTATATATAGCACTCAGGAATAATACAGATTTCTAACAGTGTTTTTTTTTATTTGGATCATTAGTTCCGGTGATTACCCACTACATACAAATTTTACCTCTTTGTAATATTAGTACAGAAATATAGTTTAGTATAAATAGTAAGTATAGATATGATACACGAAAAAATATTTTCCCCGTTTAAGAATAAAGCTACCCAAAAAACAATTATCCATGAATTTATTTTATTAGTTTGTTGGCGTGGTCACTATGTACACTGCCGGCCAAAAGTTTAGGACCGCACTTTAATAACATAATTATTTATCAATTGTAATAAAATCCCATAAGATTAAAAAAAGAAATGCACACCTGCATATTCTATTGTTAATATCGAATATTTAAAGAAGTCATTGTTTTGTTTACTTCTTGTAAACATCGACAAACGCTGCGCTAGAGCCTGGTGTTAGACTCGTAATAATATTTTGATGATGTGCTCATTACTAATTACTTTGCTTTTGTTTTGCATTAGTCAATAATTAGGTTTATTTTACTTCTGAAAACACGTGTTTCCGACTTCTTATTACCTGAGTGTACTTGGGTTTGTTCTCATACAACCTCAATTAGTCTAAACTTGTGGTTTCTACAGTGAATACTTCTTAAATTAGCTTAAAGCACGCGAAATTAGCAGTGAAGTGCGTTCTGCCATCGTTGTTTTATATAATAAAGGCAAATCCAAACGTGAGATTGCTTCACAACTAAAGTTATTTAAGACTTGTGTTCATGGCACAATAACTCGCTACAGGGAGACAGGCAGTTTTCAAGATTGTCCACGCTCGGGAAGGCCGAGAGCCACCACGTCTAGTGAAGATAATTTCATTGGTACTACCAGCAAGTGAAATAGACGCTTAACAGCACCACAAAATCCGCGTTTAAATAAACAAAACCGGAGTCAAACCTTTATCATTGATTACAGTAAAACGGCGACTGAGAGATGCGAACTTGTATGGTCGCGTCACCGTTCGAAAACCTCTGCTAAGGCCACAAAAGGGCCGCTAAGGCCGCTTATCGTGATTAAAAAAAAAGTTCTTTGGACCGATGAATCCATGTGTGAACTATTTGATTTAAAACGAAGAATTTACGTTCGACGCAGTGCCCAAGAAAAAATGATGCCAGACTGTGTAGTCTCAACAATCAAGCATGCTCTGTTGTGGTCTGGGGTTGCTTTTCTTTTTAAAAAGGAACAGTACAAAAAAAAATAGAACAAAATGCCTTTCCTTCCGTTTAATTGGAGATGGATTCATTTTCCAACAAAATAATGATTCAAAGCATAACTCATAATAATGCAGAGGATATTTAGAAGAGAAAGAGGCACAAGGAGTGTTACAAAACATGGTTTGGCCTCCTCAGAACCCGGATCTCAATCCCATTGAACGTTTGTAGGAAGAGCTTGATAGGAACGTCCGTAATCGTGGCCCATCCTCGCAAGAAGAATTGTGGCATGCTTTATGCGAAAGATGGAGCAATATTTCAAAAGACACCATCAACAAATTGATTGCCCGTATGCCCGCCGAGACGTGTGGAAAAAGTTATAGAATGTAAAGGAGGATTTTTTGATGAAAAATAAGTTTAGTAGTTTTATAGCACTTTTTTAGCATGTACTGTTAATATTTCTTTACGCTTTTAAAGTATATTGTTTGTCAATCAGTGCTCTATTAGAAATGTTAAACCAGTTAATTAAAAATTTAATATTTTATTGAAGTTTTATTTTATTTTTATTGCTTTTGGCCTGCAATGTATATCTATGCCAAATTATAGCCTTTTCATACTAATCTGTGCTAAAGCGGGGACAGACGGACGGACGGACATGCCGAAACTATTAAAGGGTTCTTTGCCTACTACGGCACCCTTAAAAGACCCGTTAAGTGCAAGTCTGACTCACGCACTGATTCCGTACAATAACGATAGTATAATCACGTAGATAAGTAGGTAGTTCATTACGAGAATCAAGTGTCGATTTTTTCTGGGTATGCTCCTGAGTTGTATATCTGAAACTTGCTTTCTTTAAAGCGAGAGTGAGATGGCCTTTACAGGTACGGTTTTTTATTATAAATTGCAGTCATGCGTGGGCTTAGTTCATATATTAAAAAAAGTTATTGCTATTACTTATGTATTACATTTAGGGCGGTCGTGGCTAAATCATAACAGCGACACATGTCATTAAAAGTTAAGCTAAGCATGCCGAGGTCGATCACTGGATGGATGACAACCCATAACATACCGAGACCACTTCGTGCCTCTGAACGTCGGTTAACACCTTAACTGCCAAACAACGAGACACAATAGAAAATGTATTGTTTGTCGGTCATTTGGCTTTCAAAGTGTTAAGCCATTGGGTATGGCTGTGATGCGTAGATCTGACAGTATTACCAAGGGGTAATATTGTCAGATCATATTGCATGTCCCCAGTAATTGGGTTGTAGAGGTCAGATAGGCAGTCGCTTCATGTAAAACATTGGTATTTGCTTGTTAACCAGATGTAACTTAATGCCAGTATTTTGTGTTCAATGGTCAGCATCCTGTCTAAACTGGAAGCCGACCATAGCTCCATAGCACATTTGTGGGGTCCAATATCCGCTTTTATAACAATTTAGGTCGCGCGCCTCTTATAGTAGATACCTGCGAGCGAGCGAACCTGGCAACTACCTAGCAACGCCACGCGCCGACACTCAGTTTGTATTAAAATATATTTTGCACGCCTCATAAGCGAAGCGTTGAGGTGATGCTCTACTCCTGATGTACGAAAGTCAAGGACTTTTCGAAACTAAAAATGACTGTATTTTTCTCACAATGCACTTATAGGATAATATTATCATACATATATCAAGACAAAACATTAGTTTAAACATATTTGATATTTTTTTTAACAATGATTTTGTTTAAAGTAGTAATCTACGAGGACGTCCAGATGTCTGTCCGTATGGATCTGGCACTCTCACGACCGTACAAATGAATGTAACGAAGTATTTTTTTTTAAAGCTTCATCATCGCAGCGGGCTGTTTGCTATTGAAAATCTCTGGGTGTAAGAAGTGAAAAATGAGATTATGAGTGCACGCCTCATAATCTCATTTTTCACTTCTTGGATCTCTTGGACACTCTTGGATTTTCCAAATACATATTTTGTTTACCTCCTCTCTACAACATGACTACAACTTGCATTCTTTGCATTACCGTTTAAATAGTCGTATTTATTTATTGCGTTGGATTTATAAGCATGATTTTTTAAAAACTCTATGGAGCCAAATACCTGCGTATTTGATATTAATTTCAACTTGACACCACTAAGCGTTCCTGAGAAAAAGGGTCTTGAAAGACATTCAGACGGACAACAAATTAATCTTATAAGGGCTCTGTTTTTTAATTTCGAGGTAGGAGTCGCCTAAACACTGTAGAAAATTGTTAATATAAATGAAATGAAAAAAGATCACAGATTCTTCTCATTTTGTGTGATTTAATGTTTGAAATAAGTAAAATGCATATGGAGAAGGAACTATGCACAAGAAAGTCATCAAAGGCCATCGATAATCTGTTTTAGCTCAGACTAACGGTGTACCTATTTAGGAACACAACAAAATTGCATTAAAAAAAGTCCCACGTCTAAACGTTGGGGGAGGGGTTCGAGCCAAAACTCATATAATTAATGCACGCCCCCTAATAGGTATTCCTGGTGCATGCAATACGTGATCGCCTCGAAGCCCCACGCAACGCAGGGCACTCTGACAAAAGTTTCACGTAGGTAAGATACCTATTTACCACACGATGTTGGAACGAACGAAACAGGAATAATTAAACCTGACATGCATGCGGCTGTTTGGATCCAAGTAGCGAGCAATTGGTCGGCTAAATATTAGATTGGATTAGGTACCTATCGACACGAAAAAAAGATGTAGGTATGTAAGGCCCAGGCGGGGATTTTTAGATGACGAAAGGAATATGCCCCAATTTATGACACTGTAATGTCATAAATTGATAACAATAATATTCCTTTCGTTCGCTTTCGTGAGTGAGTTTTTTTTTTTTCACCATATTTTCATTGCATTGATGTATGTATGTGCAGTAAATGTTATCTATCACGTGAGTGTTAGGGCACATTCGACCAATTTGCACACTCATTATATTATGCAGGCTTATTGTATGTAGGTGTAGGAGCCGCATTAGTAAAATTCACTGAAATTTGAAACTGACTTACCAACGCATCTCGTCTTCCTGAGGTCCACTGCGCACACGGTAGGTTCCTTGGTAGTGTAGTAGACCATCACTCGACGTATCAGCATCACCCAGGCACCACGCCACTCGCCTGTCACTCCCTCCTAATTCACAGATTGAAGATATACATCAGACACTTAGTAGATAGTAATACAGTGAAAGATGCTTACTCGTGGTGCCGTTATTACAGCTACAGCAAAACATCGTCAGCCTATGATTTACGAAATAAGGAAAACTTTCTGTGTGAGCAAAGCGACTAAGTATACCGCGAGCCAGTTAACCGATTAGATCCTCTATAATAACGGTTGCTATGATGCCTTGCCATACCTACGTATTGCGCACAGCTAATGAGTGACTCGACATGACTCCGTAATAACAAGTCAAGCATCGATTATCTTATTCTCGACTAAAGAATACTGTAAGTACAACGTTTTGGTTGTCTTTCTTACTGAACACGCGCGAGGGTAAACTGCGTACAAAACCAAGGCCTTGGAAAAAAGTTATTTATTAAATAATATTAATGTGGGTGCACTAGATATGAGCGCCCGAAAGGTTCCTTGTCGGGCTGAATTTACGGATTTGTTTTTCATAGTACCTATTTCTTAAAGAAAATATGAAAAATAAAGCTATTCCTGCATCTGTAACTTTAGAAGTGGATACTTCACAAAATATTGACTTAAACAAGAGAAACTCTTACAAACTTCATATTTTTTTATCATTTTTTAACTTTAACTTATACTCGGTCAAAGATTGTCTCAGTCTTATGGCAAGACTCACAGATATGGCTGACTTTGGCTTTACTTTACTAAGTAAAAAAAACGGCACACGCGAAAATGAACACTATCCGTGAAATATAAATGTTCATAGTCCTTTAAAAGGCTTGCTCACATTCGCTAATACAAATATGATCATGAATGTGAGCAAACCAAGCAAGCATCAAAAAATGACATTTGTTCTGATGCTATGATAATGAATTATCATAGCATCAGAACAAATGTCATTTTTTATTGAACGCGTACTCAGCAATGTCAAAATATGAATGTGTCTGTGAATGTTATTGCAATGCGTCACGCCGGGGCTTTCCCAGGGCGCGCGGCGGCGCAGGCGGCGGCGTGCCATGGGAAACCCCGGGAGGCGGCGGCGCGGCGGCGCGGCGCGTGTGCGTGACGCTCATTTCTTATGTACACACATAGCGTATAAAGTAAATAGTAAGGATAACGTAAAATTATCTCAATCATTTGCACGCATAAATACAGCTTTGCTTAACATGTTATTCACCATAACCGATAAAACGCCGTGGTTAAATAAAAACAGCCGCAGGGGTCGATCGAAGGTTAAGCTACGCTTTACGAGGTCAGTCTGTGGATGGGTGACCGTTCATTACATATCGAGACCCCTCCACGCCACTAGAAAGCACGTTAAGCCGTTGGTCCCTGCTGTCTTTTGTATATCTAAGACAGTCGTTACGAAGAGTCTGAATATATCAACCCTAGCAGGGAGACTCAGCTCTGCCGCCTACGCTGTCAGGAAAGTGAGACAATACACTGACGTGGACACAGCTCGGTTAGTCTATTTTAGTTATTTTCACAGCGTAATGTCTTACGGTATGCTGTTATGGGGCAAAGCTGCAGATATTCAAAATATATTTGTGCTACAAAAACGAGCTGTTCGTGCAATATACCAATTAGGGCCCAGAGTCTCCTTAAGAGATCTATTTAAAGAGATTGGTATTCTCACAGTGGCTTCTCAATTTATTTTTGCGAACATAATATACATTAGGCAAAATATACATATGTACACTAAAAACAGTGACATCCACAATTTTAATACCAGAAATAAGCACGAACTGTACGCTCCTTTCCACCGGCTTCATAAGGTCCAGAGCTCATTTGTGGGGCTCGGTATCCGCTTTTATAACATGCTACCTCATTATTTGCTGGATTTACCTTTTAACGCGTTTAAAGCTAAAGTTAAATCAAACCTTTGTTCTAAAGCATATTATTCGATCAACGACTATTTAGAAGACAAGAATAGTTGGTCGCTTTGTTGAACGCAGGACAATGTTACTATGTTCTTTTACGGTTTAATAGTTCTTTATTTTTGTGTATGTTTCTTCTACTATCCTTATTTTTATGTTATTGAAATGATCCTCTCATTACATTGTATGAATGAGTTGTATTGATATAATTCAGCATTGCACATGTCAGCGGGCACGCCCTTGGACTGCCTTGGAGGCTTTTTATGTATTCAGTTTAGCAGGCTTTGCTTGAGTTAATTGTCGATTTTGGTATATATAACTTTTTATTTATTTATTTTGGCATATTGGTGTGTGCTAGCTAACATGTAGCAAATTATTTAATTGAATGACGTATAAAGATGATTGACATAATTATTATTTTTGACATAATGTGTTGTATAGCTTCAGGTTCTTCAAACCTATCAGACAGACGTGTTGCTGGGGAGTTTGTTCCTCCACTTCTTCTTCCCAGCAAAAATCCTAGGAAGTGGTGAAGGGTGGGCGTTTTGGGGGACTGTCTTATGTAAACGTCTTTGACGTTCAAAAAGTGCTGATTCTCAGCCTAATTTGAATAAATGAATTTTGATTTTGATTTTGATTTTGAAGCCCAAAAGTCTGACAACCATCGGGTATCTTATTGCCCAGTGCGTTGTGGAGGTCAGAAAGCTAGTCGCTCCATGTAAAATACTGGTAATTAGCTGCATCCGGTTAGACTGGACCGACCCCAACATGGTTGGGAAAAGGTTAAGCAGATGGCTGATTTACCTAAAATTGGCCATGTGCGGACTGGCACACGAAGGGTTTGGTACCATCGTACTTTTATATTAAAGTTAGTAGCAATGATATGGTCGAGCAGAAAACGCCGAAAAGCCACCCATTTAAGATCCTATTACAATGAAAATAACAATATTTTTAAATTACTTTTCATGCAGAATGCATAGTTTATAACTGTTTAAAATTTCAAGTCGAAAGCATTAGTAGTTAAGGCAGAAATGTTTCACCATTTTGGAATGGAATCCCAAAAAAAAAGATAGACGGACCAAAGATCAATCAAAAAAAGAAGAAACCCTGAAAAGTGGTTGAAAACATTGACAGAGCAGGACAATTTACTGAAAACATTGAATTATGAATAGTGATACTGATTGAGGCATTATGTTGAATTCGCTTAACTCAGATACAGAGACTATCAATCGATATTCAGGTACCGTACGATTGCAACAGAAATAAGTTACAAAATATAAGAGGGAACTAAAGAAAATTCCTTAAAAATACAGTACTTATCGTAGTAGCCATTCGAGACATGCAGCGGTAAATATTGCATAACTTCGACGATAACGACCACCATTTCTAATAAATATGCAATCAATTATGGCTGACTGTCTACATAATATTATTCAACTCCCGTAGGCACAGCAAAAGGGAAAGATCGGAGAAAGCAATCTTATAGGTACGTCTTAAATTCGATTTACCAGAAATAATTAAAATAATAATCATCACAATAATTTTGTTTTGGATTTAAAGATTTCTGATTCTTAAGACATGTTATATACAAGTAGCCAGCAAAAATCAATTCGTCTAGACAGTTTTTGGAATATTTCATTCGAAGCCAAAACAAGCTTCTTTGTTTCGCAATGCAAAGTAGCAAATATTAATTTGAAAGTAGTTTTACACGATATTTTATTAATCTAGGTTTTAATTTCTAAAAAGGCACATGGGGACACATCGCTCCCTCCGTGTTGATTTGTACTGGCTTTAGGTAGGTACCTATTGTAGACTACCTAAACATTCGGCTGTGCATTTTAAGGTAGAAATTACAGAAAATTAAAGTAAGGTATATTCCGAGAATCCTGTGACTTCCCCCTATCGTTGTCCGGTAAGACATATCACGCTAGGCGAACATACCCTTAATTACGACCCTAAGTTCCGTGCAGTGAAAAGAGCAGCTGCAAATTGTGGTTGCCAGTGCTTAATTAATTTATAGAAATAGTTTTCTTGGAAATTTCCTTGGTATTTCCGGTGAATTAACGATGACGTGGCGGAAATTCCAGGTGGGTAAGAATACCGTTTATATAATCAATATTCACTACAATATGGATATGTTAATAATGTCTGTGAAACAAGAATGCTGTTGCAACCGGTGTACAGGGTGACTTATAGTTCGCTGGCAATCTTTTAGGGAATGAAAGTACTTACACATCTACATTTTGTAGAGTTACGCGAACACAAATGTACTGAATAGCTGATTTCTTCCCATAATATCATCCTCTACTCCTGTTTTGTAAGTACAAGTCTTTAACTCCGCTAAATCTCTTTCCTAGCAGAGCTGCGCATTGAGAGACTAAGAAAATAAAGTAATCCTATTGTTGGTTGTTACGCGCATCCTCGCACAGCTTTGTTGTAGTCACACCGTTTAACCTTTAACCACCTGAGATTATATAAGTTTCCGTGCCCCCAGCGCCCAGCTTATATCATAAGTACCTACATTTTACAAAAACAGCTATTTTTGGGTAGACTATAAAGTAGAAACCTAACAATCAATAGGGTAGTGTCCTTAAAAAATCTAATTGGTCTGAAAGTTGGATTACTCAAAAATACTGGACACGTATTTTTTCTTTTGTCACGTAAACCAAAAATGACGACGGTATAGTGCGTTGAAATTGCGCATGACGTCACGCCGTGCTACACTTTTCGTTAAAAGTTTAGCACGGCGTGGCGTCACAAGCCCCTTCTCATGAACTTTGATGTGCTATATCATTGTCACTTTTTATTAAATTAAGTAAGCAAAAAATACGTGTCCAATATTTTTTGGTAATCTTACTGACGGACTAAATAGAATTAATATATTTTTATCTAGGGCACATCCCTATTGGACAAACAAGTTTTTTGTCGTATAATACGACTTCGGCGGAAATATTTGTTGGATAAATGCGACTTGGGCGGTTAATCGGTTAACAGCTCCACTAAACCTATTCGCACTAGTCAATTTTACGCAAATCTCTGGTGGAAACGCACTCTAAAATTAGGGTCGTGAAGTGTGAATCCCCAGACAATAGCCTTAAGCCGTGTAAAATGCATAAAGCTTGCTAAAAGCACTCGTATCCTGGGCCCTCATATATACGCTTCGCATCAAGTCCATCATTCATCACAATTAGAAGCTAATTTGATACGAGTCCATCGGTTTAGTTCGGTGAAGGGTGCAAAGGATATTAGAAATAACTTACAGGGTGTTTCTATTTTGTATTTTTTTTACTATACCACTTACTACCTTGTTAAAACTACCCATAAAAAGACAAAGAGTTAAAATAATAATTTTAAACTTATTTTTGATAATGATCAAAACCAAATATTCTTATTCTTAGACAAACATATGGTAATAAGTACCTAGACTCCATCATTCAATACAACATGAAGTAAGTTAGACTTATAGGCTAGAATCTATAAAGTCTGCAAATTAAGTAAATAAATGCAACACCTTCGTTTGGTACCCATAAAAATAATTGAGCAAATATTGAAACGGCAACGTTCCAATAATGATACACCTAATCCCTATCAAACGCAATAAACAAATAGGAATGAAATTTCATACGTGCTCCCTCCTGCTGCGGGGGACAGGTAAGCCGTAATTAATAGGTACGAGGGGGTCATGGGGGAACACTAGCCGACCGGTATGAACACAACAGTAACAAATTGATATGTACACTGAATACATGAGCAGGGGCTAAATTGTAGAGGTGCATTACTAATGCACTAATAATTTTCAAAAGATGACTCATTCGCATTTTGTTGGCTTGGGTGCTGGACATTATTCATTTGGGTATTTCATTAAAATACAGCGAGAGAAATTGAAGACCTCACATAAGCCTTTCATAACTTGGTACAAGTGAAACGTTTTAGGATGTTATTTACACTACACTGGTACATGTATCCTTTAACGTAAAATTAATTCACATCTGATGAGACAGTGGACATGTAAAAACTTTGTACATATTTGTCTTGACAACTTTCTTCAATATAGAACACATGGCTATAGGTACCTTTTTAAATGTTCGTTCACCTACAGCCAAATGGCGGACTCTCGATGAGAAACGAGATAAAAAAAAACAAAAAATATGCACGAGTATTCTGCTTTTAGATCTTTTAAAACCTCCCCTCAACGCACACTATAAGAATAGTGACAGGGCTTTAGATGTAAGAGTGCTACCAATAAATGGACACGCCATTTTGAAATCCACTATTAATTCTGACGCCAGCATTGATAAAGTTTTTTGTATTTAATGCAAATCGACAGCGAAGGAAAGCTATAAAAAACCTGCAATCTTATGGGGGCAGATTCAATTAATAATGTATGAAGAAATGAGTAACAAATATAAAAAGTAAAATATAAATCAAATCTACGCAAATCATATACTATATATATGATTTGCGTAGAGTCGTGGAATTGCGGATATCGGTCCGTCAAACAATACAATACTGTGCAATATGTTTAATAGTAAAACTATGAAAGTAAGATACGAAATATTTAGATTCAAATGAGCAACGTGGACTTTATGAGAAATAAAAGATAGTCTCAAAACTTCACTTTGTGATGAACTGGCGCTAGAAATCTACACGAACCAGCCGAATCAGCCTCTCCACGAACACAATAACCGAACCTAATTAGAAGCCAAACCTCAACTGTCTCACTCATCTGATCTGGACTTAATCAAATCTTAGCACTGAGATTTGAGATCACAGTTTAGCTCAGATATTCTTACATTCCATTTGTATGCTTCAATACGCGTAAAGTATGTGTAGTTATTGGCCGTTTGGCACGTACCTCAGTCGTACAAGTATCTTAACAATGATGACGTCATCTCAACAGAAATATTCCTTTAACACATGAGTGCAATGACAAGTAACCGTTATGCACAAAAATATATTTGTAGTGTTATAATTACGTTACGAGACGAATAAACATCGGTCGATTTATAAATAATTACATTTTGTTACGCATCGCAACGCATCAGTTTGCAGACAAATATTGTTGAATAAGTAGCAGAATGGAGATGTTAGGTATGCCTGATAAGTTAAATACGACAAGCGTGGCACATTTTCCCTTTGGTACTTACGCAACGTTTCATTTGAACACTTTTTTGTAGAGACGTTAACTGAACCAAAATCAATGTAATCCTCACATAATGTGGCGATCCCCTTTTGAAATGAGTACAAAGCTCTGTTTTGTAATAATATTTGAGCACTCAAAGCCCTTCAAATTGCGTCCCCTCTTATTTCGAATCCCCTCGGTTCTAAATCAACGGAGACGCAGGCCTTGACCAAGATCGAGGTAATATTATGGGCTCGTATTGACCGTGTTTATTATAATTGTGATGGTGAAATAAGAATTTATGGGCCTCCAGAATGTTCCCTCTTGATCTCAATTCATGCTTGTTCCATTCATGAATATTACAAGCTTCGCCCCACATCGCAGGGCGCAGCTAGTAACTTAGCTTCAATTTTTATCCACCAGTTACAACCCGCGGTTAAATAAAAAAGGTCAACATGAGCTGGGTCGATACATCACTTCTTCGAGATAAAAACTAACCTATGTGCTATTTTCCAGACTATAATATCTATCTCTGTGCCAATTATTATATCACAATCTTGAAATCTTTGACAAATCCATGTTAAGCCATTCTGACGTGATTAAGGTAACATAAAACATAAACATATGTACAACCATTCAAATTTCGCATTTGTAATGGTTTTCAGAGGAAAACTTATTGTAGAACTCTATGTATGCGTGAATGTAATTTATAGTATGTATACAATGGTCCCCGTTTGACAGACGTTAATTTATTCGTTCGTTTGTTACACCATTGTGTCAAATAATAAATACCTTGTTTAACACCAGTGATAACTACTTGTCTCACAGCAACACTTGTTTATATATATAGAATATACAGGTACTATAGTTAGCCAATCATCAAACATGTACTTTATAAAAAAACACCGACAAAAAAAGAAGAGCAGTAAGTTTAACGTGTTCCTTAACGTTTTGACTGTCGGTTAAAATAAGAACGTCCCACATGCTGACCAATCAAAATAGTGTGTAATCGTTTACTATTTGTTGACTCAATTCAACAATTAATTAAGTAATTGTTACTAAACGTAACCATTTCAAACGGTTCTTGCCTTAACATTTTTTGTGTTGCCACGCAACAAATGTCTTACGAAAACAAGTTTCGAATTGTTAAAATAAATGTAGGGTGGTCTCAGTCGCCTTCCCTTCGACTTCCCCTTATAAATCTTTCTTAACATTTAGGTCAAGGTTTCATGGCACGAGTGTTGCGCGCATAATGAGGTGCTCACAATTGACAGTGGTGCAGAGAACGACAAGCACAATAATGAAGTCGGTACATGCTTAATTCACTTTAATCACTGTGTGTTTAGCTTTCCGTACCTTAAATGGAAAAAAAACAGTACTCTTATAGGATTATCCGTCTGTCTGCCCGTCAAGACCCTTTCTCCTAGGAACGCATAGAGAATAAATATGAAATTAATTTCAAGGGACAAGTCAACGCAATTGAAATTAGGGCTTTTACAGATATTTTTATAACCTATAGGGTAATTCCCGTTGACTTAGCAAGATGAAAATTAGGGCGAAGTCTTACAAATTATTGAGAAAAGGAAAAAGTTTTTATTTGTGGTTTTATCACATTACGTAATACATACTTTTTGTGATTCTTAATTTACATTTTCATAAGGGTTCAGATTGTTTTTCCTTTTGCAAGTGGTTTGACCTTAAGAAAAATAATTAAATATTTTAACTGAGTTTCCTTAACAACAAACTACAGGTTTCTTCTTTCGCATTGCTGTTGATCTGTAAAAATCCCAAAAGAAACGTGCCTTTGTCACGTTACATGGTATTTACAGCTTACTGGCCCAAATAGAAGCCACCCCTTGGGGAATTGTCAACTTAACGTTTCGAGATCTCTATTTCTCGTTTCAACCCCAAACAGCTCAATAGTATAACTAGCGGCAAAGTAGCATAATGCTATGTAAATATGCCGCTTGGGTTTCTCAGCAGCCACGGCGGCAGCGACACCCAGCCACGCTGGTGTAGAAAGATGGAATGGCACTAGAGTATTTGACACAAGTTGCGTCCGACACTTAAGACCTACCAATCTTCCTTTTCATCTTCTTTCATGGAAATGGTTGGCTATCCAGTATGTTGCCATCGTCATTTGCCAAGAGATTTTGCTTATTCATATTTTAAATCCAAAATAAATAGGTAGATAATCCGTATCGGTTTTAGCTCAAGCTTACGAAAACAACAATCGAGATAACGAGCCAAAGTTCTTAAGTTAATCCTATTAAATAGCAGCTCCAAACAAATTAAGCATTTTAATTTCAGAAGGAGCTATCGATCAGTCAACCTTTATTAATAACTAAGCTGGTCCGAAAGACGTTGTTCTGTTCAAACTTATTTGTAAAGCATTGCGCATACAAAGGCAGTCTATTGATTTTCGATCCAGAGAGTGGGTGTGGCAGCAAAAGTTATGCACGTGTGGAACACGTGCATTTTCCCTGCCAATTAGCAACCCTTTTGTAACTGAACACAGGAAACCGGATAGATAGGGAACTAAATTAATAATGAAGCCTTGCATACAGTATAATTATTATAATGATGGTCAAGTGCGTGTAGGAACAGGAAAGGGTTCCGTGGTCGGGTATAGTATTTACGCATGCACATACTAACTGTATCGACTGCATAAATAAGTTTGAATAAAATAGGTAGTTTTTAAATAAACTATGGAATACGTTATTTATGCTGTTGTAACTTATGAAGGGTATGCTTCAGCCTCACCAACTACTTATCGACGTAAAGAAAAAAGTTAAGTACTTATATGTACTTACAAAGTACGTTATATACATCATTACTATTTCGAATTAGGGGATCTAACGATACCCTTATACAGGCTTATGTACACTGCATTTTCTTCATCCTAGTTACATTATAGCGAGTGCCACTTCTAAGTTTTTTTCTTCTTACTTTTGTACACCTTTATTTAGCGGTAGGTACATAAATCACTTTTTATCCAAATTTCAACGAATTAGAGCCAATGGTAATTGAATGGGAAGTTTCTGGAAATTTCGTTTAAAAGGTCGTCTGGAGTACAGACAGCCTAATGAGTTCTCAGTATTGGTAAAGTAGAAAGGTATTCGGTAGAATTTGAAGCTTTAACTTTTCGACTACTAATTGATCATTTCAAATTTTTTTTTTTTTTTTTTTAAAACGTTGCCCCAAACTAGGAATTTCTCCTGTATCGTGGGTGCGTTTACAAACATTTAAACTCACATACACAAACAGCCAGACCCGGAACAACTACCTATAGGTCATACAAATATTTGTTCCGTGCGGGGATCGAACCCACAACACGCGGCGCAGCAGCCGATGGCTCAACCACTGCGCCAACCGTGTCGTCAAATTCGTGTATTTATATATCAACAATATTTTTTGGAATTATTTAAGTAACATCTCCCGTCTGTTTACTCACTGGAAACTTAAGATTTGAAGTATGAAAATATTCTTGTTAAGACTGCCTATGGAACCGTATAATTTGCTGTTATACCTAGTTAAAAAGTAAGACGTATGATTACTGGTTAAATAGACATTTGAAAATCCATCACGTACATGCTTTTGACATTTCAAGATAATATTTTTTTTAAACAATGAACATAATGTTACATTAGTATAGCTTGTTAAATACCATGAAAACATATGTTTTACGTGTCAGTGTACATTTAATTACTGACATCAGACCCTCATTGAATAGAAGCCAACATTTTATTTGATAATTTGGTTAGTGCCTCTTTATCACCGTTCCGGCTAGTTAATCACGACAGCTGATGTCCACCGACAACTAATTGAAATTGTAGGTCAGTGTTGGAGTTGTTTGTTGAACACTTTTTTGTTCACTTTATGTTGTTAGATCTCTAATAATAAACACATATACAGCTGGTAACAAATAATAATAAATCCATTTTACTATCTTTTACAAGCCGTGTGTGCCTGATGGGATTTCCAAATCCATAAAATTGGATAAAACACTTGCATACTTAACATCTCGCCTGTATTCTCCGAAGGGTTTGTGCAGAGCTGCGCCTCTAAAGTACACCCAAAGTTCCACAAGGCTGTGCCTTATACTCTTGCTGTGAGGAGGTCATTAATGATTAAGTCTAATGTCCAACGAGGCGAGCCTATAGTGGCCGGGCACAAATCCGGACTCCGGGTTGCTACTGAGAAATTCCAGCTGGAAAAACTCGGTAACCCGGGAATTCAACCCAAAACGTCATATTCAACAGTAATGCTTGCGACCACAACACCAACAAGTAAATAAATAAATAATGCTGGACAATCCACACAGCATCATCTAGCCCCAAGCTAAGCAGAGCTTGTGTTATGGGTACTAGATGACTGATAGTATATACTTAATACAATACATTACATAGATAGATATTTTTTTATTATACATAGTAAATACCCAGAACACCCGAAACAAATATTTGTAGATCGTACAAACATTTGTTCCAGGGCGGGAATCGAACCCGCAACCTCCTGCGTCGCAGGCGGACAAGGCTTACTTGTACGTAAAATAACTAGGTACCAGATACATTGGTAGCTACATCCACAAAATATAAATTAATTATTTTAAAATTAATACAAATGGGAATGAATAAACACCCTGCCTATCATATAATTTTAAAAGCATTGTGACCAAAGTGCAGTGAAAGGATGGTCGTATTAGGGAGCAGAGCTCTATAAATCAATAAACTAGAGTGGTTTCGAAATAAAAAATAATCCTATTTTTAAAGCTACTACAGCATCATATTTTGAAAATTATTAAATCGTTCTTACCAAGTTTTAGGGAAATTTTGATTTTAATTTGATCTAATGTACCTTCTATTATATATCATTATATCTTATCTTATAATTGAAATGTGTTAACCTGGGCTACAGGAAGCTGTAAGTTGGCCAACGGACTAGACAGAGTCGGTATTTATACCGTTACATAAGAAAGGATCATCAAAAGACGGCGTTAATTATAGGACAATTTAGTTAATATCTCATGCAATTAAGATAATTCTCCATATTATTAATCAAAGTCAAAGTTACTTTTTAAGCCGACAGATACCCGAAGAGCAGGCTGGTTTCGTTAAGGGCAGGGGAACGCGGGAACAAATACTGAACGTCGGCCAAATCATCGACAAGAGCAGGGAATTCAATTGTCCTGTCGTGTTATACTTTATCAACTACACAAAGGCCCTTGACTGCGTACATTGGGAAAAACTGTAGAGTGTGCTACTCCACGTTACTACCACGTTGCTTTATTCCAGAATATGTACACTGAAAAACGTTCGTTCATCAGAATAGGCACTGAATGCTCCAATATGTACCTACCATCATCATCAGCCTAGCCTTTTCCCAACTATGTTGGGGTCGGCTTCCCACCCAGTTACTGGGCAACACGCTACCCCTTGGTGAGACTGGTTGTCAGACTTTCGGGCTTCTGACTACCCGTAACGACTGTCAAAGATCTACAAACAATATGTACCAAACAATAAAAAGTGAGGCAGGGTTACATCGTATCCCCTGCACTTTACATTTCAGAAGAATAACGGAAGACCATAGAAAACTGGGTGAAGGGCTTCTCTATAGGTGGGAAAGAGACTATCAAATGTCCGGGAGGACGACGACACCATTTTTCTGGCAACTTCCACAGACGATATGAGTGAGCTGTTCAGATAGAAAGTGGCATCATCGGTCTAACAGTGAACAGAGCAAAAACCATTTGATCTCATTGATCGAGCCGATAAGCTAACAAATGGCAGCTGCAACATTCCAGGCATTTTTTACTTGGGCTCCCAAATCAACAATGACAGCAGCTGTGTCCCCGAGAAGAAAAGGAAGATCAGAATAGCAAAAGATGCTATGTCCCAACTAAACAACATCTGGAATAAAAGAGGAATTCTCCTCTCTCAATCCTAATGCTGACCACGATCCTCAAACATGAGGGACTACACAGTCACACAGAGTGAGTGTTATTTTCTCGTAGAGGTGAATACAGTCGCCTCTCGGTAATTCAAACCAGCGATAATTCGAACCTCTGTATAATTGGAAGTGATCACGAGTTATCAAAAATTCCTCTATATAAGAAAAAAAAAATCGATACATTTTTAAGCATTTGGTCAATCGAACAATCGAAATAATACGCGTTAATTCGAACTCATAGGCGTCAAACACTCGACAGTTCAAAGTTATCATATTGCTATAGAGGTACTCGTACATTGTGAGATAAGTTCAGACTTGTATCAGCGTTGCACGAGCCTCATTCGACTCATTGCAAAGCTTTTGTCTACAACACGACACTGATGAAACAGCATTTCAGGTACTATTTGTCATTTACTTCGAATCTCGAAGTACTTTTAAAATATAATGTACTATCGAGAGTTTGAAATATCAAATGGTTCGAAATTATGGAGAGAAAAAATGCGAAAGTTCGAATTCTTTAGTAATAATCAATTGTAAAAAAATCTGAAAATCTTCTGGCCACGTTTCCAGATAACGCAAAATGCCATGCAATCTGTCATTGCTTCCAATCAGTGGAACCAGCAATGCCAGATTGCAAGGACATGCTAATTCTTTGGGTAAAGAATGATCCAGCCCTCTTGTTTCAGGTCACGCGAAGTGTCGACCCGTCGACGAGAAAGGTCCTTCTAAAGGAGACGCGTCGGGTCCAATGACCCGAGCGTTCAAACGGCTCAAAACTGTAATTGCCAAAAGAGAAGGTTATAATATTTCCACCATTTTATTAAATAATTAGGTTCTCCTAATTCTTTCATTTTTTGCACTTCATCAATAAATTAAGTTTTTTTTTTTCTTTAATCTGCAATTGCTTGTCACAACTGTTTACCTTCTCTGTATATTGAACGAACAATAATATAAAACAAAAAACCGATGTCATTAGTTTGTAGTCGAGGTGTAGAATGTAAAATAAGGTACTTTAGCATTTTTTCTAAGAAATCGTATCTTAGGTTGGAATAATAAACCCTAAGGTTTATTACAAGATTTTTCAAGCTTATCCGTTCATCACCGGACAACCTGTATAAGGAACTCACTTGCAAAATTTCACACTTTTAGAAGCATAGCAGTTTACATATGGCGTTGTCTGCCAGTGAATAAATGAATTTAAGATATTTATAATATTATGAAGAGAATAGATTATTTAATTTTGCTGTTCTGTACCAAATATTGTTTGACGGCACGGTTGGCACAGTGGCTGAGTGATCAACTGCTGCGCCGCGTGTCGTGGGTTCGATTCCCGCACAGAACAAATATTTGTATGGCCTACAGTTAGTTGTTCCGGGTCTGGCTGTTTGTGATTGTAAATGTTTGTAAACGCACCCACGATACAGGAGAAATTTCTAGTGTGGGGCAACGTTTTTTTATAAAAGAAGAAAGAAAAGAAGAAGAAGAAATAGGCTCCGAAGGAATTGACTGATTTGAACATTTTTTCAGCAATACAAGGGTACATAATCAGCGAGTAACTTAGGCTATATTTTATTTTCAAAACTACTTTTCAAAGGTGGTGGAGGGGCTGATAAAGTTCTGAGGGAAAAGTACGAATCCGGACGAAGTCGCGGGCGAAGTGCTAGTTATAAATATGATTATTATTAATATGACATTAGGTGCATTAAGGTGTGCCGTCCTAAATTAGTCTTCTAATCTTGGAACATTATCGGCGCATGAGATAAAGATATCTTACTCCATTGATAAAACACGTTACATTGATAATGCCTGTCTCTTAACAATTACATAAATTGCATGTTACAATAAAATATGTGACGTTACTCATATTATGCTGTCTGATGTAGAGAACATGACACAGACAGAACATGTATAATTGCGTAAGATATGCGCACACATTAATTCCCAAAGATGAATAAAACGCCGACATTTGAAGACAGTTGAACAATCACATCGCAATTCAATATTGTACGAGGGTCTTTTGTAACTTCCGGATTAAGATGGAGGGAGGTAGTAAAAAGAACCATAATTGTAAGAAGGATAAAGTCTTATTTTACATATTGACGTCGTTGTTTTGTACCTACTTCAGCTAGGCGATGATTATTCAACAAGCATATGCAAAGGCGTATCCAAATTAGACTATTGCGGAAACTAAGGATCTGTTACTAAATTAAGGACGACCACGGTAGGCTAGACTGACTGCAAGGGGTGTCAACCGAACCAAATTAATTGGCCGGCAGAGATTCTACCTCAGTTCACTTGGGTGAGGAAATCAAATGGGCTTCTGGTTATCACGTCCACATGTATAACTATATGGTGCGGAGGTTTGTAACTAGTTAATTAGTGACGTGCCATTGTAACTAATATACCTACTATTACTCTGCAAGCCTCCATCAAATGCAAAATGTATTTACAATGTACCTACTGACGACTTTCCCCAAATTACTTGTAGTTCTTATAACTATGTTCATTGAGTTTGAACCATTCCAAAATTTTCTCTTGAATGTTGAATGCAATCATCAGTTACGTACATCATCGGCTAAAAAGAGGGCCTGCCCCGTAGCCGGTAATTTTGGAATAGTCTGGTTAATATAAGCAGACTTTACCCATTTTTTTTAATTATAGGAAATCATCCAATGACTTCTCCCATTCTGGGAGGAACGGGAGCGCGTGTCAGACTTTTACTGACTAAAACCCATGCGTGTTCCATCCTTGCCCTTTACGTTCCACGGTCACTGTAACTCTTTCGAACATCCCGTAACAGACTTTACCATTGACCATTAATTGTATTATTTTTTTGCGATGTGCTTACGTAAAAGGTTAGGGAACCTACCAAAAGGAAATAACCTAAGTGCACATAAATAATGCTTAATATATGGAGGACCCAATCATCGGCGATAACCAAAATCGTAAGACGTTACATTAAATGTATTGCGAAGACCCTTTTGTACCCCTATACACTGTACGTATCGACATAAACTTGTATGTAGGTGCAACTATGAATTTTTCGCACCGGATTAATTGTATAGCTGACAAATAAACCCACTTGTGATAACAATACGCTCAATAGATATGATTTTCCAAAACTTCCCATGAAACAGAAAAAATACGAATCTACGCGATCAAAATTGAGGGTGATGTGCATAAAATATGTAAAGCATAAAAGTGGAAAGAGATAATATTGAAGACACGCTCACCCACGCAAAAGTTCAATGTAAATGTTCAATAACAATTATTACCAGTGTGCTGAAGTGGATAATCAATAATTTAATATAACTAAGGTATCTATTATACCTATTTCATACTGTTCAATTAACACAACACAATGCTCTGATTAGGGTTACACAAATAATAATTGCCAGAATAATCAATTCTGAGCTTCAACATATTAAATTGTGCCCGCAAATTCGCTCACGTGGACGTTACTATCATACCAGCCAAAATGTCATTCAACTGAAAACATCACAAATATTCTCGTAATATAAAAGATCTAACAGAAAAGCAGACGGCAAGAATCCGTTTTCAAAATGGTAGGTGAATAACCTTTCATATTTCTTTTTCTAAAGTCTATTCGACTTCAAAGTAGAATTTTATTGGAAATCCTCTTTGCTATAATAAGCTCAGCGCAGCGGGAATTTAATTTTTTTGCGAGAGCTTAAGGTAAGTATCGTGATTTATTTTAATATTAAAAATACCAGACACCTTGGTAACATGACTAGAGCATAAGAAACTACGTGATTTAAAAGTTGTTTTTGTCTGGTATAAGATAAAAAAATCACAAGTAGAAAAATACTTACACAAACCCAAACTTCAATGTAATATGAGGTATGTTTGTCTTAGATTGGAAAAATAATATCATGTCTGTCTTGTTTTTGAGATGAGGGCAACACTCAACCACTAATCACAGACTATCCGTGATTAACAGTTGACGTGCTGCTAATGATATACGAGTAGTACAGGATGCAAGACAATTAATACCACAAGCGGATTAAATACTTAGCTGGTCTGAAAAGCATGATACGCAGATTAGTTTGGAACGATTAAAATACTTTAACCCACACATTTTGTTACTTACAAAATAAGTAACGTCTGGGGGCCCTGGGACCTTAATCTATGAGAAACGAATGACAAAACGGGAGTGGTTGCATAAGAAACTGCTTACGTATGGCATATAACACATTCGAGTATACTAAGTACTACACGAATACAACCACGAATTTTCTAAAAGACACACTAAGTCATAGAGCCGAAGAATATTACGCATTTTCAATACTTTATATCTTTTTATAGTAAAATTGATTTTGTAATCAACAAAATAGTAGGTATATCAATTAATTTAAAATAGTAAATGATTCTAATAAAATCGAACGACATACAGCCTTGGCCAAAAGTATTGAGCACCTTACAAATTTCGCTCGTTCACGGTAAGTATGGGAGAAAACCAAATGTACTGTTGAAGTATTCTTTTGTCAGTCATCTACTAAGATTTAAAAACAATGACCCACGCCGCAGCTGGCAATAAAACACCTGGGTGCAATAAAATGTGTCTTTTACAATTTTTGTATTTATTTATCAGTTATCTACCATCGGTCGTCTAAGAGTGCCTCTGGTATTTTATTTCAAAGTTTTAAGTGTTATCGTTGCAACATGCCAAAACGAAACGAACTTTTTTAAGAAAAACGTGTGCAGATACAGCTTCTGCATGAGCAAGGGAAATCACAAGTAGAGATTTCCAAAACTGTTAAATTTTCGCACCGATCCGTGCAATATGCTATTAAGCGATTCTCTGCTACCGGATCACATCAAAATAGACCAAGAACCGTCAGGATCGTCAGTTACTGAGAGAGTCGTGAAGAAATAGGAAAAAAACATCTTCAGAGCGCGCTGCTCAGTTGCCAGAACAAATTAAGAAATCAGTTTCTGCTCGAAGAAGACTTCAGGAAGCTGGTCTGAAAGGCTGTAAAGCTAGGAAGCAGTCGTGGCTCTCCGACAACAACAACAAAAAAGCTCGGTATAAATGGGCCTTAAAACACCGAACTTTTACCGCTGAAGAGTGGTCAAATGTTGTGTGGTCAAACGAATCAAACTTTGAGGTGAGTAAGTCAATTTAATGGGGATATTATAAATTGCATATCAAATAAATAATCGCCTATCAATACTTACTCATCATTTATATTCTTTTTTACATACAGTTAAATTTATTTTTGTGCAAAAATACTACATACATAGCATAAATACTGACTGCACAGCAAATTTTCCATATGTCATAGCAAAATAACTATCCCAGTCGCATATTAACCAGTAAGTACAACAAAACCTGTTCATCATATTTGTCTTAATTTTCAAGAAGCCATGCTCGGCAAATTTTATGATTATTATAACAAAAACTTCCTTTTTTATTTTGAGTTGAATATTTTGCTGTGCAACCAGTAATTTTTTTGCTGATCTCATTATGTGGTAATTAATAAATAATAAGACGACTGTGACTAATAAAATGCTGTTTTATTTAGAAAAACTGCTGTAAATAATATAAAAATAGAATCTATATTTAAAAGAAAAAGAGTGAACATGTATAATGTGCATTAAGATTATCAGCTGTGCATTGATGAAAAAGGTTTTGCTTTAGGAAAAATCGCTGTACGCTGCGGAAATAAATTGTAGTGTGTTAAGTGATATTTTGAGTTGAATATTTTGCTGTGCAATCAGTAATTTTGATGGGAATTCGGAATCTTATTGCATAGAAAAAGGATATTTTTTGATTAGCGTTTAAATACTACCCAATTTAATGCCCTAATAAAATTATATAAAATGGTTTAAAAACCAAACGCATAGATGAAGTTATTTTTTTTCCAGAACTTTATATTTTTCTCATTATTGCAGATATTTGGTACACCTGGTGTGGCCATTGTGCGTCGCTGGGTGGGCGAAGAATTTAGCCCAGAGTGTGTGATCCCAACCGTACACGGTGGCGGCAGTATAATGATCTGGGGTTGCATGACCGATTCTGGAGTTGGCGAATTGTTCCTGTGTGAGGACCGCATGGACTGTACTAAGTACATAAATGTACTAGAAACTGCGTTGCTGCCATCATTCACGAAACTTATCGGTGACACGAACATGGATGGTGTTAAATTCCAGCAGGATAACGCGCCATGCCACAAATCTGCCCGCACTTTGACATGGTTTCGGGAAAATTGCACAGAGCTTCTTGACTGGCCTGCCCAGTCGCCAGATCTGAACCCCATAGAAAATTTATGGGGTTTATTAAAGCGTAGAGTTAGGCGCTACACAATTAACAACAGATAAGATTTGAAACGCTACCTGCGCCTAGAATGGAACGCGATTACTGCTGCAGACTGTAAAAGTCTTGTTAGCTCTTTACCAAAAATAATTTCTGCCGTAATTAAGGCAATGGGTGGACCCACAAAATATTAATTTTCAATTAATAAATAGTAAAATAAACCTATATAAAACGTTTTGTTTTATTTATATTTGATACTCCTCATAAAACTGAAAGATTTCATGGGTGCTCTATACTTTTGGCCAAGCCTGTAGTGCGTCACAGGCAATCATAATTACTTCAACATAATATTGAAGGTAAAAACAGTACTTTATTAATTCTTGGAGAGCTGCCTCAATTAGCGTTTCGAAGAAGAAACCTAGACTCTAATTTCGTCTACAATATGTTAGCAGACGGGTCTTATTTTCTGAGAACCGTTCGACTCCCCAATCTCCCCGACGACGGCGACGACCTGTTGATAAAAGAAGACGTCGAACGGCGGCGACTTATGAAGGAGAAAATAAATACGTTAGAGGTTAGTAACCAGAATGTACAGAGCATTATTGACTTTTTATCTTGGCGTTCATTATTGATACTTTGAAATTAGGTGTAGTATATAATAAAATCTGAAAAATCAGCTCGTACGGAGTTGTATAAATAAATAATAAATAATGCTGGACAATCCACACAGCATCATCTAGCCCCAAGCTAAGCGGAGCTTGTGTTATGGGTACTAGATGACTGATATACTTAATACAATACATTACATAGATAGATATTTTTATTATACATAGCAAATACCCAGAACACCAGGAACAAATCTTTGTAGATCGCACAAACATTTGTCCCAGGGCGGGAATCGAACCCGCAACCTATTGCGTCGCAGGACCTTCGCCCGCCGCGCCACATCGGTCGTCAAACTATATAGTATATGGAGTGTCCTGTTTAAGCAGAATATTATACAAAAACTAAAAAGTTTAATTGTCATAGTTCCTTTGACCACTCAGTACACACCCACTGCTATAGTGCCCATAGTTTCGCCCTATTATAAAGCCTTGTATCATGACCCTCATCATCCTCCTGCCCTTATCCCAATTTACGCTGTCGGCGCATCATGTTTTCTTCTTCCATACATCTCTATTTGCCGTCTCAAGAGTCACCTCTTTTCTAGCCATATCATCTTTCACACAAACCATCCATCTTTTCTTTGGTCTCCCTCTAATCTTGTAACCCTGTACATTCGTACTCAAAAATTTCCTCACAACATGGTCCAGATTCCTTCGCAACAAGCACCCATACCATGACATTACCGATTTACACACAATTTCTCTGTCACAGGCGCGACTTTCAAACTTCCTCTTACATACTCATTTCTTATTCTATCCATTCGCGTAACACCACACATGCCCCTCAGCATTCTCATCTCACCTGCATGTAACTGCCTTTCATTCATCCCTTTTGCGGCCCAACATTCTGATCTATACTGACTTAACACAAATACAATTTTAGAGCTCCATACTAAATTGCTTTGTTAATATGTAAGTTTCTACTAAATTTGAATATTATTTTTTGATAATTTTAAACATAGTTAATTCTAGGCAATGACTTGTCATGTTACATGCCGCGCGTATTAAATTAAGATTCGTGTGATTAGCACACTGTAGGTTCTACCAACTAATAGTTTCACCTGAAATAATTACTGTCACGTGTCAGATCACCTCAGTATGTATGTAGGCGTATATGCACTGATCACAACTAGCTATTGTATAAAATTATAAATGGACCGTAATATTATGGTATAAGGAAAATAAATATTCAAGTCGCACACCTATTCTATTTTATTCTTAAATTGGGGAGAGAGCGTGGGCATTGAGGTCATCACCAAGGAGATCCAGAGCGACTTACCGAAAGCTTTTGTGTAATTGGGGAAACATGATCATAAGTAATCGATTTAACAGTACAGGAGACGCTGCTGAAAATGACTAGGAACAGCTAATGGAAACATGGCCAGTGTGCAGCTTGTATTCTATTTTAACTGAATAAAATATTATAATCTGTATTTAGCTGGCTGCAGGTAACTACGTTTTCGGTTCGATTTCCATAATTATTAACCTGTTAGATTATTCAGGGCAAAGTGGAAGGGTCTAGCTGTGAGCCAGACAGACTTAGCTGGAGTACTGATATAAAATTTAACTCGGTAGGTCAATCGACACGATAACGTATCGACATGTCAGGTGCATACATTGCTATTAAATGGTAAAATTCATCGGTAATTGTTGACAATTTTTTTTTTTTTGTTATATCAAAAAAACTTACTTTGTAAACGTATATGAAACTAGATAACGTAAAGGCTATTAACAAATAAAGACTGGAAAACTTAGTGAGTTCAAATCGATAAGAAGACATGAATTCTTCCGAAGTCCTACTTAACTGCTAAAACCTTCATCTTAATAAAAGCACCGCCAACAATGGCAATACTCGTGTCGTTCGAAGTTTGATTAGTAATTTTTTACTAACAAATCCTGGACATTACTGAATTAATAGTTTTGTCTATTAGTGCAATAACGCTCGTCGACACACAAAAAATTTAATAAAAAAACAACATTGGAAAGTAATTTTATACAGACCACTCAAAGTAATGGTTGACGGTCCTCTCACCCTACACTACATGAAATATCTATAAAACGTACATAACTCTTTTTAGGGTTACCTCACTTCCGACCGTAGCTTAGCTATGCAACGTTGGATTTATTTTTTTATTAAATCTCAGAAAAGAATTGATTTATTAAATGTGCCATTTTCTTTAGAATCTGTAGAAAAACTGTTTCAATGGAAATTTTTTTATGATTTTGCTTAGAAGTCTCGTAAAACACTCTCAACGAGAATCAGTTTTGAAAAAATGCGTTTCTAGGATATTTTCGGTTACAACCGCAGAAACAAGCTTTTACTTAACTAGCAAAGTTTGGTGTCTTTCCATTCCAAATTTTAAATTTGTTAACTTGTCCTTCTTCTTTAACAAAAATCAATATAAAGTATCGTAAGGCGGAGGCCAAACACAAGATGTAAGGTATAGACGTGCTCGTCTTAAATCTCTTCTGTCTGGCTTACCCCTTAATATGTTTCTCGGCTAAAGAACTTTAGGGCTTGCTCTGACAAGCACTTTGAAGGTACATTTATGTTGCTTATTGTTACACACAAAATAGTGAAATATAAAAATCCTTCTGCCATTTTTCGATAAAGGGAGCTTGGGGTGGACGTAGGGTACTAGGGGGTGGATCAGGACGGACGTGCCCTCGCAACCGGGAATCAGAAAAATACTGTGTTTAATAATTTGACGACCGATGTGGCGCGGCGGGCGAAGGTCCGCCTGCGACGCAAGAGGTTGCGGGTTCGATTCCCGCCTTGGGACAAATGTTTGTACGATCTACAAATATTTGTTCCGGGTGTTCTGGGTATTTCCTATGTATAATAAAACTATATATATATGTAATGTATTGTATTAAGTATATCAGTCATCTAGTACCCATAACACAAGCTCTGCTTATTATTTATTATTATTAGTAATTTTCCTGCATTTTGATTTTAACGTTATCGTTTAAGAAACAATGGACCGAGGGCGACTTGATTGATATTTAGTGGATGACTTCCAGAGAAAAGTCGTGTGACTTATATTAATAATTACCTAGTCATACAAAATTCAATGGTTCAAAACTTCAAAGAAATAATTTCTATGCCATACTTATGAAAATCTTCTTAAAATGTTATTAAACCTCATGTAATTAATTAAGATAAAAGTCCCAAGGGCGTGTTGAACCACGTAAAGAGTTCCGTAGTCGGGATGAATATTTATTGAATAAATAAGATATTCGCAAAAACAAAGACATACTTGCAGTTGTAACTTTAAAAGCGCATAATTATGTAAGTCACTCATCATATTTTTTTCCTAATTCTGGGATCTATCGATACCAAAGACTGATTTTGTTCATCTCTCTGTTATTGTGCCACTCACATTTATTTTTGTAATTCCACTAGAGTTTTGTTTAGCGGTACATAGAAAACACCTTTCACCCAAATGCAATCGAAATAGTGCCAATGGCCTGCCGAGTAAATGTCTGGTTAGCACCCGGACGGTCAAAAGGTCATATGGGCAGACAGATGGACAAAACGAAAATATAAAGTTTCCCTTTTTGCCATTTCGCTATGGAACCCTAAAGAAAAATAAAGCCATACTTTGCTCATGAATAATAATTCCGAGAAAAAAGTCACTGCAGCTACAGAAAGTTAATTAAATATTTTTTATGGCTTCGGCCGCCTTTCATAGGTCTACGTTCCGAGAAATGTAAAGAAACTCAAAACACAGGACAAATTTTCTTAATAAAATGCTCAACAGGCGGTCTTTTCGCACGGGGCGATCTCGTACATATACATTAGTGGCATTGGCAGGGCGAACCAAACAAGATGGATGCCATGATTTAAGTTCGGACCCTGTCAATGACACTCTAAAGCGAGTGTCGGCTACCTAGGACAAATCGCACACGCGCTGTTACTTATACCTACGTACGTACGTCGACATGCGAGAGCAAATGTCTATTAATGCTTGTGTGAGGCAGGTGTAACCATACGTACATCATACGTAAAGTAAGAAATATTAGATAAATGTATACATAAATCACCATTAGGGCGACTTGTGACGAGTGAAAATATCGATCGTCCCCGCGACTAGACGTTCTGATGTGAAATGTACTGACAGCGACCTCGGTAGGTAAGAGGGAGTCTGGGGGAGAACAGCCACAAAACAGAATCATGCAGTATATTCACTACATTTAATCACTGAGGAAAAATGGCATTGTCTTATTGATCCTTAATTTTTTCAAAATTTAATTGTTATTAGTTAGCACTCGTACATTAAGATGGAATTTTGCAAGCAAACTTTGAACAACTTCATCTAGTATCTACTTGTTCAGTCTCTTTTGATAATAGGTTCCAATATCACTGTATGGATTACCGGATGCTACAGCCAGAATCGTCTCCGCACGAGGGGGAGATCATTATAATAATGTACTGTTGCTCATTAGTGGTAGCGAACATATTTTTTGTCTGTATTATTATTGCTCTATATTTACTCCGAATCTGGCATTGTTTCTGTCTATAAAATGTACCATTTCTCCGTGAGTCCCAAACAAGTGGGTCTTTTCAGTAAGTCTTACTATGTGGCTGGGTTTATTTATGGATCGCAGAGCACGGAGGTCCTTCGTTCTCAGCCTGCCGGCGCCGCGCCGCGGCGATACCGTGCTCTGTGTTAAAGACCTTCAAAAATATTTCGAGGTCAATGTCAATCTTCGCGAATATTCTTCATCTGTAATCAGAGGGCGTCGTACTGTGGAGGACTTGTTCTTTTCATATAACGTACGTACCATTACCCATATATATATTGTTCCTCAATTATTCTAGTCGGATTTGTTACAGGTATAATATGTAAAATATGCGTGTGCTAGACTTTTTACGGTAGCTTTGTTGGATTTTAGGTATGATGAAAGTTTATCCCTACGGGTTTGCTATTCTCCAGAACATTACATGACGAGTTTGATAGTACTGTATTGAAATTGTAACGTTCATATGAATAATAAATAATGTTGAATTGCCAAAACAATGTGGGAAGTATGTACCATCCACAGCGGTCGGGTGGCTGTGTGTATATGTGGAGCAATTATTCTAATTTATCTCAATTAATCTAACACATTACAGGTGATGGTTACTTCATGGCCAATAAATATGACAATGATCAGTTATGATCATATCCTGGTGTCCTGACATACAGGATACATCTAGTAATATTGTGGTGAGAAAATAAAATAAACTTATTCTAAACATATCGGTTGTCAAGTTCCCGCGTTGGCGTTGGGCGCCCAATTAGTGCACCCTACCCTGTCTAGTGGGTGTATGTGGGTCTGTGTCAGCAGCCGTATGAGACAGGATTAGCGAACTATTATTAAGTACTCGTACTATTTGGAAATAACTCTTGCGTATAAGAATGCCGCAATTTTTTTATGAGGTGATGTAATTTAGAATAAGGAAAAACTGGTTTGCAGCTCTTTAAATGTATAAAATTAAGAACAAATTCATAACTACACATTTTCAAAAGATCGTATCTTATTTATATATATATTATTCATTACTTCCTACTAGTACTCGTAATGGTTGCAATTACTTTTTTAACATACACAACACATAGTCAAAAAATAATTTGATGCCCGTCACATACATCCCAAAGGGATGTAATTAACTCGAAACACTGGGGATGCAACTGCCAGAAGTGGGGTGGGTTGGGTGGCACGTGGCGGGGAGTGTCTGTACCGCCGGAGGTAAGGGAGGACGAGGGTGAAAATCTGATCCTTCCGTGCTCCGCGTTGGTTGCACTATATTAAATCAGAGCTAACATAACAGGGCTTTCAATAATTTTAACAGTACCCTTCACGAGTAATGAAATATTTTGAAGCTGGACGTTAATATTAATACATTCAGTAGAGTGGGCACTCTTAATTAGATTTTCCTCTCCCTCAGTCAATCTAAAAGTGGGAATGTTGTCATGGAACTGTAAAATAACTTGAATATTATCGTTACCAGTGGCAAATACGGACCGGTTAATATGTTTGTTGATGTGATAAATAGAAACAAGGAAGGAAATTAAATCAATGTTACTATAGAAGGCTAAATAAAAACTGTTGAAATTCAAGTTCCATGTGAAAATTCAACACAAGCAAATGCAGGATGTAACTCTATGTAGGTACATGTATAGTAAAACAAGAGCTGGGCGCAAGGAAAATCAATAGTAGGTTAATGTCGTATCATCTTGAAGAAATGAAAGCTTGTAAGAATTTAATTGAGAAATACCTAATTGTAAGCCGAATGGAAAAACTCAAATTAATATCTTAACGAAAGTTTCGATTGTAAAACCTGTTTTATTATTTCAGTTTTTACTTGCCTTGTTTCAGCCCCGATGCTAACCTTTAATGTCACGGATTTACGTAAGAACGTACATGTTGAAACCTCCACTCAAAGTCTTTCACAAAACTATGAACATGTTTGGTAGAAGAAACAGTGCTTTTATTTGAAACTAGCTGTGACCGCGTAATCGTTCGCGTGGATATCGGCAAACCACATTATGTCGCTTAGGGAAGATGGAGAAGGCCAGGTGGTTTTTCCTTATATTGTATGTATAGTTAGTTCCCTATTTGAATTGGATTTTGTTCACAATTTCACGGGTTTTGATTTCTGTGCGGGAAAGCCGTATATTTTATTTTTTTGCTTTTACCTGTAATAAATCAGTAATAGGTTTTAATAAAAAACATCAATTTCTCGTGAATTTTTAGTCTAATAGTAAAAATTAAAAAAATAGCAAAAAAAGTAAAAATAAGGAAAACTCCGACAAAATATTTCAACGCTGAGAGTCCCAGAATCAAGTACTGAACGTATCGTATTAGTTTGTGCGTGGATGTTGCTCCCACCCTGTAGGTATCATAGATAAGCATTCATAAAAAAAAAAGTTTGATAAATTTTGGTTTTTTATACAACTCTTAATTGATAAACGATATTAAATTTAAATGTTCCGATAGTATCTACTAATCTCAGTAAGTAGAGTTACCCGGAAGGAAAATTATATGCTTATAGTCGCTCAGTTTGTGAGTTTAACTAGTACCTACTTACGTATTGTGGTGATTGATTGTATTACACTGACACCCGCAAATTATTTTCACATTAATACGTTAAGCGAAAACTTGGTATCCCTTTTTAAGAATATTGCACGTACGGAGGAGTGTGAGATTTGGCATAGTTCAAGTTTGTATGGAGAGTATAACAGTAGAAGTTTATACGGCGGAAGTGCGACTTCGGAGCGACAACTAGTTTACGTTTAGCGAAAACTTGGGCTCCCTTATCAATAATATAGCGAGCCCGGAGAAGTGTCAGACTTGGCATAGTTAAAGTTTGTTTGGAGAACAAGTGTAGAAAGCTAAAACAAAATTTCCACCACTGAGCGACCATTAGTAACTGTATACGTGTACAAGTCAATCTATAGCTCTTAATCTTTTATTGATTTTAGTGGACGATTAAACATAAATTCCCTCGGTACTCTTCCTACCGCTCAATAAGCCAAGAGACAATTCTTGAGCGTTAGTATTTGGTGTTGTAATAATATTGTAGTTCTTTGACCACCGTTCGATACATGACGTACTATTTTTACGACAATTTTGGCAACATTAGTAATAGTTTCCCAAATATTTACTCACCTTTCCCTTCTGTATCACAGTGTGGTAATTGTCCACTTATCAAATAAAGGAAATTAATACGTTATTTGGGCGTAACTGTTGACAGTAGGCTCATGTTTGGGGAACACGTTCATAACATCGCTCACAAAGTCCGTAAACTAACTTATATTTTTAGACAAATAAGACACGTGGCTGATAGAAAGATATTGATGATGGTGACCTATTGTATGACCACAGGGGCCGGCACTGACAAAACAAAATTATTGGAAATGGAGCGTGCTCAAAGGCTGATTTTATAGATTACCTTCTTCAACAAGACTCTTTTCTACCCAAGAATTATATCAGGAAACTGAGGTACTAACTGTTAGACAGCTGTAAAAACTACTGGCTTTAAATCAAGAAATAATTAGTACTAGAAGGCACTATGTTGGCCAAAACCTTTAAAACTAAAACTAGATTTGCACAAAAATTCTATTACTTTATTGGACCTAAAATTTACAATCATATGAATAAAATTAAGAATATGTTTTATAATGTAAAAGAATACCTTAGAATGTAAAAGGAAGGTAACTTCATAGCATTAGGATTAGACAAAAAGTATAAAGCACCTTACAAATTTCGCTCGGTCACGGTAAGTATAGGAGAAAACCAAATCTACTGTTGAAGTATTCTTTTGTCGGTCATCTAAAAAGATTTAAAAACAATGACCCACGCCGCAGCTAGCAATAAAACACCCGGGTGCAATAAAATGTGTCTTTTACAATTTTTGTATTTATTTATCAGTTATCTACCATCGCTCGTTGTGAACACATCCAGTGATCTAGAGCGCCTTTGGTATTTTATTTCAAAGTTTTAAGTGTTATCGTTGCAATATGCCAAAACGAAATGAACTTTAGCTTTAGATACAGCTTCTGCATGAGCAAGGGAAATCACAAGTAGAGATTTCCAAAACTTTTTCTTAGAATAAAAAAGTTCATTTTATCATAGAATAAAAAAGTTCTTGGGTCCGTAACTGTATTTATATTATTTAACAATTTATAAGCTATAGAATTTCAAAAGATGTAAAAAAAATCTAAATTTTTTATAAATAAATGCTTATAACAAGTGATAAATAATAGTTACAGAATCGATTTTGAATTCATTTTACAGATAAATAAATGCTTTGCAAAAATGACTTGAATGTTCTTTACCCTATCTCTAATAGTTTAAAAGTTATAACAATTTTTAACTTGACAAATTATGTAACGGCTGTAATTTCATTATTATATAATATTTAAGTGTTGTAAAAAATACAAAAAAAAATCCTAACTTTGTTATGTTTAATTGAATGAAGATTTTTTTTTTAAATCATCATTTCACCTATGCTATAAGATAGTAAAAATGTTTTCTTAAATCCCAAAATAGTCTATTTGTTTATAAACAATTTCTTAACAAATGACGTGTTTTTTTTTCCATTATTTTACATAATTAACATTAATTAATACCTATATCAGATGCGAAAACAGCAATAATAATATATTACCAAAAAAAAAATTTTTTCATAACTTGTTTTAGAAATTTGATTTTTAGTTAATTTAAAAAAAACATAATTAACAAAATAATTAACTGTAATAATTTTTTTTGCATAACTTTATTAAGTACCTAAACAAAAAGAGCTCCACGAAGCGAAAAATTTATAGACCAATTATTTAAACTTTTATACCGTAACTTATACAAACAGAGATTGGAAAAAAATTAGTTAATTAACAATGGTGTAACTTTTTGAAAAATCGACAAATAATTTTTTTTGGCACATATTTTTAGGAGCTTTATTTCTATTTAACAAGTTTTTGAACTTGTTGACTAGACTATAACTATGTTAAGCTAGGCTTGCACAGTACACAAAGTGCAGGGTAGTACTGTGGGCTATGCCGTTGTCAATTTTGGCTCACAGTCCTTCCCTGTTTGCCAAACGTAATTAAATGGCTCTAAGTAGGGTCAAGTCACAGACGAGACCGTCTAGTGAATTGACCCTACTTGTAACTTGAAGAACTAAATTTTAGTACTTAAATAATATTAATAATAAATGTTAAATATCATTTTAAATACAAGTAAATTTATTTAAATGCTGTGAAATGAAAAGAGAATCTTTGAAGTAAATCAAACCCATCAACCGTTTTGTAACATTATACATTTTTATATACTTGCCGTATATTAAAGTTGTCGCAAGAATATAAATCTTGACACAAGGAATTAAAATAAGTACCTATGTAGAATTTAGTAGCGAAAAAGTCTCGTAAGAAGCTTTTGTCCATACTTACTAATATTATAAATGGGAAAGTGTGTGTGTCTGTTTGTCCGTCTTTCACGGATAAACCACTGAACAGATTTCGATAAGATTTGGCAGAGAGATAGATTGCACCCCGGGAAAGGACATAGGCTACTTTTTTTATCAACAAAACACGCGGGCGATGCCGTGGGCGAAAACTAGTAACAAATAAAATGGTAGAATTTCACAACACTATGGGTTTCTTTTACTTCAAAGTTTTCTTTATCTTTTAAGAGTATTTAAATAAAAGCTTGTATTCAAAAATGATTTTTAACATTAATTCACTGTTGCGCATAGCACAAAGTAGTAGCAAGAACAGTTATGTTTGTATTCACACAATTCGTTTCCGTACACGGACATTTACATACACGTCGTTCATGAATCAATTATAGAATCAACAAGCCTCTTTGTTGTATTAAGATTACCGGTCGCAGGTAGGTTTGCACATTCTACGGTAAGAATTTTATCGAAACATTCCTCAATACACGTAATTTGCCAAGCGGACGGAAGAGCGACTGCTAAATCTCAGACTTGGGTTCAAAGGACCAGTCAAGGTTGAAAAGTGTTTATTGACTGTAAGGAAATTCTCGAAAATACATCTAGGAAGGTAAGCGGTAAAATCTGTTAGGCATCGGTTATAACTTTTTAATGTGTTTTTAAATTGAGAAAGGGTGATGTTTTAGGTTTATTAGAATTGTCTCTCTTCACAAATGTTTTAGCACCAGTGGACTTTTACATTTCAAATATGAAAATCAGATACATGCAAACTTGTAGCTGTGCGATTTGTCGCGCCATTTTCGCTCCAGCTTGGAACGTTCGGAAGCGGTATAAAGGCGATCGATTTCTCCTATTAATAGTCGACGTTCAGGAAGTGTTCATTGGCTTCATATCCAATATAAAATGTGATATTTCAATTCGACTCCTGCAGGATGTAGGTACCCAACGACAGGTTTCATAAAATTGTTGGACATTTATTGGGTTGTATTTGTGCGAAATGGATTTTTAAACGGACATTCAAACATATAATGGAAATTATATCTTAAGCCATCAAGATATTAATTCAAAATATTGTGTGATAATGATGGTTGCAAAGGCGTCAATTGCGGAGAACGTGATGCGAAAACGACAGACGATGTGAATAGGCACTGAGTAGTATTTAATGTATTCATTAATTTCAGTATTTTTTTACACCTCCGTTATGTGAATCAAATTAAAGCTTAGGTACGTGTTTTAACACTGGATTCGGCAAGCTCAGTCAAATCCTAAATAAAAAATAAATAAACACGAAACCCAATTGAATGTTTAATGTTCCTAATGTAAAAAGGGAAATACATGTCATCGGTCCCAACAGCCGAATTTACCTGGAAAACGTGCATTTGGAATCGTAACGTTGCATAAAAGGTGAATGACACCGGATAGAGCTCGCTGACGCCCCAACGAATACAAAATTGCCAATTTTTTTAAAGGATATGGATCATAATTCGAAAATTGCATTCAGTGACATGTTTCGTTATCGACGCCCCAGTTAATAGACGCTCTGTTTGGATGATATAGGAACAGACAACTATGAATGTATTTAGGTCAATATATTCACCTTACTTATCAGTAAGGTGAATGAATTGACCTAAATAAACTGATGCTCAACGAGAGTTTTGTTTAAAACATTGGAAGTGTTTTATCAATGCTTGCATGTAGGTAGAGTAACACGATCATTTAATGATCCGTATTTTACACCATTTCACTTATTCTTTTAATTTTAATAACAAGCGAAGTTTCTCACAATTTATGTCAACACTTTTATAAGAAACGATAAGAGTAACAACAGAAGATAAAAATGTATGTATGTATGTATGTATGTACGATTAGATGTCGATAAGTATTGAGAAACCGACATTAGTCGGATGTAAAAGATAAGACACGAACAACTAAGGTGAGTGTAATTAAGAGAGTGTGTATAAGAAAATTGCTAATGGTACATTTAATTAAGATGGCTTAAGGAAACACTATAAGTATATTTGCATTTTCTATTTATACCTTTTACACGATACAATTTCCATAAATTACCGTATTCTATTTCTGGATTTGGTACGATAAAACACGTAGGTGCTACGTTCTTATTCCGAGGAAGAAGTCATCTGTCATCGCAAGTCGCGACAACTACAGGTATATTTTCATTTCACTAATCGGGGGTATACAAGAACAAGAGTGCGCCAGACTGATCTCAAATTTCAATACAAACACATAATAATATAACATATTATGTGAGTTCGTTCAAAGCAAGCTCGTTAGTTTCACAGACGAGGGATAATCCGCGGTAGACGTACTTCTTACCTAATTGGCAATATGAGCACTTTGCGTCCTCAAATATCTACCTACAGGCTATTATTGATCGATTCGTGTCTGGGTTCTTTAGTGTCTGTATCTGCAAGGAAGGAGGCACGCGCCTAGGGGCTCGACGTTACAAAGGGGCGCTCGACGAAGTTTTGAAACATTCAAAAATTAAGCAAGCTACCTAACGTACTTAACGTTTGTTCGCTTTAAAGGCGGAATGGCAGATGAGGTAAGGAAGTACCTACTTGCTTACATCGTCTGCTAGCTTTTTGCCAACTACTTACTACGGTGGCCAAATAATTACGGATAGTTCCCGTATTATTATTTTGGTTTTCCTAACGGTTATTTTATGTGGTACTCGTATATCATTATTATTGTTTTTAATAAGTGGCAGCACTGAAAGCTCGCACCATTTATGAAATATGTGATATTTCGTCTTATTTGATCGTGGAGGTAAATGTGGCTGGAAAAGCATTATCACTCCTCGTACTTATCGTAATATCAGGGATACTCGAATCTGCCTGTTAATTGTAAAAGGCGCATTTCCCGGTCCCCATTTCCCCACGATCATAGACGACGTGGTAATTAAGGTTTCCCAAAAGGTCACAGACGGTCAGTTGAGGAAAACTCGATCGATCGTCGGCCCATCAAAAAACCACGCGTTTCCCAGGCCGCGTAGAATAAGCGACTGCAATAGGCTGGCCTTTTCTAGTCTCTTCTTCAACAACAACGAAACTGAATGTTGCAGACTGTAGTATCAAATCTGAGATTAAAATACGTAGTAAATATGTTGTATTTTTTTAACAGTGCAGTTCATCAATAATCATCATTTATAATTACCTTCTGTTTTAAAGGTATGCTTGTATTGCAAATCAAAATTTAATATTTTAGTAAAAAAAAAGTTACTTCTTCCGGCGACGCCCTGTATAACAGTTTTAACCGGACTGCCTTGTGGAGAGGATGTCACATCCGGTTAGTATCATGGTGTGGTATATATTGTAGACAAGCGAGTACTAGAAGCTCGGCTACTGCCACATGTCGAAGAATGGTTCCCTGTGATGAAGCGTACATTTTAATGCACGATTCGGCTGCATGTCATAAAGCCAGGAGTATTATTTTCTGGCCGGGGTTTCACCAGACATGAATCCCATAAGGAACATGTGATAGCTCACCAAACGAGCGATGGCGATGCAAGTCATCATAACCAAGAGCCAGTTGATATAAACTCTAATTAAAGAAAGGCATGACAATACTGAAATCCAACAAAATGCAAAATACTGTATAGAGAGCATGTCGCGACGCATAGAAGCTATAATTGGAGCTAAGGGTAGAATAACTAAAAAATATGATATTATATTGGATTTCCAATATTTTATTACCAAGAAAAATAATTTGATTCACTTAAGAAACTTATTGTTTTACTAGCTGCCCCGGCAGACTTCGTACTGCCTAATTAAATTGCAATAAAATCCTGTCAAAATGATTTGTAATGTGACTTTTTTTTTCCTACATATTTTATAGTCGGGCCAAAAAATTCTCCTGAACAGAACCGTCACCCTGGTGATCGGGCGTTGTAAATAAGAAATATTAATAAATAAAACATATATAAGCATTTAAAAATAAGTAATCTCATTATTATTAATCATGTGAATCATAATTATTAACAAAAATCAGTTTTATTTTTAATGTAGTGCTTTGTGATATACCTACGATGTTTTTTGTTTGATTATCTGGCGCGTAGACAAACAAATCTGTTGGTTTTCCAACACGGGAACAGGCAACATACAATTTACCATGTGAGAAACATGGGTTTTCCAGATTAATACCACAAACACATGTTTGACGAAAATCTCCTGCTAATAAAATCATTGCACCACCAAATTGGTTATGATTGCTCCGTATATCTTTTAATGTTCTGTCTAAAGCCTCCAAAGATTTTTTATGTGCCATCGTGCATTCATCCCAAATAATTAATTTACATTGCTACAAGACCTTTGCCATTGCAGAGTTTTTAGAAATGTTACAGGTCGGAGTTTCATTGCTTTGCATATTTAATGGCAATTTTAATGCTGAATGGGCTGTTCGACCACCTTCAAGCAAATTGCTGCGATTTCCGCCGAAGCGAGTGAAAGTGCAATTTTATTTTGTGAGCGAATCGTTGCTAATATTAATGAAATCAAAAAGTTTTTCCTGTACCACCAGGTGCATCTAAGAACTAAATCCCTCCAGTTTCATCATTTATTACTTTCATAAGATTATCAAATACATACTTCTGTTGTTCATTCAACAGTGGAAGATTCGTTTGAATTCATTCTTTCAAAGTGTTGAGATCATACATTTTTTCTCGATTCAACTCTTAGTTAAAAGCATCATGCATTGGACGATTGGGCGCGGCCAGGCCTAATTGAATTAATAGTTTGTTTGACATCATCAATTGAAATCAATGCTTCGTTGTAAATTTCTTCACTGATTTGTATATAAGGATTTCCCATTCTATTTCGTATTTGATACAAAATATCATCACACATATTATCTTTGTAATTGATCCACAAATCAATTGGGTTTGATGGGAAGCATGTAGACAGTGAGTGCTTGTAATTCAATATGAACTTTATGCAATAGCAATAAAGCTTGTTTTAGTTAGAAAACGTTTGTATGGGAAAAAGAAAAGGGCTGTTTTTAGGGTTTTTCAAGCAATTTTTCGATTTTTTCTCGCTGTAAAAACCATCTTTGAACTTCAACGAACATTAAGAAAAAAGAATTGGCCAAATTGGTCCAGGCATTGTTGAGTTATGCGCTTACCAACACATTTTGCGATTCATTTTTATATTATAGATGATATTAATAATGCACTCTTATTCATAAAAAAATACCCATGATACTTTAAACCAATTTTTTGGTTAAACAATGCGGTAATGCACAAAAATCTGAATACTATCCCTAATAATTATATGTCGAGATCGGCTTTCAGTGTAACCGGATGTAGCTGAATACCAGTATTTTACGTGGAGCGATTGCCTATCTGACCTCCACAACCCTACTGGGCAACACTATAAGTAACCCTTGGTAAGACTGGTTATCAGACTTTCCGGCCTTTTACTACCCGTAACGACTGTCAAAGATCTACAAATGACAGCCGAGATTAACGGCTTAACGTGCTTCCCGAGGTGCGGATGAATCTCGACATGTTACGAACGGTTGCCCAACCACTGACCTCGTCAAGCGTAGCTTATCCTTCGTTAAAGTAACTTACAGAAACATTACTCTTATATCGCTCAATTCCAGAATTTAACATTATCTTCGTTCAACAATGACCGCTAAAAGATTAAACTCGTCAATGACTCTTTAAACGAAGAAACGGAAATGGGCAAGAAATAAAAATTTGACTGTCTAGTTAAAGTTACGTAGACGAATCATTTCGCCACCAGCAATGAACACCACTCTAACTCGAAAAGTCGTTTTTACGACAGAGGAGCTTCAAAGAAATGTGACATCTTCAGATAAATCATTTCTTAAAATTTTCTATACATGAGTCTATATAAGGGATTTCATTTTATATATAGTCTAGACTTCACGAGAATAATCAAATTCCTTGTAAAGACTTAAACAATATACATTTTGGCATTAATATCAAAGTTGACCCAAAGCCCAAGTAAGCATAGTGTAAATTGTTGTTGTCGATTTGTTAAAATTTTCTAATCGAAGATCTTCTTCTTGCGTCTCGAACTTGCATGAATTTTGAAAAATCCTGTAGCACATGTATTATCATTGAAGCGGCCAGCAGTATTTTGTTCTGGTATAAATACAGTCCGGCCTAATTTTAGCTATTGGATACCGAAAAATACACTCTACTGTTTTTTAATTAGATTTTTTTTACGGTTCTCTAAACCTCTCATAAATACACTGTATGTATAGATAATTCGGCTTCTAGGTGGCGTATCAAAATAAAACATGTACCAAATTCTATTATTAAGTACTTGGGTACTTAGTCATTATTATTAATTCATGGTTACCAGAGAGGAGCCGGGGAGTTGCCAGCCTAGGGCGCTGTCGACATTTAATCCGCGTCTGCTGTGCTTACTTCACTTACTTCTAACAATAACGACTCGAAATGTATGCACACAACAACGCGCGGTTGCATAAGTTTGTAGTGAGCACAAGGAAACTATTTATAACATACATTTATAATCTGACGACCGATGTGGCGCGGCGGGCGAAGGTCCGCCTGCGACGCAGGAGGTTGCGGTTTCGATTCCTACCCTGGGACAAATGTTTGTACGATCTACAAAGATTTGTCCCGGGTGTTCTGGGTATTTGCTATGTATAAAAAATATCTATCTATGTAATGTATTGTATTAAGTATATCAGTCATCTAGTACCCATAACACAAGCTCTGCTTAGCTTGGAGCTAGATGATGCTGTGTGGATTGTCCAGCATTATTTATTAACTGATACCATGAGTTCAGAACAAGATTTTTGACTCCCAAGCTTTGACATTTTCCGTAGGTTTACGTCGTGTTTTTTTTTTTCTGAACTTTTCAAGATTTTTCTGTATAAAACACTATTTTTATTTAATCCAATATCAAGTAAAATCTCATAGGGTTGAATAGAACTTGTGATCTCATGACCTTTTAAAAATGCATCCATCTTAGTTGAGCATGCATTATTTTGAACTGGGCGTTATGGGGCGAATATGTATTCAATGATTCTGTTGACACTTCTTATTAGATCGAAACGACACGCTAAGCAGTACCTACCTAGCAGCAGCGCACGGACGCGTGTGAGATTTAGGATATCTTCAGTTTACATGCATAGAGCTAAAATGGTGAACGATACTTACCTCGGTACTTAAGTACCAAAAAAAATCGTGCAACCCTGAAGATGTTAACAAAATAATTACATGTAAAAAGTTGTAAAGTTGGTACCTACCTACCTAATTTGAAAATGTAATTGATGTCGATATGTCGATATTAACTTTTTTTGGTAGCAACGCACATAGCTTGTATCGAGGTAGATACCACTACATATATTTATAGTTTTAATCTTATTATGCAGAACCAAAAAGTATATTAACAAGTGCAAAACTCAGGCAAAACTATTCTGAGAACATCTTATAATATTCAAATGATAAAGAGTACATATAGATCTTTCGTTCGTGTTCGTGTTACTACCTTAGGTCTTAGCCGGCGTCGAATGTGACCTAGATACGCTAACGTTAGTCTAACGGCACCGCTAACTAATATAATATTCAGAAATAGAGCCATATAAATTGGAGCAAGCCGGCCGCCCCTATCGATCAAACATTTTTTTTAGGGTATAAATAAATTAATTGAAAGATCTGAAAAATGTATCCGTCTTGCAGGTGAATATATTGAAAAGGAAAAATAATTTAGTCATTTTATTTCCACCCCTTATCCTCCATTCCGCAAAAATAAAAACTGAGAGCAGTAAAAGATCTAAAGATGAAGCGATGTTCTCAGCTATTTACCATATGTACCACGTTTTAATAATTAGAACTGTGGTTCATTGTTAGGTGAGACATTCAAACTTTTATGACACTACGAGGGAGTGTTTTTATGTTTGCGGAATGGAGGATAAGGGGTGGAAATAAAATTACTAAATTATTTTTCCTTTTCAATATATTCACCTGCAAGACGGATACATTTTTCAGATCTTTCAATTAATTTATTTATACCCAAAAAAAAAAATGTTTTCTCCTTATCTACAAAATACGCCGAAACTGCCTCCTTGACTCCATCATAGGTGGTAAATTTTTTACCCCGCAGGTCTTTTGTCATTTTTGGAAACAGACAATAATCACTCGGGGCCAGGTCTGGGCTGTAGGGAGGGTGATTCAAAATATCGAAGCCTACCTAATGCAAGGCAGCCAACGCAACGCGGCTCTTGTGGACGGGCGCGTTGTCGTGCAAAAGCAGCACACCTTTCGTCAATTTCCCCCGTCTTTTCTCTTTAATGGCTTCTTTTAGTCGCTCTAATATTGAGGCGCAGTATTCTCTGGTTATAGAAACACCTTTATCTTTACAATCGATCAATAATATTCCTTTCGAGTCTCAAAAGACCGTTGCCATGAGTTTTCCAGCTGTCTGTGACACCTTAAACTTCTTGAGGGGTGCTGTGCCTATTTTTATGCCACTGCATGGAGTCTTGTTTCGACTCAGGTTCATAATGATGAACCCAAGTTTCCTCTGCAGTAACAATTCGACTCAATACACCATCCTTATCTTCATTACAGAGGTCCAAAAATGCACGTGAACACTCTACGCGTTGTTGTTTTTGCGGCGGCGTGAGCATTCTCGGCACCCATCTTGCGCTGACCTTAGTCATGCCAAGATGATCGTGCAGGACTTTAAAAATGGTTGTATCGGATACTCCAATCATTTCTGCGAGTTGTTTCTTTAGTCGAGCATCGTCGCATACAATTTTTTCGACTTTTTGGATAAGTTCTGGCGTGGTCACCTCGACGGCACGATATTCGATTTTTTCCATATTTCACTTTTCACTCCCGATTATGTTGCTTGGTTGACGATAGCTCAAGGATCTAATTATAATCAAACCTCGTATTTATACTAATTGTGATTCACTGAACACGTTACGATCTTAATGAGCCTAATCACCCCCCTCCAACCCTCTCATTCCACGAACTTAAAAACGCACTCTCGTATTAATCACTTGGTAGACCACCTGCATAGGTACTACAATACAATTGGAATTAAAACTACCATCCAGTTTTTATCTAAATAGACTACTTTAAGATGGCACTGCGAAACCAATTCATGACCAATCAATCAATTAACCAATCAAACTCAGTACCTTTATATTGGTCTTTGACATCATTAAGATCCAACGCTATACTAAAATAAACTCATACCTGCACGAACATGAATCCTGTAAACATAATACTCCTTGTATTATGTTTTCAGGATTCATGTTTGTACATTGTGTTTTTGACAATCGTGGACAATTGACGCGGATAAAACGATACATATTCCCTACAGGATACAATTTAATTATTCGATTATTCCGATGTGCAGTGAACATAATATTTTCATGTTAATAGTACGTACAGATAATAATATACCGTGACAAGGAATACAAATATCTATCTTAAACAGGTAGATATTTGTCACGTATTCGTATTTATTTTCGACCAAAATACTGCTGCTGCTAAATTGACCAGTCATGTAGAAAACAGAGGGGGAACAGCTACGCTATAGATGTTATTATTAGTTATCTGATCCTGCGAATCTGCTTTTGATCGCTTAGCAACCCCCTAGGAGTGTGCTCTCATGGCCCCCTCGCTTCTCATTATGCGTACATGTCTAAATCCCGAAAAATACGCGTACTTATTTTATTTTGGATGTTTTGTGTAAAGCAGCCGGTACTGATAGAGATCAAACTTCTACAAACGTAATTGGTTTTGGATATAATTATATACCTTACATACATATATATAATAAGCATAGGTACCACAGACATGTGATTATCTATTTTCAGATTCAGAGTTTTAAGTGTTGTTTTATGACTATGTACTGATGAGCTAATGAATCCTTCAGTAAAATACACGAACAATTATCAATTTAACCTTGAAGAACCGGAAGAAGTCATAAGACCATTGGAAAACAGAGACGTTATTAGTATGAACATTAAACGTACTAGTATCTCAGATTGCGATCGACAAGTGAGAAGCATTAGGTTATAGAACGTCACTTTGTACTCGTATAGGTTATCTGGTATTAATAGCTGATTACTGACAATATAGATTAGCAATAAGCAGAAGTGGAACTCTGAAAATGATCGCAGCCCTGTGTAAACACATATTATTGAGTGAGAGTAGTGAGGCATAATGCTTATTCTACAATAGCCTTTAGGAATTACGACTAAAGCTAGTGACACTACCTACTAGACAAATGTCTCTCAGTGCGGTGTAATAGCAACTCGTGGGTTTGACGCTGCTCTTTAACGATATTCAGGTACGAGTATGTTAGGTATACCATGCAACTAAAACGCCAAAAATCTTAAAAATAATAATAAGACTCCAATAGTCTAAAAGGCCTAAAATATAAGCCATTATTTTGTTCAAATATTGTCACGGCGAGCATTAAATCGCTCCCTGTTTCCTGTCCCTTTCCCTCTTATAACCCGATCATAATGGTTGCTAGAGAGAAGACATCTTCGGAAATGCGTCGGCTCCCGAATCGCTGACTAATAGTTAACCGCAATAATTTACAACTGACAACTAAAACCGCAAATATTCAATCATTCGCAGTGATTCCGTGTAAAAGAAATCCCGGACCCGGGACCTAAGTCAAGCCATACCATATACCACTCAATACTCATCGTCGAACGTTACACAACTGCTGTTAACGCATATCATTTAACATTGTAAAACACGAATGATTTCGACGAATGAAACTTCTGTTTCTAAACATGGCAATCATAAACTATTGTGTTTAGATATGGTCTTTTAACTCGGTGAGAAAAACCAATATGGTTAATTTCTAAATTAAAAATAGTAGATTATATCCTCTATTTAATAGTAATAGTCCCACGTTGATCATAAAATAGATCACACGAGTACACCGGCTTATGCAGATGTGTCAGAGGTATGTGCAATGGCATTAATTTCCTTTTAGACGTCGAGAACAGAATTAATCCAATTACGATTGAATGAAGTTCATTGAAGCGTGAATACGATGTAAGAGGTGGAACACAATTTTGGACTAATAATGAATACCCTTTGTTATTTAAAAGGCGATGGCGTTCGCTCCCCCACACGTGGACGTGATGTGGGTGCATCCATAATAAAATTTGACGGTTGCATAAGCGTACCTTTTAGTACGCCAAAATTCACCCTGATTTATGCGACATTACTAATTGGGAGTCGGTCATTAGCTATCATTGTTTGCAAAATATATTCTTTAATATTTCACCTCAAATATTAGCAGTGTGGATTATTCACACAAAATATTTTAGAAACCAACGTCTACAAAACGAAAAAGAGTGAACAACACAAACACATTTACCTACTAAAATTAGTAAAACAATGGATTTTCAGTTGTATGGATTTTTTGTTGAGTTGGATGGATGTCAATAAATGTCATCCTGAACGATATTCTATGTAAACAGGCATCTATTATGACGAGTTCTTTGTTCTCAAAGTGGACAAGTTACTGTTTCGTGAGCCTTATCAACTACGAGTATTTCAGACTAGAATAATAAAAAGTTAATAATAAATAGTCTAATTTGTTGCAAATAATTATGTCAATTCTATTTAAGTTTAAATAAAAATCAATATTAATTTGATCAATTTAATATTGATGACGAAGCCGTTACTCGAGAAGCTGGAGCAGAAAAAGTTATAGTAGTAACAATATGTTGAATGTGAGAAATATCGCAAAGTTCTAGGAACACCTATAATTGTCTATTCTATAACTCGGTAGTTCTTAGAGGATAGCACTAGTGTGAAGCGAAACTGTCAATGGCTTTGTGTATTGTGTTATTGACTGATATAAATAGCTCCTTTAAAGATACTTTATCTAATAATTCAACTGAATTCGGTGATACAAAACCCTCAGGGCCGGTTGGCTCAATACAATCAGTCAGTCAGTTTGCCAATTGATGTGACGATACATGTTAATTTTCACCCCAATTTCTATCACAATTTGAAAGATATTAAAATTAATTGCTAAATGATTGCTTACGAAGCACTAATTTAGTAATTTCTTCTGAACGATGACGAGTCTGAACAATTCGTCTGCTCGACAACGTGAATAACGCAATGAATGTAATGGAATTGTTCAAATTAAAAGCACGGTTATTGTGTTGCGTAATTACCCCACTAGAGCTCCTGCAAATTGCATGATAGATAAGTATACCGTTATGATCGACATATAATATTATCCAAAATACCAACCAGAATGCTAATCTTAATATATATATTTCTTGTGTGCGTGTGTATGTGACTGAACTCCTCCTAAACGACTGGACCAATTTTGATGAAATTTTTTGTGTGTGTTCGTGGAGATTCGAGAATGGTTTAGATTTACAATTGGACCCAGTAGGTGGCGCTGTACGGGCAGGACAACGTCTGTTCGGTCCGCTAGTATTGTAATATATCACCACAATGCATGTATCTTATAAGGTCCATCAGGCATAAAAGATGGTTGTCATGTAATAAGACTTACATATACGTCATCGAATAATTTGGTAAAGTTGAAATGCATTCTTTTCTATCCTGAGTCGCAAAATAAAATAAAGCAATCTTAATTTTATTAAGATGAAAGGAATGTTACGATGCTATAAAATGCGTTTGCGTTTGCGATGCGTCATATTAATTACAGCGAAAACATAAATGTTTGCAGTACCTACTCGTAAGTTAAAATCACGAAGACTATAGCAGAACGGGAATCCAAAAAATTAAACGATTTGAAAACGATAAACACCGCTAAAGTGGCTTCTGTGATTGGCTAGATAATAGGCTATCACAGCATAGTTATTAACTTCAAATTACGAGCTTAGAATGGCTGTGCAATGCAAAATAATTACTTCCTTTTTTAAAGCGCACAATGCAGTGACAGTGATTACTCACTATTTTATAAACGTTATATCAGCGGCAGCGGTATTCACGTCGGCGATTCTTGTTAGCCCCTCCAACCAAGCTTGTCACGCCTGTCCTAGGAGTGGGCTCAGCACAATAGTCCAACTAGGTCATTGCCTAAGCCGTTGTTGGCTATTGTCGCATATTTGCGGTGTGTATTTGTGCAGAAAGCACTATTAAGGCGTTAGTTGACAAAGCAACTGTACCTAAACGTAGTCCTCTCGAGATAATCACAAATTAAAACATAGACTCGTTCATAGTATTTATTTAGTTTGATGATTTATTAAACAAAGTAAAGTATTACCATTTAAGGTGTTGTACATAGGCTTTCTGATTAGTCACGAAATCCGATGAGTCAAGTGAAGCACGGTACTGTTACTGTTCGCTGTTTCAGTACACGTTTTTAGCGGAAATCTTTATAAAGTTGTGTATTATTATTATGCTGTAGCTGTTTCACACCATTAAGGACTATGCGTGCGTGATCGCTTGTGTGCGTCATTAGAAAGCGTATTTTATTTTCTTTTTAGTCACACTATCACTCTATAGCTATCTCATGGATAATGTTTACAGTTGCTGAACTATACTCGTCGTCTGCACGACACATGTGTGCGATACAGTACTATAAGTACTTTTTCTCTTACTTTAGTTATGAGCAAGGCGTACTGTACACTTGTTCGCGTCCGCACATTCGATATGGAGAGAAAAGAGACGAATAATAACAAAATATTCATTACTGCCCGCGACTTCGTATGCGTGCAATTAAGAATCAAGTATCTGAGCTATATTTTTATTTTTGCAGAGACAGTTGAAAATTAATTAAATACCAATAAATTGGACTTGGAACGGGTGGCTTCACCGTGTTTGTTTCTGTGCAAAATTAAAGAACAAAATTTATAGAATTTCTTTATTCACAACATTTGATGGTGTAGTCATAGAAGCCATTATAAATAAATAATCCGTGCTAGTGACATATGAGCGAGGCACATGCAATTACCCGTGTAAGAAATAATTCATCCTGAGATCGACGCCGTCCGGCGTGAAGAGTTTGACCTTGCCAATTATTATTATATACATACAATACCGGGAACGGCACGTGTTAAAATTGGAATAGGATGTTGTTAGGATTGATGGATATACGTGATATGAAAATTACTTCACGAGTGGAGCATGTGAAGTAATTTTACACTATAAACCGGTATACCACTTCGTCCGTCAACATTTTCCACAATGCTGTGATTTATGTCAGCTGCTTGATCATTTTTGTGCGCAAGTATTGCTCATTCACAAAGCCAATAATTATCCTGACGTATTACTTCATACTTGAGATACACGAACTCTCCTAAACGAAATGAATGAGTTCCTACACCGAAGGATCAATCTTACAAAGCTTCTCTGGTAGTATTTAATTAATTTGATTGCGGAAAGGAAAATTGTTGTAGTTGCTACATAAGGGCGCCCATGTTAGGTTTCAGACTCAATTTCTGTACCCGGAGCCAGTGCACGAAGCATTCGAGACGTGCGCTCACCTCATCAGCTCTAGTTCTTCAGCTTGTAACGGGCATTCAATAACACGAGATTCATTAAATAACGTGAGATACGTCGATTTTCCTGCGGTAAAATGGGGCATATATTTAAAGTTACAAAGAATCTAAATGTATTGTTTTGGCTTCGGTTGCTCCAATAAATACCCCACATTCGTTTTTCTTCAATAAGTACCGTTCGACCTCTAGCAATCAATAAATACATCGGCGAAAACTGCATTCAATAAATGCAGTTGTTTATGCGAGATGCGTGAAGAAACATACATACAGACAGACATGCAGACCTAAATTCTAAAAATTGTTGTTTTGGCTTAGGTTGCTCGAATAAAGACCCCATATTCGTCATTATTCAATATATATAATATACAGACATCGGCCTGTTACAATGATCACCGATACATATTGTCGTTTGGTCGTACCGCTTAATATTTTGACAGTCCTAACAAGTGCGTAGCACGCACAAGTAGACATTTTGATTGATACATCCTGGTGTGGAACTGCTATCAACTTAACCAATATTATAAAGAGAAAACATTTGAATGTGTGTTTGTAATGAATAAACTCAAAAAAATCGTTTACCTATTTGTAAGCTACATATACACTATATACCTATTTGTTATTCTATTTTCAAAACAAACAGAGATCCTACAGTAATTGTAATACTGTTACCTAAGGTAAGTATCTAAAATTAGCTTAAAAAATCATTGCGCTGTGAAACTATTCATGATAATATAATGCGTTAACTATACGTTTATAGCTCTCATCACATTCATTAACCACAAAGGAGTCCGCGCGGCTACATGTTTAACTCCATATAAAATAATACTAGCGATCCACCCCGGCTTCGCCCGTGATAAATTATTAACAAAAACCTTTCTTGTTTCCGATTCTTTCTACTGGTGAAAACCGCTTGAAAATCCGTTCAATACTTTTAGAGATTATCGCGTACAGACGCGGCGGGGTCTTTGTTTTATACTATGTAGTGATAGTGAAGTTTTAATATTATAAGTTTAAAACACACATATAAAATAAATTAAAAAAAAAACGCTTATAGTTCAAATTTGTCACTCAAATCACCGCGCGGTGGAATCGAAAGAGGATTACATTAGTAGGTACCATGATATTAATCCTTATCGAACTAAATAGTTTCCTTCAAGGTCATTATGTGCATGTAATTTTTCTTGTTAGTATTCCAATCGGACCTTTCGTTTAGAAGTTACAACGGGTATTTACTGTTTATAAGGTACTTAATGAAATAAAAATTCAGCGGTGTGAGGTAACAGCCCTACCTGGTCCTAGTCTATCAATTACTTAATCTTCACATTTTAATTTTTGTAAACTAGAAACAGTTTATTTCGATTATAGGAGTATGTATACAAGGACGCTCAGTGGAAGAAATTCGACCGTACTAGCTATATGCACGCCTTCTCTATTTAAACTTTAACCTTCCTATATTTATTTATTCTCAAAAATTGAAAGTTTGGAACCCAATAAAACAATAATAACAAATATTTTGAAAAATAAAAATGTGTACGGATGTTTTCAGGAACAAGGGAATATCACGAACATGATAAACCTTATTTATCGACATCATACCATTCATTTACTGAGAAACTGTCTTGTTATATCAGTGTCTAAAAGGTGGTAAAGTTTTCGTAAAAGTTTAAAAAAATATTTATTTTCTTTTTATACCAAGCACTAAATTATAGTAGATATATCTATAAGATTACCACTTGAAAAGAAGACATATTATAACTTATTTTAGGCAGAGGTCTCATTATTTCAGGTTCAGTACAAAATCGCAGAAAATAGTAGCCTGGATCCTATACCCGCGTCGGTCCCCCGGTCTCCAAATACAAACGCACTATCCCTCTAAAATTAACGTCGCAAGGAGTCAGGTGGCTAACAGAAAATACAAAATAAAAAAAACTTGAAAAACTATTTTTTTTCAGTCTCAATAACCACCGAGCTGGTAACCCTCCTAGGTTACCTATGTATGCCCATCACACTCCTCCGTGTGCTCAATTTCTTAAAAAGGGATCCGAAGTATTCCTGTCACGTATTAATATTATATAATGTGTAGATATTTAGGTATATCGGAGAGGTTAATAGTACGTGACTACAATTGATAGCGGAATGCAAGTATGCAGTTGGCGCGCTTTGACGCTTTGACTCTTCGACTCTTTGATGCTTTGACAGATCAGACGTTCGTAGCAAGTCTCCGATTTCTTTCTTTCGACTACGTGCGGACTTCAGTACCTAGAAACTATCTAACGTTTCCTTGTATAGGTAAAAGGAAACGTAATTACGTAAGACAGTTTAGTTTCTTTCCTGCTCGTTACCCATAACGCCCGAATATAATGTTTAATACAATCGATGTCAAAGATCCTGATCTGACCCGACCTCTTCCCCTAATATTTAAAAAAACCTAAAACCTATAATTAGAAACTTTAAAACGCTCTGACCGTGGTGTCTCAAACGACACCCAGCCACCGTACCGCCCGCCTCTATCCGATACCGGGTTTTTGGATTTCACGAAAGTCAACCCCTAGCTAAGTGAAACGGTTAAGTACTCCCATTAACTCAAAAAATATTCTTTAAGTACGGAAAAGCATCAGATATTTTGCTAAAATCATTGGGATGAAAAGGGGGAATTCAATTTGTATGGCACATATACTAAATCTAGGTAAATAACAAATATTGTAGTGTTTTGATTTTCAAAAACTACACTTGAAAGGGGGTGGAGCGGATCTTAAAGTTCGAAGGTAAAAGTACGCAATCCACGCGGACGTAGCGGGTGTAGTGCTGGGACGGATAAAACTGAAGAATTTAATTTCAATGAGCTCTTGAAAACAACAAGCCGAAAAGCTGTCAATACAAGCGATCTCTCTGAAATCTAACTGTAAAAATATGCATTGTCATTATTTTAACTGAAGTAGAAAATTACGGTTTTGGTGTGGATTATGCCTTATTTTAACGTAATGCATACCTTAATGCTTACCTTTTAAATTGTTATAATCCGAGTCATAATGGAGTCAAGAGTTCCATACTTAGATTTGGCTTTATATGGAAGAAGCATGACCACTTATGTGTAACTCTATAAGTATGGTATCATAGCGGTTCTATAAATACGAGTGTACCCTTACTGAACAGCTCCTTGGACCGTGACACACAGATTACTAACTACTTTCCGGCTGAACAATCAGCTTTGTAGAATGCATAGTGTGCAGTACTATATTTGAAAATCTTGTGTTAACGTTTACAGGTTAGAATTTGCTGTTAGGTGCATTCGCGCAGCTGTATACAAGAACATAAATAAAAACCTATTACTTAAATACTAAAAAAAAATATTTGTTTGACAAGACTCTTAATGCACCACGTTAACAACATCGTCGATTAAATAACATGACCAACAATTCATCGCCATCTTGATCAGTCTTTCAGCAACAACTTAAAGGCCTTACCTTGAGATAGCACCAGCCGCATCTAGTGAACTCCGAGGTATATTTGGTCGCGAAACCGCAAGTCAGGTGTTCCGCGATCTTCTGCGCCCAGTTGCGACGTTCGGATGCGCTGGCGCAGCTAAATAGGATCTTGCGAGGAGAACTCCTCATGCCCCCAGAGAAAACCATTACTTCGAAGCAGTACGAGTTGCTTGTAGTGCTGTGACCAAATGAAAGTAAAAAAAGGATAAGATATATTATCAAAACAGTTTTTTATTTACTTAAATATCAAAGGGGTTTGAAACTTTTTGTATGGAAGCTGGCATATCGAGTAATATCGACCCGCCGCCATTTCTTTTTAGAAATTGTGGCTCACGATGAAAGTGGTATGTATGGGCAGAGGACACAGACAAATTTATATTTTCAATTTATATAATATTTTTCAAGCTTACAAAATAAAATAAAGCAAATTTTATAATAAATCATGATAAAAATATTAAACAAAAAAATAATAAAAACTTTTATTAATAGAATGATGATGCTAATTAAGATAATGGTTATTCCAGCTCATTGCATTCATTCTAGGCATGTGCTTCTTGTAAATACTCAATGATCAATGGTTAAAACTGATGATATCATAAAGATAACATTGATACATACATAAAAAATATGCAGTCAATAATATAATTAGTGAAATAAATAAACAAGGGGCTAATCTGTTTGGACAGGAAACATAAATCAAAGGCATGCTAGACTATAAGTAGTGCAGCATTAAGTAACCAAAAAAAATTGTAACATTTTGATACTTACCTAGAAGACAGAGGCAATACAATCTGCACAGAGTAAATATTATCCAACGTATAAGCTTCTTTCAGTACGGAGTTTGTGGGGTCCGAGTAACACATCAACTTTTGGTCCGAAAGCACACAATACCGGGTCTGTGAGTTCTTGAACAAGTCTTCAACAACTCCTGACACTATCCTTGTCAGCAGGCCACTGAAGTATGACACTGGTAATGAGTTAACTGGAGGCCGCTCTACGCAATCAACTTTCTGTGTCACTATCTTTGATGTCCGATTTAGTTTCTCAAATTTAAGCATATGAGAGAATTTTTGCATTACTGAATTTGTAGATTTATTGTCATCTTCTGCAATAGACTTTGTCTCTGTATCCCCTGTCACAAACCAGTTGGAATTCCTATCTTTATCTACAACATTTAATTTTCTTGTTGGTTTTGCGTCATTAAACAAACTGTCTGACCGTTCCGGTGGGGTTGGGGGATTGAAATATTCACTTTCATAAAACTCAAAGCTGTCATCCGTGTTGTCCGAAGCTACTATTGTCCCATAAGTGTCCCCAATTAAGAAGGATTCTAGTAATAACAATTCATTACTCACTCCATCATACTTCTTTGGCGATGTACTTGATTGCAATGGATCAAACTCATATATTGTACTTTTACTAGGCCTTGGTAGGTCTGCTGATGCTGCTTCTTTGGCAGGAGATGACTTTGCTGTGTTGTTGCTCCCTGATTGAGATGGCAGTGTCCAGTTTTCGTACATGGAATTTTGCCTTATAACCTCGGATCCAACACTTTGTCTCTTCTTTCTGTGCTCCAGGACGTCTGGACTTGATCCAACTGAAGTGGAACTCATGGAACTAATTATGCTATCAGTCCTTGATTGTTTTGGTATGTCATATGTCATCTGCTCATTTTTATTTGTTGAACTACAAGCATTTTGTTCCAATTCCCTACTCATGTCATAAGAGAAACTGCTAATAGAATCAGTATTATCTGAGTTACTGGAAAACAAGGACAAATCATCAAAATTTGATGTATTCAAATGCAAGTTGGGGTGATCTTGATTCATCTGTCTACTAACTTCATCATTGTGAAACCTCTTTTGTTCCAAAAGTGGTGAATTGAATTGTATATTGTCAAACAAACCTACATCGACAGCCGGCATTGAAACACATCTTTGTGAATCAGTATCATCAAGACTATCTGGTTTCTTTGTCCTTCTTAATCTAAGGCCAGCTGTCCTGGTTCCTTCTATCACAGACTTTGTCACTGAGTGTCGCACAGCTCGAGATGTTGTCAGAGTTTTCTCTAAAGTATCTTTAGCAAACTTTGAACCATCCTGGATGGACCTCTCTAACTTTTCATTAGCAGTTTTAGCAGAATTACTCACTTTCAGCGCTACATCCTCCGTTAGCTGTTTCGAAGCTGTACTTATTGACTTAAATATGTCAGAGGCCGAGACTCGGTCAGCTGGTTGCGGCTTCGCGCGAGGGACAGGCACGGGACGGCTCGCCGTCTCACTAGGAGGCAAAAATGCACTCCTGGGCTTCGGCACCGGCGGCGAATCCATGACTTTGCTTGAACACGAGGCCACTATCACTAAATAACTATTTAAAAGCAAGAGATAACATTGTTATAGTACTTTATACGCAACACAAACAAAAACTATGACTCACTGAGAAATGAATTACACATCACTGTGACCCGATTAAATAATTTGAGTATAAAACACGCGTAGAATATCCACAAACACAATTACAGGAGCCGTCAGGAACTGTTTTAATTGACGTCGCTAGAATAACTACATAAATTAACCACTACGAATTTGTTTTCAAAATCATCTGCGCTTGCACACAGCGCGACTGATTGTGAGTTAGTATTGCCAGCTGAGTAAAATGCTATCTGATATAGTCACCGGCAAACAAGATGGCAAGATTTTGGCGTAGTGGGGGTAAGTTCGCGCATCGTACACTTAGTGGCACAAAAAAGTGGTAACTTTTATTGATCGTCATTATTCTATTGTTATTGACATCATTTATATTTAATCATGTCTGTATAGAACAAAGTTAAAGAAGGGAGAGGAATTCAAGTTTATTAGGAGTTATAAATAACGTGCATTTAAAATTCAAAAAAGTTTATATAAAAAAAAAAAAAATAACTAGTCGTCGTCACTATCCGTTAATAAAACTACCCTTGGCATCATATTGAAAGTCGCAATCGCAGAACACTATGGTTGTGTTCTGCAAGTGTTTGGTCAATGCTGTATGTTTTAAATTGTTATTTTTCCAATTTTATTAATTTGTATAACTCTGGTTTGAGCATACTTTCCTCGTATGCTATGCCTTTTCAGGAACTCTATCCTAAATTTAAAAACAATAACAACACTTAAGTTTAACACAACAAAAACAAAGGGTTCAATTTTCGTGCACTGAAATGTAATCGGGAGCGAACGGGACGAAGGCGCGGTGCGGGAGGCAAGGGTCGACTGATGCACCAATCGCGCGCTCGGATCGACGCTACCTCATACCCCGCGTCCCCCTTGACCACCAAAGAGACCTAAAAAACGACTTGTGCGCATCTAACGACTTTTGCCATCTTATTTGCCGGTGATTATATCTTCCTGCGCTGCGATAGTACATACATACATGCGTTCCAGTTCCAGCCAACTGTTGATTCACTAAAGTGGGGACATAATAAAATGTTAAATCTGAAACCTTCGAACGGATAAAACGGAGTCGATTATTTTTAATGATTTTTGACGTTTTTTAACGGTATTTAAATAAAAAATACGTAAATAGCAAATTATAATTCTGCTTAGGTACGTGATCATTGTATTGTTCTAGAAGACAGACAAGAAATTAATTAATTCATAACGCATAAAGTATGAATACACAACTAATAATATAATAATAAGTTACTTTATACTGTAGGTATGGATAACTTCTGTGTTGTGTGTAATGTTATCCATACCTACAGTATGGATAACATATCGGTGAGGTAATTATTGTCAATTCCATCGACTGAGAAATTCAAATAATCTACATTCCCTCCATTCCCTCCATAACAACGGTTTACTTCAAATATGCTGGTTATTTAGTACCCTTAGCAATCAATCCCTTTATCAAATTGAAACAGTAAGGGCGCGTTCCCACTATTTCGTAATGGTTAATTTATCGTCGAACAGCTATCGTGTCTAGCTTTTCCCATTATAACGACAGTTTGTCGACAATTTTTTTTTATAGTTTCGCGACTATCTATCTAGCGACTATGTATCTTGCTGTTCCCATTGGATCGCGACAACATGTTATCACACATGATTTGCCATCAAGATTTAGCAAATCACGATTTTTATCGTTTTACGACTGTCGTGCTAGCCGTTTCCACTGTCATGACAATCTATTGTCACCGCAAGAAAAGTCGTAGACGACAACTAATCGTGTCGTCCTATATGTGAACATCTCCATTTATAAATAACAGACACGGCACTTAAAACCACACGATTATCTGTCATCATGACTAAATGGGAACGCGGCCTTATACAGCCAAAACAAGATTTGGGTAAGTAGACCCAGAACGTAACCGAAGATTAATTCGTACGTAAACAAACACATAGGTACCTAGTAGACAATGTGTTTGTTTACGTACGATTTATTTCAACACATCACTACAATACTTATAAACATAGTGAAATCATTATTAAAAACCACCTGCATCATTTTGGTAACTGTAATGCATCTCACTTGTTTTATAATGCATCAATTCATTGTATGAGTGTAATTGCTCTAAAAACTATGTCAGGCGTGGGTTCAAAAAACCTCATGTTATTCACTATTAAACGACATTGGACAATTATATTCCCAGATATACATATTTTTCTGATAATAGTTACACAACATAAACTTGCAAGGTTTTTTAGGATGAGAATTGTATGTTACGTGAACGACATTAATATTTAAGTAGGTACAACATACCTACAAAACATGTACAGATTGTACAGAGGCCAGCACATCAAGCCACCCCAATGTGTCAAATTTCTTTGATAGATTTTCAACTTTACTAAGGTACGTGGTTACCAAATCCTAAGAAAATTATTACAAAGTATACATTGGAGCACTCTAAAAAGATTAAGATAAAAAAACACACAATCCACAGTAGAAATCGTATATAAACTCGAACTAAGACCACTGACAACAAAGTTCGAGAAGAAAAATATGTTAAGCGAAGGGGCGGCACCCTACTTAGGTGTTCAATTTCCGCGTCAGTACAAACGCACGTTGGAGCCTTACAAACTTTAAAATTACGCTTTGCCGAGCTAGAAGCAATGCGCCCCAGGCCGGATGCTATTGATGAAATTGCTGGGAGCCGAACTGCCTTGTAATGAAGTTTGCACTCACAGGAAATTGTCGTGTTCATAAAGTAGAACACGTGCGGTTCTGTAGAAGTGGATGTGTGGGATATACACTTTATCTCTTGTATTCCGAAATATCCAGAGAAATTGCTAAAAGTATTTCCCAACAATTTCAAACTATTTGATCACAGCGCTCGCTGTTTCTACGTTAAGGATGTGGATTCTTGCCTGAGTTAAATTTATAGAACAACTGCGAAATAGGAAATTCAAACGAAGATTCTTAGTATAACATCTTGATGCATAACCACGTCAGAATGGAGAAACTACTACCTAAGATCTTCCACTACAACCTGAGATCTTCCACTACTACCTGAGATCTTCCACTACTACCTGAGATCCACCTCCCGGTTATGCAGATTCTTGGCATTAAGGAATCCCCGTCCTCCGCATCTTCGAGAGATGTTCAATCTCATAATCAAACACCGCGGGTGACGCATTCGATGCGCAGTAGGTAGGTACCTTACTTTCTATCCAAAGCATCTAGCTCAGTTTGATAACAAAAGAGTAGGACAAAAGTGGCATAACCCAGCCATTGAAGGCGCGGCTTTGTTGCCGCCAGATAAAAACCTATTACGTACTTTTAAGCGGCTTATGAAGAATCGTTCCTTCAATTGTTGTATTATCCCTTTATCGTTAGTTTATTTCATTATTGTATGTATTTCTTGAACATAATTTCTTTACATTTTTTTTGTTTACTGTGATACGCCTGAGCCTGTGCTAAATTAATGTTATTTTCTTTCTCTTAAGGGTTCCGTACGTCCTTATGTAACAACGGTGTCCTAATGTAATAACTCTTTTAGGAAGAACTCGTGTCTGTCTGTTGGTCTCTTGCAGGCAATTTTCTTCGAGTCTACAGTACTGATTAAGTTGATTTTTTTAATTTCTGTGAACATAACACAATCAAGTTAGGGATATCAATACATTTTAAACATGGGGGTCACTGTAGTGGGCAAATTAGAAAGTTGAAACCTACCTCGTAAATGAAACATATTGAATATAAGCCTTTGTTGTGAGGGTCGCTATGTTGGTCTTACTTCTTAGGACAATCTAGAGTGTAGACCCTACTATCTATTCTGTGGTCTAGACCACATTAAACTGCTGGCTACTCGAATGATATACTTATCTATATTTAAGTTTTTTGTTTTATGAAATTTACAAACGTGATTTTAACTCGCATCTTCTATTGTTTTTTCTTGTTTTAAGTATGAGTTTAAATAATAAGTACAGTTGCAAATATTTCTAAATAATATGTGAGAACCAATAATCAACCATTAATTAGCATTGCGTTGCTTATTTTAAAGAAAATATTCTATAACTATTTTAGACAGTATATAGATAATCAAGTATTTAATTAATGTATATAAAATACTGTAAAACACTTTTTTTAAAGATTAAGGGTGAATTTTCATGCCCATTCTTCTCCATACAAAACTAACTTTTATAGGAGGGGCATATTTATGGGACAAGCCGCCACACTATTCCCAAACCACAGCAACTCCTGAAAACCAGAATCAACAGTGGCGACCACCAGCAAAGCGTCGAGACAATGAAGCCCGACGAGTCCCGGAGAAATGATTCAACTGTCTTGGATTCTGCAACGAAATTAATCAGAAAAGAACGGCGGAGGAGAAAAATGAAGGAAGGGCAACTAAATAGAATCATTGATAATTTTTATTTAAATTTTAATAATTAATAATAATGAGTAAGAATTTAATGACAAAAAATTACAGCTTTCCTGAAAAGCTCCTTCTTTTTATTTAAATCAATTAAAAATATATAAAAAGTGACACACACCTTATCGAAAACTACTGAGCCTAAATTATCAAAAAAATACTACAATACCTAAGAAGTCTATGGTCTTAGAAAAGTATGCAAAGAGAGCGATGAATGCGCCAACTAAATCAATCGTCGAGTAGAACCTGAAGACTGCCATGTAGGATCGAATGTTGGCGTTGTGGAAGTCAACAAATGCCTCATAAACACCCCCCAACAAATTCCTTTTCAACTCCTAACCCATTTCAAAACCAACCTAACCCAAACCATCACCCGGTCTGTAACTCATGTTGAATAAATGAAGATACAAATGTAAAACTGCACGGCAAAATGAGTCTTTCATACACACGTAAATGTCACAAACGACGCGTGACGGTGGTGCTGCACATCCGGACGTCCAGTTCCCTACAGAATGTTTGAGATGAACGCAGCGGATTTGTATGTCATGTTTGTAAACGGATGTCGTCGGCGTGGCTGATCAGCTCACACTGCTATGTAGTTCTCTCTCTCTACACTCAGGTAATAATATTAGGAAATAGTAATACTATACTACGTAAAAGAATATGCGAGTTCAATTCGTACTTTTCAGATTTTTTCTCTTCAGAATGATTGAAATTTACTGTTCACGTGACCTCATTAAAGTAGCCTGACGATAACTAAATTTCTGATGCGGCAGGCACCAATCAAGCAATAAATTGATATAATATCAATATATTAATAAATTATTTACAACCTTTTTCAATTTCTCATTATTTTAAGCCAAATAAGGCAAACCTAACATTTATTGTTCAAAAATAATGCCTCTGCCTATGTTGTGACTCGTGATCGTACTGTTAGCTGAAACCAACTTCAATACGATTTAATCAAACAAATAAAAACATGGAAATGTCCGTTACTAAAACTACAGAAGATCCAAATAGTACATCAAACAAGTAATTGCAAAACATATTAAGTACCATCAAACAGAATATTATAACCCTCGCAGTTCATAAGTGGGTGCCTAAGGGATACTGAGTCCAGCTAATAATGTTGACCCGGCACGGTACGGACGACCATGTTTACTCTTTAGTAATGGTGAGCGACCATGTTTACACACCAAACGGCGGGTGGGGTGCGGCACCACAATTATTATAATTGCATTTTATTTCTTGAACTTTTTACTTTACTAATCTTAATGTATAAAAAATATCGTGCCCATTTAATTCCATAGGCATTTTATACCAGTCAACATTTGGGTGATGTAGAGACAAACAGTGGTTGGAGCAATTTCTTAAAAGAAAAGAGACATGTATATAGATTATAAACTATAACTATAATATCTAAATAGAATATATACACAAAGAAACATACATACCCGACATATTTAAACAATTAAACAGTTAATGGGTAAATATTACGGAGTGAAATAGGTACTACTACCAACTTCTTACGAATGTGCTCGCGAACTTTAACTTTAAAGGCCAATCAGTTGGTTTCCATCCTGATTTCGTGGGGGAGCGCATTCGGCTGAGAAATAGACTGGACGAAGAAATAACAGTGGATGAAGTCAGTACGTTGAGTTTGTAGTACGGGCATTGAAGAAGACGGTTAAAAGATGAACGTAGATTTCTATTGTGGTTGGTGCAAATGTACCTATAATGAGGGGCTAGATAACTAGGGGAATCGGGACAGGCAAGAAACGGAAACAAGGTGGTTAGCAATAGCTGTACCAAACAAAAACTATGCAGAAGAGTTCCATAAGCAATCCTTCGTCAGTATCACTCAGCCAGCTACTGAGTACAACACAAAATTTTAACTATCCCAATTATTGAGAGGTGGTCACAGTCATGTCAAGCTGAGCTAATATAACGATAGGGTGTCTTAATTGAGTGTAATGTAGCAGCTTTCCCACGACCTGAATGAGCGAAGTGACTGGCTAATGAGCGCAGCAGTTGACGCTCACTACATAGTATCGGGAGTGTTCGCATCATTGGCTCGCTTAACTGGCTTTTCCTGTGGGGGACGCATTCTGATCGCTCGTGAGAGCAGGAGTACCAGTTGCTACCATGCGATTTAACATGCTATTTTAAATGTTATAAGGTTTTGTATGGGTTTTGTACACGACTTTTTATAGCTCATAGCTTTCCTTAAGATGCAAGATTTATTCGATTGTTGTTTTCTTATTATTCCGATTCACAATCTTGATTCTTTCACTGTCCTGGTTTTGAATGGTCACCTAAAAACTGCGGTATTTAGGTGACCGCTGAAAACTTACACTGCGCTATGTCCGTATGACACACAGCGTGTTTAGTGGCTTCCTTTTTGCCACAGTCACGACATGCACCAGTCTCAAAACATTTTTTTTTCTCACCACCTGCTCGACAATTTCTAATTACATGACATGCAACCGCAACGTACAACTGTCATTGTAGGGCTGGGGTGTGACGGGAATATAGCAAGGTAGTAATTTTGCACTGCCCTCCGGTCATTAGTGTTATTTGAATTTCGAACCCAATTACGATTTCTGATGCCTGGGAAAGGCCGCTAAGTTGTTAGTTAGGTACTTACAACTAAGCGGCCTCGTAATAAATAGCCCTAAAATGTACACTTTGTTTGCAAATAAATCTTTGACTTTGACTTAGAATGCAAAATCGTATCAACGCCCCCAAGCAATAATTCAGTACTGGTAAAATCTAAATTTTACTGGGTTTCTTTGAGTTACAATCAAATATTATTAAGAACATTGTTAACTTAAATGCAGTATTTGAAACTAAAACCTAGAAGTCTTCCGACTTCAGAGTCTTAGCAGCGTATAAATTAAGTCATATTTCAAAATTGGTACCGATAATGACCTCTTTATTGCATGTTAATCATTGTTCTAGAATTAAAAGACTTGCAGATATGAGCGATGGAATCTTATAGTATTTTCTCAGTCTATTAAATTTATTATATATTGAACTTATCACCCAGTTCATCAAGCGAAAAGACAGTTATCAAAGAGAAAACTAACGTCATGTTGCGTCTAAAAGGTAGTGCATCACTGCCCGCCTGCAAGAACCGCCTTCGACACTATTAATCACCGACGAATGTATTCACAACAGACCTTTCGCGACTGGACAGTAATAATTGCATAATAGACAACACGCGCCTAATGGATGCGGCTGTGAAGGGTGAAGCGTTGTCTGTATGGCTCGCTAACGCGTCGGCACCGGATAATTCTAAGATTAATCTAATGACCTCCTCGAAAGCACGGAATACTCCACAGGGATGGATTTGGTTCACAATTGGTTCGGAGTCCCCAGCCAATTGAAGCGGATTTGTCGACAGTCATGATTTGTATATTATTAGTCATTTAGGGCGTGAGGCAGGCGACTTCTTAATGCGAATTTGTCACTGGACTCTTATAGGGAATTGAACCAATTAAGTTACTCTACATATTGTTAGTATCTACTAAAAGCTTCTATGATGAACCTCGAAATAATTATTTCCGCAGTAGATGTTAAATGTCATATTCTATAATTATTGTATCTAGTGACAGCTTTCAATTGGCTACTTAGCAGAAAGATTTATCTCAGAATGCAGTTCGATTTTCGATCTATATTGTAAAGTTGAAACTGTCTACATACGATGGTAAAGTGATTCTTTCATATTATTATTGTATTATTATTATCAGGTTTTGGACCACAGGAGGACATCCAAACAGAGCTACCTTTTTTATTGAACCTAGATTTAGGAACAACCTTTTATTGTTTGTTCCTAGTATTATAGGTACTTACTATAGAGGGCGCATTCTCTTTTAAGAATTTGTTTGGTTAAGTATATAATTTAATGTCCATAAAAATCTTTGCTATTTGCAAGAAATTATGAAAAAAAGAAAAATATATTTTTTTATCACGTGATGAGCGTAACATAAAACAAAACATGATTTAGGTATCAATTGTTAGAGACAGAATAAATAAAAATGGAAACGTGTTTGAAGAAATTGTGATCCGGTTCGTTGTAGCTCATTACCTAATAACATAAAGTTTGGGACAAGCCCGCCACACTTTTCCCAAAACAAGCAACTGCAACTCCTGAAAACCAGAATCAACAGTGGTGACAATGTAGCCCGGCGAGTCCCGGAGAAACGATTCAAATGTCTTGGATCCCGCAACGAAATTAATCGGAAAAGAACAGCGTTAGCGCGAGTTAGAAAAATACATAATTTCCACTTCCCTCCATATCAAGCTGGAGACAGAACCGAGCTGGGCCAATAGGCACAAAGGGACTTTTACAACTGGGTTAGGCCCAGTTGCCTAGCACCACGGTTTAAAAATTAACACTGATATTAATGGGTCCTAAGTGATGACCTGTGTTACTTTTGATTCCAATAAAAACGCTTGAACGCACGGAAATTTGAAAAAAGGTCCGTATAGTAAACAACTCCGGATGTAACACCTAATAACATGTTAAAAATATGAAGTTTGAATGTGTGAGTTAAGTATTAATAGTCTTAAATTCGGATTATGTGCCGTGAACAGACAGTCCGAAACATTCCAACTCATATTTATAAAGTAACTGTCGTCCTTAATAGCATATATAATCCTTAATAAATATAATCCTATAAAACAGGATTCTGTAATATTGGAAGATATTGATATAGATCTAATGTATGTAACACCGTGGTAAAAGCAATATTAATAGTTTCTGTAACGCTTACCGATACTCTTGTACTCGAAGGTACTTAACTACTTATTGTATTTATTCGGTACTGCACTTTGAAAACTTTCTTCCAATGCGATATTTCAGACGATAAATCAATTTCTAAGTCATTCATCTTTTAAGTACTTTTCAAGTTCTTTTTTGTCATAAGTACCTACCCAGATTATAAAATATAAATATTTGGTACAGGCATCACCTGTTTTCTGCATACTGAATCATTATTATTAGAATTAAAAGCCTCGTAGTTAACTAGAAATTCTTATTACATTGAATTCTTGCTACAAAGATACAAAACCTACCTAGTTTTATATTTTTTTAAGAATTCGTCGTATATCTTACTGAACGGTCTCAGCCTACAGATGATCTTCGTCTACAGACGGTCGTCGCCCCGCTAAATATCATATAACAATAGAAATCTTACAATATTCACTCAGACAGAAATATTGAACTTTCCATAAATACATCATGCGAAAAATAGTTTTAATGTCAATAAAGAAAAAAATACAATACTGAAGTCACCAGTTTCTGCATGGATTGAGAAGCCATGGCTTATATTAAAATGCAGAAGTTACCTTCTAATAATACTTAGTAGTAAATTCGCTAATTCTGTTGGTACTAAAACCGCTCTACAATTCACTTCTGTATTGAAGCACCACCCTAAGAATAAAAAAAACTAGCCAGTTACTACTACAGTACTTACAACGTGTACAGCAAAATTAGGTATTTCTAATGTTGACTTTCAGTTAGCTACAATGCTTTGTATTCCTCTCGTCTGTGGACACTCAGTCAACCTTTTTAAATCTCTCTAAAGTATCGATCATTATTTACATTCAGTGTGTTAACAATGAAAACGTGCGCATTGTGTATCGTGCAGTTCAATGATGGCGTCCAGTGTGGAAGCTGCAAGAAACATTTAGATTTCGGATGCACTAACATATCTGAAGCTGGATGGAGAAAGCTGGGTGCTACTAGAATGGCACAGTGGAAGTGCTCAGCTTGTAGAATCTCATCTCCAGCTGTACCCACTTCTGATCAGGCGTCTCTTGAAACCATCCTGAGTGAAATTCGAGATATGAGACGCCAGTTACTTAATTTACCAACACTTATTGATGACATTAAGGTGATTAAGGACGAACTATCCGAGCTGAAGTTGACATGTCAAGGTACTAATGGCAAACTCGATGAATTTGATACGAGGATTTCTGAGGTTGAAACCAAAGTATCGGAACTTGAGAAGGCGCATATGACTATTAATGACCTGCAGTCAGATTTATCAAGGGTAAAGTTTGAGCTTTCATCAAGTGACCAGCGATCCCGTTTAAATAATGTGGAAATTAAGGGAGTCCCATTAAGGAAAGACGAGAATCTATTCACGATTATTGAAGCCATTGGTCGTAAAGTTAACTATAGCTGCCCCAAAACATTGATTAACTACGTTTCAAGAGTACCTATTTTCAACTCCAATGAGAAACTTATTATAGTAAGTTTCCTAAACAGATACATTAAAGAAGATTTCTCGCGATCTGCGCGAGCAGAAAAGAACTTATCCACCTCTGATATCGGGTTCCAAGGCACCTCGCAGCGTGTGTTTGTCAACGATCACCTTAGTGTGGAATATAAGAAGCTGCTAAGTAAAGTTAAAACCAGTGCCAAGGATAAGAACTACGAGTTCGTTTGGGTGAAGCACGGAAAAATTCACGTACTCAAAAACTCTAATGATAAAATCATAGTGAGAAAGGAATCGGATTTAAACAAAATCGCCTAGTATGCTACTTATACTTTAAACAATCTTCTTTGCCTTATTGTTTTAATATATTTTATGTTGCTTTTCTTAGATGTTACAAATTGTTTTGCACCTCTGCCGCGCTAATGAGCCCGACACCTCTCTTTTGTTCTGTTAAAAAAATCCTTTATATTTCTTATCGCGCTGTTTATTTTAAAGTACGGTGGATTGTGCAGGTGCGGCTGCTGCAGGTGCAGAAAACCTCAAACGGCGAAAATACAACAACCTAACTGGAAGTTATTTGTTTGAGCCGTTTGGGGTTGAAACACTAGGGCCATGGGGTCCGTGTGCCCATTTAGTTTTTCGAGAAATCGCGAAACGTTTGGTCGACTCTTCACGTGACCAGAGGGCTGGCCTTTTTTTTGGCCAAAGAATCAGCATTGCCATTCAACGTGGCAATGCTGCCAGCCTTCTGGGCACTTTTCCCGTTGACAACGATGTGGATGAATTTTTTGATGCCCTGTGATTATTTATTTTATTTTATTTCTTCATATATTAATAAAAGTGTTAGTACAATATAATATGTTTTACTCGCTCACGCTTGCACGTAGCACACACTATTGCTTGCTTGCTCACACAGTTGTTTACCACTCAATGCCGAATAATTCTAACACTCCAATAATAACAGTCACCGTTTGCTTACTTCAAACTATGGAGGGTAGAGGTAAGGAGAGTCATCTTATATGGGAGAAAAGTTGAAAAAGTGTCCAGTTGTATGCGCTAAATAACAGTTCAAAAATCCTCCACAATCGCGTTGATGGATGCACAGGGTATGGTATGAATGTAGCAATCGTAGATGAATTGAAGTATGCCGAGTTAAAAAAATTAATGTCATTATCGACTAAAGTAGTTAATTATTGAGAATTTCAACAACTTACGTTGTACAAAATATTGTGGTAAATATAACCTTACAGATTTATTATAACCAAACGTGCGTTTAGAGTGATTTTATTTCGTAAACAGTAAATAGTACGGTTATTGATATATAAACATTTAATTTTATGAAAAAGTGAGTGATAACAGAACAGTTATGGGTAAAATTTGTGTTGTGAAAAGTGGTTCAAGTGGACGTAGATCCCAAAACAAAAAAAATAGTTCACCTCAGCCTCTTTCGTATTTCCAACCAACAGTATGTAAATCATTTTTTATAAATTATGAAATTATAAATTATGAAAATTAAATTAGCCGACATTGAAAAATTTTTATAATTTGAATATAATGAACTTTTGTACTCTAATTTTAAACACATTCGTTTGTTTATTTTATTATATTTATGTACTTATTTTGTATAACATAGTTATTTCTTCTTATTAATATATTAATTTATTTTTGATATTCACACATAAGCGTTAAATCGTTAAATGATACGTAAAAAAATAATCATATATTGTTTCCCACTTTATGCGGATTTTTAAAAGCGCGCCAACAAGGAAAAAAAACAAAAACAAACAACAGTTTCTCTTTCCTTGTTTTTTTCAAGCCTACTCTAACAATATTTGGCGCTTCTTTTAAGAGTTACCTTGATGCAAGTGTGGCGCCATCCTAATTTAATACATTTTGACGGACACTTTTTCATGTACACAGATGATCCTCCTTACCTCTACCCTCCATACTTCAAACGTATCTATTTTCCTTCCACCCTCTTTTAGGTAATATTCTTATGATTTGTCGTACTTTGATTAATTATACTGATTTATATTCTGTTGATGATTATATGCGCGATGGCTACCTATGTTAAATCTAATTTGCACGGTTTAAACATAATATACTATCAGAACGTTCGTGGTTTAAGAACTAAGACCGATACTTTCTATCGCCAAATGGTAGCCAGCTCATTTGATGTCATTGTTCTCACTGAGACGTGGTTATTGGATGGTAGGTATTTTAAACTCGGAATTTTTTGACGAAAGGTATATTGTATGGCGTCGTGATCGGGATTACGGTATGACTGGACAATCACGTGGTGGAGGAGTTCTAATTGCTACTCGTCGTGAATTATCAGTAACATGTCAACAAAAATTTAATTCCACAGACCTCTGGATTAGCATACTTTTAAAAAACTCGAATACGCGTAATTATATTAACATACATCTTTGTGGGATCTATTTATGTAAACAAAATCTTGGTCTTTCCTTTTCTTCACAACTGACTAATTTTCTCTCGAAATTAAATCGATCAGTGATTGATAATGTTTCTGATAAATTTCTTATTATTGGTGATTTTAATATGAGCGGAATAAACTGTGTACCATACGACAATATATCGCTCCTCTCAACGAACCTTAAGAGTAGTGATGAAATGATGCTTGGAGATGAGTTATGTATCTACTCTTGATTTTGAACAATATAATGGCGTGACTAATCGATACGGAAAAATACTTGACCTAGTCCTCTCAAACCAGACAGTCAGCGTGACTGAGAGTGTAAGCCCGCTAGTAGCAACCGATGATTATCACCCAGCATTATTAATTACAATGGATCTAGTCGAAATACCTTCCCTTGAGTGTGCGTCACGTTTACATTTTTCATATGATAAGGGGGACTACGAGTCCATTAACCGTGACATTTGTATGATTGACTGGGTAAGTGAGTTCTCAGCAAGGTCAACTGACGATTCGGTAAGTTTTTTCAATAACGTTATCTATAATATTCAATTAAAGTACATAGTGCAGAAACTTTATCGTAATAAATCATATCCGACCTGGTACAGTTCCTCATTAATAAAAACAATAAAAGAGAAATATAAATACTTTAAAAAACTTAAAACCTATGGCAATAAAGCTGATGAACTAACATTTAAACTTCTTCGTGAAAGGGTAAAAACTTTAGAAAGTCAATGCTACACGAACTGTTTGAATCTTACCGAAGCGTTTATTAAAAACGACCCGAAACAATTTTGGATTTTTGTTAAAAAGCGACATAACATAAATGCAATACCGAGCACGTTCAATTACAATAATGAAACACTGCGTACCGGTGAATCCATATGTGAGGCATTTTCAACCTATTTTCACTCCACATTTCTAGATCCTAACCTTAATCACGATGGTAGCTCAAATTCCTTTTCCTCCTCTTTTACTGAATCCCCAAACCTGTCATCCGATATTAGTCGCATCACGGTGAATATTACAGACATAACTAACTTGCTTCGTAAATTAGATACATCAAAAGCGCCAGGCCCGGATAATATATCAGCCAAGCTTCTCGTACGTTGCGCTGTACCTATTGCACAACCCATTTCAATTCTATTTAAACGATCGACCATGTCGTCCTTTTACGGAAGTTAGTGGGCATCGGTATACGCGGGGACTTACGTAGATGGTTTTCGTCTTATGTACATAGAAAACAGGTCGCAAGCTGTTGTGCTAAACAATTATATATCTAGCTGGGTTACAGTCCCTAGCGGCGTCCCTCAAGGTTCGTTGCTCGGTCCATTGTTATTCATCATCTACGTAAACGACATCGATTCATGTTTCACCTCAGCGAAACTATTGTGCTTCGCTGACGATATGAAGATTTATACTACCATATCATCGACCGCGGACATGTCAGCATTTCAAACCAACTTGCAGTGTCTTGAAGTATACTGCCAAAAAAGTAAGCTTGATCTCAATCCCACTAAATGCACAGTTGTAACGTCTTCCCGTGGAAGTTCAGTTTTAGCCACAACATATACTCTTGGCGGACATATATTACCTAGATGTAGTACTATCCGTGATTTGGGGGTTCATCACGATTCCAAACTTAAGTTTGATAAGCATGTTGATGCCATTGTCGCTAAAGCATCTAAATCCCTGGGCTTCATAATGCGATTATCCAAGTGCTTCACACAAGCCAAGACGTTAAAGATTCTATACTGTACTTTTGTTAGAAGCCACCTGGAATATGCAAGTGAAATATGGAATCCATGCTATCACAAATATATTGACCGTATTGAGCGCATACAAAAAAGATTTATAATTTTTTTATGCTTTCATCAAAGGGTCTAAAGTCTAACAACTACCTCAACCTCTGTAAAAAGTACCATCTTTTACCACTCGTTAAATGTCGTGAGATCTCTGACTGTATATTTCTATTGAAAACGGTTCAGGGTGACAAACTGTTCTGATATATTGTCAACTTTCTACTTCAACGATCCAAGTAATTCCAAACGGTATAATCCACCATTACAAGTACCATTTGCAACTACTAACTATAGGCAAAATTCGTATGTTGTGCGTGTGAGTAGGTATTTTAATAAGGTGTGCAGGCAGTTTGAATTTGATATTTTTGAAACTAGCGTGAGCTCGGTAAAAAAGTGTTTAACATTGAACTTTTTTAAAACTTAGATTATCTTAACATTCTGTTTCTTATTGTTGACAACCTGTCGTATTTTCTAATTTTTAGGTGATGATCTACTTTCATATTTTACTTTTATTTTATTTTTTAGCCCTATTTGGCGGTGTGTATCCTTTGTTCGACAGTACTTTATACTACACAAGATCTACACGTGAAGACTTGTAATTAGCTGTCAGATAATCATGCTGTTATTTATCACCATTGTATTTAGCTGTAAGTCTTCCAAAGTCCTTAAATAAATAAATAAAGAAATAATCAGATTTATCAGATAAGGCTTCTCAATCCAAACGGACACAAACTACTAATCTGCCCAGTACTGTTAAACTTGTAGTGAAATCTACCTCGCCACATGCGAATTAAAACTGACGTGTCCTACATCGTGATATTAAAGTTATCCGCGCGATTGAACATAATTATAATAAGACAAGAACCCGACAACAACCGTCTGTTCAGAGGATCCTCCCTTTTGAGTTGTGAATGGGGAACTTTATACCCCCTCTATAACGAATACGACTAAATCAAATATTTCGCGGTGATCCTAGCCCGCCATGATTTTAATGTTCCAACGACACTTTACATACTAGCCGCTAGCCTTACTTGACTTCACGTATCATCGGTATACTACGTCTACAGCTACTGATAAGGGTTAGCAACACAAGGGGGAAGAATAGCGTGTCCTACCGGTTTTTTATTGGCACCAGAGCCCCGCGGAGCATTTGTTGTTTATCATGGAAGCTGAGACCCAGCAGTCGTTGTCTGGCTTGCTCTTTGAAGTTATTTTAATTTGTTTTCTTGGTACGAGAAAAATAATAAGGATATTTTCATTAACTTTTTTCTTGAAACTTGTGAAAGACAATATCACTCCGCTTATTGAACCGGACGTCCTTTCCTGGTGTGCTTTCTTCGTATTTTATGTTGTTACTCAATTTGAATAAATCACTCGGAATCACTCGGTTCCTGAGTGTATTTTCCACTCACTGCAATATTTACCGAGGTATAGGTATTGAAACAAGAATAAAACACTTACTTACAAAAAGTGTAGCATACATAGATGTTCAGATTTGCTTCTGTCAACGGTTTTTGTGTGCCTTATTGGTAAAGTGTAGCATACATAGATATTCCTGTTCAGATTTGCTTCTGTCAACGGTTTTTGTGTGGTTTTTAAATGTGGCTGCAAACTGTACTACTGAGTTTGAGGTCCTGGGTTGGATTCCTGGGTACAGTGGGGGCAAAGTGTAATAGGGTTTTCCTATGTGGAATTTTGCAATAGCAGCTTGGATACTAGATTTGTACCTGGTACATGGTAATAGGCATAATACGTGGGACTTAAACATAACTGGCGAAATGTGAGTATACTATAGTTGGTAACTATACTCTGTCTGACCCGTTAGGGAATACAGAGGTGATGCTATGTTAATGTTATCAGTTTTTGCAATACAAGGTTGATAACAAATACTTTGGTTGCAAACAATTACTATTTGACCTCATTCCGGATTGTATCAGTACCTAGAAGTATTGCTACAAAACTAAGTGTGCAATACAATATTTCTACTCAGAACGAACCAGTGCAAATATTTACACAGGTCTGTTACCAGTGGCGCTCTCAATTGAATTTGATTTGCCCGCGGCGCACAGTGCACTGCGGGTCCGCTGGGAAACAAGAGCGATCATAACCTTCTAAAAGATTTTTTCGATATTTTTTTATCTTTGTTATTGTGAATGATTTGAAAAAGCAAATTAATAATACATTCATAATATTAATTTGCTGGAGCTGGAGTCAACAGTTTCTGCATGGATTGAGGTGCTCGTGGCTAAATAAAAAGAACCGCACGGGTGGATCGCAGTTTAAGCTACGCTTGCCGAGGTCAGTCTGTGGATGGGGGACCATTCGTAATATATCGAGACTTCTGCGTGCCTCGGAAAGCACGTTAGCCGTTGGTCCCGGTTGTCATTTGTAGATCTTTGACAGTCGTTACGGGTAGTCAGAAACCAGAAAGTCTGACAACCGGTCTTACCAAGGAGTATCGTGTTGCCCAGTAATTGGGTTGTGGAGGTCAGGTAGGCAGTCGGTCCATGTAAAACACTGGTATTCAGCTGCATCCGCTAGACTGGAAGCCGACCCCAACATAGTTGGGAAAAGGCTATGCAGATGATGATGATGAATATTAATCCTCAGTAATATTCAAGCGTTAGAAAAACTTGGAAAAGTTATTTAATTGTTATAAAATTTATTAATTATATTAATGTTAAATGTATATTTCTAATAATAAACAATACTATTTATGACAATATAAATAAATACAAAATAATATTCTGCGAATTAGTTACACACAACAAAGAAAAGGTTTAAAACTTTGATAATTCTTACTCATCAAAATTTTAAAGCTTTTTTTCTTGCGAGGATGTTTCCGAAGACCAAATGTATCTAGAGGTCTGAACTAACAATAAGGCTTAATATACTTATTCTTCTACGAGTAAGTTCGAGAAACATTTATGGGGTAAAATATTGTCTGAAAACTTTTGATTTTTTGTTACACAGTCTGCGATGGACAGTCAAGCGTGTCCAAATGTATCAGCTCCATGTATATCTCATATATACCGGAAGAAAGATATCTAATAGATATTTCTTCCGGTTCGAACGTTTTCTCTAAAACCACTTTTCAATATTATTTCAAAAGAAACGTTTGATTATGGGTACCGGAAATCGAAATATGAAGTTAATCTCGCGTTTCGTAGCAAGGGCTACGCCGCCGTAGCAGCCATATCACGGTGGGTCACTCAGACTATTTTATAAGTCTCGTGCAACAGACAGATGTACCATGACTTTCAATTAAGTCAGAACAGGATTGTTGGTGACAGTTTAATGTAGCACTCGATAAAGTCAGACTAACGGAAAATAAAATCGACAATATCAAACGAAAAGTTAAAGAAACAGATGTGTATAAACACAATTATTTACAAAACACTTACCCTGGTCTTGGTATATCATGGCACACAAACAGTAGTAGTAAGTAATTTGTAATTCTTAGAAACGACCAACACCGCGCGAAAGAGTCACCGATTAGTAGCGAGTAACAAGTATGAGATTGTTTCACTTCCGAAGTCGATTACTAACTGATAATTGAAGTAATCACCCCAAATATTTATGTTGGTATAGGGTACTGGTGAGTAAGGATTTAAGTAAGATCATTTAACATTGTGTTTTAGGGGGTTTACATGGCGACCAACCGTGCAGCGGTTCAAATATCGAGATTCAATAAAAAGATTAAAGGAGTTTTAAATAAGTTCGTTTTTATCTCGATTTATTTCAGGTGGTATTATTGGTAAATAGGTACGTATCACTTAGCTAATCCAAACCAACTAGAAACACAACACAACACTTTTGACTTAAAGCAAGATGTAAATAAAAAATAATGTTTTTAGCATGAACTTCATCGTTACTTAATAGTTATTATTATATGTAGGTTAATATAAAGTATTCAAGGAATTTTTGCTAAATACTTCCATTTACTTTATACCTTCTAACGTTTTACATTCCTGAAAAATACAGGTCTTTCGATTTATATGTAAAACGCAAGACAACTAGATTAATTAATTAATTTTCCAATAAGTACCTACTCCTATTTTATGAAGCTCGATTTTCAAAGCACTGCGTGGCGGTAGCACTCCGAACATAACCCTTTCTATTATCAAATGCACCCCTGCACTCAGGTTATTACGCCACATGTCACTGCATTAATAAACAAATTTCACAATCGATCGAGATTAGTAACAGTAGTCTATACTAATATTATTTATTTATTTATTTAGGAAAAACAAACAGTAACATATTACAGGTTTCTAATAAGGATTACATACTAAACTATTATAAATATGCTACCCACTTCGTTTTCCACAGATTACTAAAAATAATTATACAACTAGAGAGACTGTAAACAGTTTATGAAGTAAACTAAAATAACAGTTATTTTAAAAGTTTTACAATAAGCAATACACGATGCACAATATACAAAAAGTTACATTAGTTGGCACACAATACATATTATAGACTTATATCTAGACACACATTACATCACAATGGTCGACTGCCGATCCTTAAGAATTGAACGGATTTGCTTCCTGAATACGTTTTTACTGAGGAAAAGTATGTCGATTACGCTAAACTCATTATTGTAAGTCTCAACCAAGCGATGAAGGGGTGCACGCGAGCCAGCGTTAGATTTACAACAGCTAGTAGCAAACAAGCGCCTCGTGCGCACCTCGCGTACATGTACTATTCGAGGAACAACGTAACATAGTTTCTTTACCAAATCAGGACAATCAAATTTATTGCGGCATACATTAAACAGAGTCATGACATCAAGGAGCATTCGTCGTGACTGCAAGGTTAGGATATCGTATTTCTTAAGAAGTAAGTGGTATGAGCCTTTTTTCCGAAAACATCTATAGTTTATAGCACGAAGGTATTTGCGTTGTACCAGCTCCAAAGTATCATTATATTTTTTGTATAGAGGGTTCCATATCGATACTGCAAACTCTAGCTGTGGCCTAATTATGGATTTGTATAAATGCAGAAAGGTGGAGGGGCGACGAAAATCCGTTTGATGCTCTCATTACGAAACCGAACATTTGGTAAGCCTTACTAACTATTTTATCTATTTATGAACATCTAGATGGAGCTTTGAATCTAGCTGAACCCCAAGGTCACGGAGAGAAGTAACTCTGTCTATAATTGTTTTAGCAAGGTAGTAGTTAAATTCAGTCTTATTTAACTTTTTGGTAAACGATATAACGTGACACTTTGGAAAACTGAGATAAAGCTTATTGAAAACACAATAGTTTGAGAAACGGTCCAGATCTTGCTGAAGATCAATACAATCTTGTTCATTTGAATTTTTTTATAAACTTTTAAATCATCCGCATAAAGAAGAAATTATAATTAAGAAAACAGAATTTAATGACATTTATAAATAAAACAAATAACAATGGACCCAGAATAAAACCTTGAGGGTCACCAGACGTGACCGGAATAGAGCCGGACTTGAAGCCATCAATCACTACTTTCTGAGTTCTGTTAGTTATATATGTTACGGGTAATGCTAGAAGGTGGAGTAAACCTAGGTTTATCCGGGCTAACTTAGTATTACCCAAGCTTCTTGGGTAAAGTCCGAATAATAAGTAAAATATATTTTAATTCGGGGTTTACCCATGCTCGCCTAGGTTCACCCAACTCTGGCTGGGTAATGTTATCAAGGAATCAGTTTTCTGTGTGTCATGATAAACTGATTGATATCGAAAACATATCACCAGAAAAAAGGTCCCCTCTGATTCCGTTATAAGCAATTTTACTCAGTAATAGTTCATGATCAATTTTATCAAATGATTTTTGAAAATCAGTATAAACTGCATCAACCTGCTGTCTGTCATCAATACTTTCAAAGAGATGGGATGTGAAAATAAGGAGATTGCTAATACAAGATCTGTCCTTAACAAAACCATGCTGTTCATTTATCAGCACACTGTGAATTGCTGGATATACTTCGTTTTGTACAAGCCTCTCAAAGAGTTTGGAGAAAGCAGGTAGTACAGAGATAGGTCGATAAGTCGCTACATCTTGCTTGGATCCACTTTTGTGAACTGGCACAATATTTGCAAGCTTCCAAACATCTGGAAAGACACCGCATGATAAACATTTATTAAAAACGATAAATAAGGGATAGCAAAGTGTATCACACGTATTTTTTAGAAAAACTGATGGAATCCCATCCGGACCTGGACCCTTAGATGGATCGAGAGATTTTAATTCATTACGTATAGCATCAAGAGAAAGATGCAGCTTACACAGGTTGACATCATTGTCAGCACTGATAGTGGGTGGTATCCAGGAATTAACATCAAAAGTTGTAGGCTCGTATACCGAGTGGAAGAATGTAGCAAATAAGTTGCAGGTAGTGATGGGATCATTGGATGAGATTTGATTGAAGTGAACCGTTGATGGGATATTATTTGTGTTTTTACGAATAGCAACATATGTCCAAAAGGTCTAAATATTGGTAGCAACACTGTCCTCAACAGCTTGGATATAGTTATCGTAGCATCAGTCAGCTACTTTTTTAAATCTTGTTCTGCTGATGGAGAATACCTCATAGTTGCTTAAATTCCCATACTTCTTCCACCTGACCCAGGCACGAGTTTTACTTTTAAAAATAGCTATAAGTGATTTGGAAAACCAATTAGGGTAATTTATATTTTTGCGTTTACATAATGGCGTGTTCGATCTTATAACTTCATAAAGTTTCATAGAACGTAGAAACAGATTCATCAGGTGTTAAGTTATTAAGTAAGAAATTCCAATCAAAGTTACCTATTTCGTTATTAATTTCCTGATAGTTAGCTTTGTGATAATTTAGCTTGTTATGAGTACTCCATTTAGAAATATGTGTAGGGCAAGTGAAAGAAATAAGTACATAAAAAGCAGGATGGTAGATGTCAATGGGTAAAAGGGTAATGTCAGGAGTAGACATTACGATATAGGCGTTACAAAAGAATAAGTCTAAAATGCGACCGACAGAATTAGACACATAGAAAGCAGGATGGTACATGTCAATGGGTAAAAGGGTAATGTCAGGAGTAGACATTACGATATAGGCGTTACAAAAGAATAAGTCTAAAATGCGACCGACAGAATTAGACACATAGAAAGCAGGATGGTAGATGTCAATGGGTAAAAGGGTAATGTCAGGAGTAGACATTACGGTAAAGGCGTTACAAGAAAATAAGTCTAAAATGCGACCGACAGAATTAGACACATAGAAAGCAGGATGGTTGATGTCAATGGGTAAAAGGGTAATGTCAGGAGTAGACATTACGGTAAAGGCGTTACAAAAGAATAAGTCTAAAATACGACCGACAGAATTAGACACATAGAAAGCAGGATGGTAGATGTCAATGGGTAAAAGGGTAATGTCAGGAGTAGACATTACGGTAAAGGCGTTACAAAAGAATAAGTCTAAAATGCGATCGACAGAATTAGACACATAGAAAGCAGGATGGTAGATGTCAATGGGTAAAATGGTAATGTCAGGAGTAGACATTACGGTAAAGGCGTTACAAAAGAATAAGTCTAAAATAAGATCGACAGAATTAGATGAATGGTTATACTGTTTCAGAGCTTGTTGTGAGCAGAGGTTTAATAAATTGCGACTCACGTTTGTCTGTAGCATATTCCATGTATGATGATTTTTTTACCCATTTAATTAAAGGCAAGTTGAAGTCACCTGTTAAAATGATATTTTCAATGCAAGGGTCATCACATAAAATTGACATAGAATCAAAAAGGTTAAGTATGTATCTTCATCTGCGGTTGGAGGTATGTAGGTGGCACATATTAAATTATACTTATTATTGTTGGAGGGAATTTTCACTATGACATGCTCGGGTAACGCTAACGGGGGCGAGAATGAAAGACAGATCGGTTTCAGCTCTTTAGATACAGCTATAAGGACACCACCGCCATCCTTTTTGTTGGTGAGTACACGGTTACGATCGCACCTAAATACTAAGTAGCGGTGATCAATAAATTCATTGTCGGATATTTCCGGCGTCAACCAGGTCTCGGTCAAGATAATGACGTCATATGCATGCGACAAAACATTCAAATATAGCGTATTTAGTTTAGTTCTAATTCCTCGATAATTTTGATAATAAATAGAAAGATTACTATCATTATCCATTTTTAAAATGAGAGGGTATAATGGGATTAATCATTAGAGTATATTTGAGACTAACATTTTAAATTAAAACAGACCAACGTTCACGGTACTTTTCCATTATGATATCATAAAATAAAAACAAAAAGTAGACATAATCGACATAAATAACTATAATATCCAGCAACAATATCAGGATTGGTGGCAGGACTGTGATGTATGTAACGTTAATGAGTAAAATAATTTTACATTGTAAACATTGCTTCAAAATCACGGGTAAACTAATCACACTGCTGACCACAACAAAACACAACATACCAATGAATAACATGTTTTTTATAGAATCAATGTGAAATAAACAATACAAATTACGATTAGTAGTTATTACCGTCAGTTTTATTGGGGGAATTGCTAGACCTAATATTTCTAGAAATGTCGTCTTCTGAGCGGATCGCAAAGGTAGATGAGTCATCAGTTTCCTTGACCAAAACAGTGGCATTTCGGACCCATACATTTTAAACTTATTTGTTTTGGAAGCGTCGCGACTTTTACGAAATAACTCTTTATTACGGAGCGTAAGGTGCTCTTTCATGTAAATAGGACACTGAGTTCCAGCGAGACCAACCCGATCTGACGTAATACCTTTGGACAGTCTGTAGGCGCTTAGCATGTTATCTCGAAGCAGCCGAGAACTCAACTTCACTATAATATTTTTCGGACGTGAATTATGCGCGTGTGCGTGTGGAACACGGTGAATAGGCACTATATCTCTTTGCGTCAAAGGTATTTTGATTGCTGATGCAATTGACTCCAAGATTCCAACTAGGTTTTCACCACGTTTTTCGGGCAAGTTTCCTATTTCAATATTACACTGTCTAGCATGTTGCTCTAGCCGATCTAATTTATTTTCTAGTATGGATATAGTCTCAGACGCACACGTATTAATCCTAGCCTCCATCTCCGTGATACGTTTTTCGTTGTTAATATTGTTCGCTGAGTTGAAGTCAATTGATGACTTCAACTCTGTCACGACCTTCGACAATTCCAGGTGTTTTGTATCTAGGGTTAATACATCCTTTTTGGTATCAGAGAACTCAGAACGTAATTCTTTGAAATCGTTTTGAATTCGAGAGGAGGTAAATGACAATTTATTGAACTCATCTCTAAGATTTCCGATGTTCATGTTTATATTTGCAAACTGGTCACGCATGTCAACACGCAGAGTATTCATCGACCTCTTAAGTTCTTCGGATAATGCAGATATAGCCGAAGTCAGCTCACAGTGAGGCTGCGTCCTCTTAAAACTCCTCTGCGTTACATTGGGTTCAGCATCTTCGCCAGAGTACAGATCTGGAACCGATTGGCATTTACTACCTTTCGGAGAGAGCATCATTGACTACACAGTTCAAACAGGGCGAAAGTATGTTGATGATACTTAGTTGTGATAACGTTAAGTTACGTAGCGCTCAGCTGATAATTAGGTCCTTGTTGAAGTTGTATGCAGTAGCAGCATCGAGTGAGCGAGATGAAAAATATCGGTTGTGCCGTTTCCCCGAGGAGGTGAAGGGGGCCGCACACTCATAATGTGAAAGTATCTCTGCACGGTGAGCGAGTAAAAAATATACTCTGCACTGTTTCCCCGAGGGTGTGAGGGGAGCCGCAAGCTGTCGTCCGTGATTTAAATATTTTTAATAAGCAGATGCAGCACTTTTTAAGGTGTATTGTCTTAGAGATAGGATACGATTTTAAATGTCGAACTTGCTAACTGAACAAAAACCCGAACACACGTCTGCTCTAGCCATACAATTAGCGAACACGCTTATAAAGATGGAAAGTATGTAAGTTTGTTATCTCCGGAACTAATGATACAATTCCAAATTGTTTTCACTGTTAGAAAGCTACATTATTCTTGAGTGCTAAAATCTATAAATTATATTTACATGATGCATGTTATCCAAGCTATAGCGATGTTAGTCGAGCAAGGCGGAAAGAATTACCTCAAAAACAGAATTATTTACTTGCTCTGCCTTAATAGTTGTTTAAAAGGAAAAATAATGAATGGCAATCAGGTCAGTCTTAAATAGTTCTACAAAAAAAGTCCGCCAAACCATATAGCTTTTTTATATTTTATCTTTTACGTAGCTTTTTATGTTTTAAAAAAGTATTTTTTCGACATATGTACTTACTTTTTGGATGAATATTTTAACATCAAAGTATCAGTATACCCTTACCAAAATAAATCAACACATAGATAACATCATATAGATAAGATTTGGCCTTTACAGTATGTGAATTGGTCATACAGTTTCGGAGATAATTTAAAATTACTAAAGCGCATAATTACTTTCGTTCGCGTATAGAACATGGGTTGCGAACGTGTTAGCTTAACCTTACCTACATATATATTATGTAGTTGGCGTTATATACTCGTAATTTACTGAATCGCGGAGTTTAGAATTTTCGCGGCTTGATGACGCTTTCGGTAGGTATATCACGGTTAAGAGTTATAATAAAGAGGTATATAGATTATCAGTCTTTAAATTTCAAAAGTGAGGAGCTTGTGCGTCAGTACGTGGTTACAGCCGCACAGAAAAATTACCTAAATGTTCAGTTACGATTAGCGAGGTCAGTCTGTGGATGGGTGATTGTTCGTTATATATCGAGACTCCTAGGTGTCTCGGAAATCACTTTAAGCCTTTGGTCCCGGCTGTCATTTGTAGATCTTTGAAGTAGTTACGGATAGAAGCCCGAAAGTCTGGCAACCTGTCTTACAAAGGGGTATCGTGTTGCCCAGCATCTGGGTTGTGGAACTCAGATAAGCAATCGCTCCATGTAAAATACTGGTATTCAGCTGCATCCGGTTATACTGGAAAAGGATTGGGAAATGGTTAGGTAGATGAGTTGTTCAATGTAATTCGTTCTCAAAACTTTGTTCTCCTCTTCTTCATAAATTCGTAATTCTGTCTGTTGTGTGTATTTGTTTTTTATAAATCATCTCAAGTATACTCAAGTTGCATTAAATATCGAGTTGTTTTGAAGTTATTTAGAATAGAATAAATATAACAAAATTTGAAATGTTCTCTTTGGTCTTTCTATATTGCTAAAAAGTTAAAATTGTTGGATGTCGTTCTATTAAGTGCTTCTGGTTGCAATATTATAAGGGGGAAAGATTATTTCGTTTGCTATGGATAAACTCAAAGAACCTACAAGCTACATTATGAACGAGTAACATAGGCTATAATTTATTTTCAAAACTACGCTTGGTACTAAGGTGGTGTTAATGTTTGTAGGGAACAGTAGGAAATCCACGCGGACGAAGTCGCGCGCGAATTGCTACTTCTAACATAAATGTATAATTACACGTCTGTATGAAAAGTAAATCATCAACATCGTCCTGCTGTCATCCCAATTTATTTGGGATCGGCGCAGCATGTTTTCTTCTTCCAAACATCTCTACTTGCCGTCATACCAATAGTCACCTATGTTCTAGCCATATCATCTTTCACACAATCCATCCATATTTTCTTTAGTGTCCTTACTCTTGTAACCCTGCACACTCATACTCAAAATTTTCTTCACAACATGGTCCTCAAGCCTTCGCATTACATGCCCATACCATGACAACCGATTTCCACACAACTTCTCGGTCACAGGCACCACTTTCAGACTTAATCTTACATACTCATTTCTTATTCGATCCATTCGCGTAACACCACACATCCCCCTCAGCATTCTCATCTCAAGTGCCTTGCATTCATCCCTTTTGCGACCCTACATTTTGATTCATACAAGACAACAGGTCTTACCATTGTTTTGTAAATCTTCCCCTTAAGTTTATAGAATGAAAAGTGAGTATGACACTATTATTTCGTCATTTTTGTGTCAGTTTCACGCAAGTTAAATGTTAAATGTTAAAAATTCTGACGACCGATGTGGCGCGGCGGGCGAAGGTCCGCCTGCGACGCAAGAGGTTGCGGGTTCGATTCCCGCCTTGGGACAAATGTTTGTACGATCTACAAATATTTGTTCCGGGTGTTCTGGGTATTTGCTATATATAATAAAAATATCTATCTATGTAATGTATTGTATTAAGTATATCAGTCATCTAGTACCCATAACACAAGCTCTGCTTAACTTGGGGCTAGATGATGCTGTGTGGATTGTCCAGCAATATTTATTTATTTATTATTTATTTATTTAAATAGTTTTAAATAAAATAACATCACGCCTATATTCTCAAAAGTTACATCCAGAGGTGAAAGGTAACTTATGTTCGAGTTTCATTTAAGATAGTGCTATTTTCCGGGAATTTACTTATTAGAATCGGTTACTTTGAAAAGTGTAAAAATGCATCTGATATTGAAACTAGTAATGTCTGCCTACACCAAAAACCGTCCAGTCAAACATTATAACGATTATACTTGCCACGTCGAAGTACATAGGAAATTTACCGGAATCAATATTTCATAAACCGACAACAAATTTGCACGCACTTGAGGGGTAGCCATGCATATCCTATGGGGGTGGCTTGACCCCCGAATAACACCAACCACCCCAAACGGGTGATGTGTATCTGATACCCCCTAAATCAATGCATGACTCTCGTCAATGTTGTCTGGTACAACATTGACGATACCAAAATAACCCTTAGGGTTGCCAAGTGAAAACTATCATGGGAGGTGGAGTACATTTTCTGACATGAATATAAATTGTGTAGATAAATATAATATGATATCTTAATAAATAATTTATATTAAACAAAGTAAACAAATTAACATTAATTAGTAACAACCAACGACACGGTTGGCGCAGTGGCTGAGCGATTGACTGCCGCGCCGCGTGTCGTGGGTTCGATTCCCACACGGAACAAATATATGTATAGCCTACAGGTAGTTGTTCCGGGTCTGGCTCTTTGTGTATGTGACTTTAAATGTTTGTAAACGCACCCACGACACAGGAAAAATTCCTAGTGTGGGGCATTTTTCTTAAAAAAAAATACACCATTTTTGTTAAATATTAGGCTTCGAAAGGAACTGATCTTAAAAAAGAGTTACCTTTTTAACAATTATTTGTTACAAAATATTTTGATTACATGCTTGTATGAATGTTATTTTAGTGAATATGTTTATTATTTTAATGCGTAATCGAGCACTTGATTAACATCATCATAACCATTTACAAACCTAAGAAATCTAAAACCTAAGAACTCAATCGACACTGGAAGATACACAACTTAATAGATAGTTTCATGCACTGAGCTCATGAACTGGTAAATTGGTCAGGCAGGGGCCATAGTCCATCCATAGTTCTTACAAACCCTTAGCCCAATTTATTTAGATTATAGTAATATGTCCAGCCATAGTCCTGCATCAACCAGGGGTTTTCCACGGGTAATTATCGGTTGGTACCCCATTCCATTAAAAGTGTACAACGGGGAGGTTAGGTTCGTACGCCTTTCAAAGTCCAGGTTGCTGGGATATAAAATTCATCATCATCTGCCTTGCCTTTTCCCAACTATGTTGGGGTCGGTTTCCAGTCTAACTGGATGCAGCTGAATACCAGTATTTTACATGGAGCGACTGCCTATCTGACCTCCACAACCCAGTTACTGGGTAACACGATATCCCTTGGGAAGATTGGTTGTCAGACTTGGGGCTTCTGGCTACCCGTAACAACTGCCAACGATCTACAAATGACAGCCGGGACCAACAGCTTAACGTGCTTTCCGAGACACGGAGATGACCTATCCACAGACTGACTTCGGCGAGCGTAGCTTCACCTTCGATCAACCTGTGCGGCTGCTTTTATTTAGCCACGAGCTATATAACAAGTCAATAATAAAAATCATAAATTCACAATAAAAGAATAAGTATATGAAAAATAATGAGAAAATATAAGAAACTAAAAGTAGGTACGGGACATTATAACTTCGGATATTTGTTGATGTGTGGATATTTGGGGTGTGGGAGAGTGTATGAGAGAGTGATGATTTTCTGACTGATTCGAGTAGATATGCAAGATTGAAAATAAAAGAATTCTGGAATTATAGCTGGAAATACTTTTAAGCAAATTCTCTAGATACTTTCCTAGACAACAATTACACGAATATTCTGTCGTTTTTCCTTCTCAACTTTATAAGTCTTCCAAAAAATATAGAAACTTTCCATTTATTTTCAAAATGGAAAGTTTCTACACAGTATTTTACACATAAAATATTGTTATTTTATAGTGCTTCAGGATTTACCAAATCAAAAATCACTTTGTAAAATTGACCGACACACTCACTGACAAAGCCGCAGGGCAGCCGAACAATTTGGCGTAGCGCGTTACACGGCGTCGATAACATCCACAATATCCTACTAAAAACAAACTGGCATAGGCCGCGAGACTGAGAATTATACATAGACATCGTGTAGGTGCTACTAATAGTCCTTTTATGCCTGTTTTCACTAACACTCAGTAACTCCTAACTGTAATGCCTAAAAAAAGTGAGAGATTTACAAATCCAATAAGCAATAATAATAGGTCTTTACCTATGAAATTGCCGTTTTGTATGAAAAAATTTAAATGAATTTTTTTCATGTATTTTTTATTTGTATTAATCGAAGTAATCACCCATGCAATCAATGCATCTTTGCCAACGCAGTGGCAGTTTATTGATGCCCTTCTTAAAGAAATCAGCTGGACGGGAGGCAACAAATTCTTCAAAGGCATTTTGTACTGCCTCTCGGGTATTGAATTTTTTTCCCGCCAAGAAGTTATCCAAATTCTGGAAAAAGTAGTAGTCTGTAGGCGCAAGGTCTGGTGAGTAGGGCGGATGACGGAGAGCTTCCAACCCCAGTTCTTGCAACTTGGAGACCGTCTGCTGTGCAGTATGAGGTCGCGCGTTGTCGTGCAGGAGCAGCGGAGACGAGCGATTGACCAATGCTGGTTGGAGATGTGCCAGCTTCTCCATCATTGTGTTCAATTCTTCACAGTACACATCTGCAGTAACGCTCACCCCGTTTGGTAAGAAGCTGTGTTGAATCACACCGGCGCTAGACCACCAAACAGTGACCATCACTTTTCTTGGGGTAAGTTTTCGTTTAGGGCATTGTTTAGGTGCTGAACCAGGATCCAACCAACTTGCTGAGCGCTTGCGGTTATCAAACAGAATCCATTTTTCATCGCAGGTAACAATGCGGTTCAAAATTCCTTCATTTGTGTGTCTGTTGAGCAGTGCAAGGCACGTCTCGACGCGTACTTCGCGCTGGCGATCATTGAGTTCGTGGGGCACCCATTTGTCAAGCTTTTTTACCTTGCCAATTTGACGCAAATGGACCAATATTGTTTTGACGCTAACGTCGAAAGCTGCTGCTAATTCAGCCGTAGATTGTGTATCATCAGCTTCCACAATCGCCTTTAATTCGTCATTGTCGACCAAAGTCTTCGGACGACCGCGAGGTTCATTTTTCAGGTCGAAATTTCCAGAACGGAAGCGAGCAAACCAATAACAGGTAGTGCGTTGGTTTGTAGTGTTAGCTCCGTAAACGTCGTTGATGTTGCGTGCCGCTTGTGCCGCGTTGCTGCCACGACGGTACTCATATTCCATAATTACTCGAATTTTTAACGTATCCATGATGACGAAAAAGATTTAAATGCGATGAAAATGTAACACTAATCAATAAACAAATGACTACTTTTTGAAAAAAAAATCCATGTTTTTAAAATAAAATTAATTTGAAAAAAAATTCTTAGCCAAACAAAAAATATTTTGATTTGAAATGGCCAGTACTGCAGAACGGCAATTTCATAGGTAAAGACCTAATATTTTGGGTACATTCAGGTACCATGAATTTCTACCGTGGTGAAGAAGGGCATCGAACAGGGATTAACAAATGTAAACTCCCGTTCACTCATTCTTCGTTCCCGTTTGGTTACTTCAAAACCCATAATTGTAATGCCTAAATATTTTAACACTGATGCACATAACAGTGCGCTTTTATTTAGAGTGTAGGAAATCTATTACATTAAAGTTAGTTAAACGAGCAAAACAAAGGAACAAAGGACTTTAAATTTAATAAGCGAAATAATTTCAACAAGAGTTTTGCCTATAGGTAGGTCATTCTAACCACTGCCTTGTTTATGGAAACTTGTCTATAAGAAAGCATAGCCAGGTTTATAGAATACGTAAAATACTATTCATGTCTGTACGTCCAAAAGTCTAGCCAGAAGGAGTTTTATTTCGCGTTTCACGTCGGCAGAACTACAGTTAATTCAGAACTCCATGCCGCTGTCCATTATCAATTAAAACTGAAAAGCGTAAAACACGGGCCTCCCTAACAAGGCATGCGATTGAAGCTTCATTCATCCCCCGGGCGCGGCGGTCGCCCGGCTTAGCCTGCGGCACTTAGAGCAGGAAAGCAAACAGATTAATATCCAATCGAGCTCTGAGTTAAATGAAACACTTAACAAAATGAAAGTGACAACAGAAAGTTGAATCGAAATATTACAAACAAGAAAAAACATTTTTGTCTCAGTTCCAGCGAATGAACGTTCGCCGTTTTTATCTTTTTCATTTTACCTTGCTTCCTTGCTGTGTATCGAAATATTCCAAATGTTACTATGACCAAGTCTCAAAAGAAAAACAATAAAAAACTGAAAATCCTTTGAAAAATTCGAACTCGTATTTGCTTCGTAACAAACATGGTACCGATCAGTTCAGCATCATGCTACACAAAGACAAAGTAAAAGGACAACACAACACAGGACTGTGTCCTGTGTTGTGTTGTCCTTTTACTTTTGCTTGCACCGAGTGAGGCGCACCCTTTGAGCTTGCAAATTTCCATTTGCAAGCTTAAAGGGTGCGCTTAATGTTTATTAATTTCAAGCTTTACATATAGGTACGAGTAAACACAGATTATATTGTAGTGGGCAGTACCTACAGCCTAATTATTTCCTTTAGATTTCTCATAGAATGGTCGCGTCGACCCAACGACAGCGTGCAGCCACCTCGACGCGATCAATAACAAAAACTCTAAACTATGTTACAGCTACACTTGGATAGAAACTGACAATATTTTTTTATTAAAAACAAGGTACCTACCAACGGAACTGATGCGTGATTGTTACCTTACTCTTGAATTCACAATGAGCCCACACACGACAGCACACTTAACTTTTTTAGAGAGATATCAGGTGTATCTATTCATATACGAAATATTTTGACAGGACATTGTGCTCGTCAATACAAACATCTTTCAAACCACCCTAAAATATGAAAAAAAAACTCAGCTAAGGCATCTATAGTGAATAATTTTAGAAGTACCACCAGTAATGTCAACATCAAGAGAGGTGGCTTTTTATTGGATAGTCACGACGATTACTGCAGCGGCCCAAGGGGTCTTGAATACATGGACACACCATGCAAAAATACCAACGACGTACGCGTCGATACGACCTATCGGGATATGGTTCAATCATGTTCAAAAAATGAGGGTCATTTTTGAACTAGAAATCGTCGTGACTATCCAATAAAAAGCCACCTCTCTTGATATTGACATTACTGGCGGTACTTCTAAAATTATTCACTATAGATGCCTTTTTTAGGTTTTCAAGATCAGACTTCACATTAATTAGGTTTTCCTTAGTGACATACAGTTCTTTGATTTGACTTATCTCCTGCTGCATACACATCAAATCCTTTAAAATCCGGGTGACGTCGACGTGATCAAAAAGTACCGGTGGCAGTTTCTGTAGGTCACGGGCCACAAAAACCGGTAAAACCTCAGGATCGGACTCCTTCAACATGCAGGATGATGTCATCTATTTCACGGAGCTTCTTCCCATCTCTCTTCCTCATCTTTTTGCGCTTCTCCGTGGGTAACGACTCGCAAAAGAAGATTTTTAGCAGTGTGAATGTCCTCGTCAGAAAATGCACTCACACAAATATGACTAATACTCTCCTCGTTCATAACATCGATTTTATTACACACAAACGCTAAAACCTCGTTGATAACTATGTTGCAACTCGAGCATTTTAACAACTTAGAGGCCATGGCTGATCTGAAGCGTCCGTATGACGGTATATAAGTGTACTTAGAAGTTTTGAATTAACTTTCATTCGGTTTTAAAATATCACCAGGTATTTATTGTAACATTTAACTCAGACAAAGAACCCCATTAAAGATGTTTGTCCTTTGGCTATCCTGGAAGATTTCGAGCTATTGTATCTCGAAATATACCTATTAAAATTAAGTCTACAGCTAATTTTATACATTCCTATCATTCAATTCAAGAATGTAATTGTCATGTAAAATGACTGGAATGTTATAAAATGCAGATACAGTTAGCGTCAACATAAAGGGATGAACTGATTGCTCAAAATGATCTGAACTACAAAATACATATACTAAGTACACGTTGTGTGTCCGCAATATACTCAAATATGGTTTTATAGTTGTTTATTTGTGTGGCCCGAAGACCCTAGAACCTTCTACCGTTATGATTGAAATTGAAATTATGTACTGTTTGTTGCTTATTTTAGAGATCAATTTGTAACATCAAGAATGATATTGTAATGCAGGTACACCTACAGACACCACACCTCAATAGTGGGTGGTGATACGCCCCTCTCCGTGAATTCGCGCATGCGCAGGTAGCTTTACCGCGCTGGAAGCCTCCCCGCGCCTCTTCAGTTACCTTCGCTCGCGCAGACTGAACGGTTGTCGGTATCAACAGTACAGTGCAGTGACTACAAGTGCTAACTGACGTAGAATCAGTGATTTCAATTTCCTGAGCAGAGAAATTTGCTGAGAATGGAAGGAGATTCGAATCCGCCAAGAATGGAGGGGGAGCGAAAAAGTAAGTTCATAATTTAAAATGAAACTTAAGTTTGAATCTTCTGTAACATGTTAAGTTAATGTTCGCGATTTGCGAGCTTTATTTCGAGTTTGTAAAAATCGTTAGTTCTTTTTGTAAAAAGTTTAATGTTTTTAATTAAATAATTCAACAAATCGTTTGTTTTAAAACTTGAGGACAATTTGAGATTAATACTGCTACTATTTAAAATAAAACATTTTGTAACTGAAGATTCATAACTTAATATTCCGCGATATGTGTTTTAGGACAATTAGATTTCTGCGGCGCTGCAAGACTTAGCGATTTCAAATATTTTGAGTTGTAACAGTGAACTGCAACTCAGCCCGAATTAAAAACCCCTTTCTTTTATAAGTTCCAGTGTTGTTCAATGATCTCAAAATATTTAATTTAAACTTTAAAATATATTTTCAAGTGAACTTACTACGGAAAGCGGTCTATTAATTTGGGATTTAGTTGTATTGTTTGACGAGCCGATATAAGCAACTTCACCAACTCTGCACGTATTTTGCGTAGGGGTGAGACAATGCCGTATTCAATGGGGCTTTAGTTATTATTTGTATTATATTTATAGTACTTACGGAGTAGGGGAGAACAGGGGCCGGCATCAAGGCTTTGTTAGCTTTTAATAACTCGACCTACGGGATCAAAAGAACATCGTACAATTTTCGTTGTTAAGTCCTTGCTTAATTAAATAAAAGAGAAGTAAAGAAAACATGTTTATTTGCCTCAGAGGAAAATTTGTAAGAAAGAATAAAAACTTAATACAAGGAAATTATAATGATTGTGATAGTTGATATATTGCTTATATTATATTATTGAAAATAAAACACAAAGTAAATACATAGGTACCTTATTATCTGTATTATAATATGTAATGTTAAAATCGGCTGGACAGATTTTGATGATCTTTGATTTGTTGAATTAGTCTCGGCCCAGAAAAGCAGAATAATTATAATATAACACCTGTCCACATAACATGACGCTTGTATTCTTCAAAGGTTTAGGCAGAAAAATTAGGCGGAAACATTCACGACATAAAACTTACGAAGAAAACTTATTCTGTCATAAATTTTGGATTCAACTAATAAGTTAACATAACATTTAATGATTCGGAGGCGATGTGAAGATTATCGGTTTAGACAGGCAATTATTTAAATGAATTAGAATTTATTAGACGGTTGAAATTTCCGCAATATAGTTTTTGTCTATTTTGCGCAAAAAAAAAACCATTTAATGCACATAGGTTTAATTACACCATTTAATTTTGGTTTTGACACTTCTCTGCTAACATTAATTTATACGAGGAAATCAGGTAAACGAAGGAACTAATATTAAAAAGTATAAGTCAAGAGGGGGAAGTTATAAAACGTAAGCGGACTTAGAGAAAAGATCATGGCAGGGTAAAAATAAAAGCCAATCAGTAAGTGTTTCCCGACTGGTTTATGAATCGTAACATACATTATACCGGCGGCGGGATGAATGTGAAAGTGTGATAGTTTAGATGTACTAAATACTTCTTTTAGCCGCAACCCCGTTCCAACCCCTTTTTCTTAGAAACAGTTTAAAAGTTAGTAAGTTAGTAGAGACTGCAGTTACCTATACGTAAAAAATCAAGCTTTTAAAGTCAACGCAATCAATAAAATACGGTCAGTTAAGTCATATAATGTCATGAGACGTAATTAAGATGAGTTCTAAACTTAAAAGTGACCACAAAAGAAATGGCATGATAGCAATACGGCCAAAACCTTATAAAATCAAGAGATTTGAAGAAATTACTATTACTCTATTAAATTACTACTAGATGCGGTAACGGCCCGTCAAACAATACAATACTGTAAGCATAAAAAAATGATCACATTTTTTAATGCAACTTATTTTTCCAGATTGCGTCATTGTGTTTTATAATGTTTGTGTTGAATAATAGATTTAAGATTTTATTCTTGATCTTATTCTTCGACGCAATATTTGGATGAACACAAAAATAGCGATAAAGCTCAGCACTTTCCGCGTTTCACATATTGTTATGAAATTCGGATTTTTTGTCACCAGACGATGTTATTACTGGCTAGCACGAGTAACTATACTCTGCGCTATGACAACAAGTCAAGTGCATATTATATTTAACACATCACACCTATATTCCCTAAAAGGTGAGGCAGAGGTCTACCTTTAGTACCCCCACATTTTGTCAGGTTTGATTTGTGGCATGAAAGCCTGTTGCCATCCTCTAGGCACAGTTCCAGACTCCGGGCTGCTTCTATGAAATCTCAGTTGGAAAAACCCAATAACACTTTTCCCAATCCGTTCCGACTCGATTCCAGTTTTAGTTAAACTAGTTTTTTTAGTAAAATGGTATTTCAACCATGATTCTAGCCGAATATGAGTCGAATTCAGGTTGAATAAACGCATAATCCACGAAACAAAGGTACACGTTCCTATGAAACTGTTGCTTATATTCGCTTTTACAAATAAAACATAATACGGATAAGAACAGGGTTCATATTCCTCGTACTCAGAAAATTAAAGATACGACGTGACTGTGAATGTCGCTGCAGTGCGGCGCGTCGGGTCTATCCCGCGGAGGGCGCGGCGCCGTCCCACATGAGTCAATTCCGAAATGCTATAACACGCACAACCACGCGCGCCGCTTCACTCACAGCAGAGTGTTTCATTTCGAGAAATTCAGTTAGTGATTTTTAACATTGATTTAGGTGTGATCTTGAAAATATACAAAGTAATTGACTTTAGTGTGCTAATTTTACTAAAAATAATTGGAAATAATGGAATCTACAGTATAAATAAACTAAAAAACACAGGTGCTGTCTATAGCTGTCATATTACCAAATATTATAAATAATACTGAAGCCGTTCCGATTTTTATTTCTCGCCTAAAGAAATTTTGATTGTAGAGGCAGTCCCAGTGGTTCTTAACCGGTGACCAGTGGGTCTCTAACCGTAGCGGTCCCTGCTTACACCCGAAGTGGTCCACGAAGTCATCCTATAAATCTATACTACATAACATAACTAATATTATAAAGAGGTAAAATTTGCTTGTAAGATTGTATGTAGGGGTAATCTCCGGAATACAATTATAACAGTTTTTCACTGTTAGAAAGCTACATTATTCCTGAACTTTAAGGATAAACAAGTCGCGGGCTCGAACTAAATGGCGTGGCGAAATTGCACGTTGTTTCATCATGCATTGTGTCAGACAGAGATAGTAACAGTGATGAGCAGTTATACGCTAATCTACACGCATTACGTCCAGTACGCACACAAACCCATCGACCCACCAACCGACCGAACGACCGATTCATCATGGGTGTCATTTTCGTGGTTTTCGGGGTCGCTAATAACGATTATGGGGTCAATAATTAAAAACCAAGATGGCGGCGACGAAATTTCCTTACCTTTCGCCAAAATCAGAAAACTCAATGAACAATCGTATAAAAATGACACATTCTAAATTCAAATGTAATATCTTTCTTATTTTTAACTGTAACAGTATTTATGGCCAGACTAAGTATAATTGCGTCAGTGTCTTCCCTCCGCACCGCGCCGGGGGGAACATTATATTGTGAAATGCACGAAAATTCATTGTGAAATTACCGCGTATAAAATGACAAAAAGTCCTTAGGAAGGAATTTATGGAAAAGCCAGGGCATAAATCAATTCCAAATAAAGTTTATTGGACTCATCGATAGTTGATCTTTGTCGGTACGGGATTGCTTTTTGAGATTAGACACAAATTTTATTAGTTATTTACGCTCATAGTTGCGTAAAAATTAGCAAGAAAAACGAATCTTTGTTGGCTCATAAGTTTTTAAACGGCTATTATTTTACGATTCGGCTTCAGTAGCGACACAATTAATGATGAGACAAAACGATACCATGTTTAACTTTTGATGTGGTAATATCAAACTGTGGAGTAAAACCCTCCCGAATTGACTAGTTTCACCTTAAGGCTATAAATTATAATTTATATGATACAAATCAGGCGAGCTGTTACAATTTTGGTCTAGCAAGTCGGAAACAAATACCTAATCTACAGTTATTTAAAATGATAAACAATGTATGGCAACGTGGTTCGTCTCAAACAATTCTATGAAAATCGATCGCAAAAATCAAAAACTATCAAACTTTTTAAAAATAATCACGAAAGAAAGCTACTTTATCAGCAAAACTCTTTGTTATTTTAAAAACTAGGCCCCTTTAAAGGGCTGGAGGGAATGTCAAAGTTTGAATAGAAAAAGTATGAAATCAACGCGAAATTGAATAAGTGACGAATTGCTACTACTACTAGTGAGATCCAGTCACAAAGAGATCAAAGAGTGTTTCGATAATTAAGTCAATTTGTTACGCAACTGCTATATTCTCATTAGTCAGGAATTCGTCTTAAATATTTTAGGAGCCAAAAGGATATTTCTTTCCCACACATTCGAGAAATTGCTAAACGTTACCTAACTTGGTAAATATCTATGGTATTAAATACATATTTAACTATAAAAAACGATCCAATGAATATTTGCCAAATCTAATCTAAAATATCTATAATCTAATCTATATATAAAAAAATAAAAAAAAAATAAAAAAAAAATCTTCCAGACTGGCTTCTTCCTTTAATTCCCATGTCAACAACTTATTAAAATATTGTGTTTAAATGAGGAAATCTTGCAAAAGAGTAAGTGTTACGACACTTTCCGTGTAATTGTCGTTCATTCGTCGAAACTAATCACCCAGCCGGCTGACATGTGCAGGTTGAGCAAAGAGAAGATCACGTTTAAAAAATCCTCTCCGCATAAATTTCAGCATTGGTCCGAATGAAATCAGATCTTGCACCGATCCAAATACTGGCCCAAACCATTATTGTTCCCTCTCCATATGAATGAAATTCCTGACAAATTTTTTAACGTTCCTGACATCCAGAGGACCTACAAACTAGAGTTCCTACGTCTTAAATCCAGTCTCTTAACAAAAAGAGATTCTCGGGATAGCAAACACGACGCCAGTCTTCTTCCTCCCAGTTTCTGTCTTCGTGAGACATTGAGATCAGTACGTTGCCGTTACCTTGCAACATTTCGACGGCTCCCATCATCTCTTCTCGTGTCAAATCACGGCACTCCATATCGATGCAATTTTATTCACTTCCGATGCAGAAATTGTAATGGTTCTATAAAAACACTATTACACACTTTTATTGACAGTTCATTTTCTATTTTTAATCAAAATTTTATGGAAATTCTTTATTCAAATTAATAAAAAAAACATTGCATGAATCAATAACTATCCAAAAAGTAACAATCCTCAATTGCGGCGATGCTCTTAAACATACTTGAACCCTAGACAGTTTTCATGTGTTTATTTAATTATTCTAAGCAAGCAAGGGTCCTCGGCGCTGCTGGTAGGTTATTAAAAACGGTTTCCCGATGGACTATAACACCCCCTTTGAAGAGTAGTTTAAAAAAATTTGGAAAATCCAAAAGTGCACGTCTCAACGCTCATTTTATGACAAAAATGACTTGATTGAATTAGACGGTAATTTTCAATAGGCTATTACTCAGAATGATACTGAAGCGGATGAAAAAAAAAATGACTCAAAAAGTGAAGTTTTTTGGGCGATGACCACATACATCATCCGAACATACAGACAACCCGACGTCCACTGAAATAGTTTTTCAAAACGGTTTTTTATTTACTATCTAGCAAAAATAGTGTTTTTTAAAAGTATCTACTGTCATAAAAAAGTGTTATTGTTGATATTTGTCAACTCATTTAATACTCAAAGTCCAAAAGGATCGGATAAAAGCAATTTAAGCCGAGATAATTGCTTGACCTTGAGAGAGTGAGAGTAAAGCACAACTCACACTTCGCGTTGAGACGTGCAAAACATAATAGTGCCAACTTTTTATTTTTATTCCTTTTTATTCTTAAAAAAACGTTGCCCCACACTAGGAATTTCTCCTGTATCGTGGATGCGTTTACACACATTTAAAGTCACATACACAAACAGCCAGACCCGGAACAACTACCTGTAGATCATACAAATATTTGTTCCGTACGGGGATCGAACCCACAACACGCGGCGCAGCAGCCGATGGCTCAACCACTGCGCCAACCGTGTCATCAAACGTGTCATATTACTCGTTGATAATGTAGCTTTCTACACACCTGAACACGGTCTAGGGCTGTTTTAGTAATTCATGTATTGAAAAAAACTACTTAGAAAATCTTATCACATACTTCTTATGTGTGTACGGTACCTATATAATTTGTGAAGGAATTATAAAAATCATACATTTATGTAACATCAAAACAACATACATCGTCCATCAGACGGAATACGAATTGAGAAGTAGAGGCGATCAAAGTTTTGAACAAATTTTAATTTTCTAATTGAACGAACGATAACCGAAAATATTCAAAAAAATTGAATGTACATACAATAAATCGAGGCGGTGTCAATCGATCAGCGGGAGGTCATAAAATCGGGATTCAGAAAGTAACCTATTTGGATAAAATAATTTATTTTGATCAGGATCGATGTTTGGTTTTTCTAATAATCATCCAAACGTAAGTATGTAAGAAGGTACTTTCTAAAACATAAAAAGCAATATTAAAGATAGAAAGAATAGAAAGCTATATGGTATCACAGAGTTTTTTGTAGATTTGTTTAAGACGAGCCAAGTAACCATACATTGTTTTCCATCTTAAACAACTGGATGCAAATAATTCTGTTTGAAAATATATTTCTTTACGACTTCCTAGACAAAAATTGTAATAGTTCGGATAATTTGAATCATATAAATATTATTTATAGCCTTTAAGCACACAAGAATAATGTAGCTTTCTAACAGTGACAACATTTTTAGAATTGAATCATGAGTTCCGAAGATTACCCTCCACATACAAACTTACGAACAAATTTTACCTCTTTATTTGAATAATTATATAATATATTATATATTCATATATATACGGATATCACCCCGTCGAACAATACCATAAAATAACATATTATATAATAATGTGATTATCTATCCTATAATTATGTATTATATTATAGCATAGACAAAACGTTAACATTCAACCACACTAACCGTAGGTACGAGTACTTTATTCGAGGATTATGTTTTGCATAATTTGACAACAGAGTGAAAGGTAAATCGAGGCAGATCCATATACCCTGAGCTTACTTATAATATATAAAAAAGGTTCAGATAAAAGAAAAAGCTTACGAAACATTTCATGTACTCAGTCGGTATCAGGAAGTGCGTTGATGTCCCTTTAACCTTCTTTAAAAATCAGAATATAGTCTCACTGTCCATAAAAAGGGGTTTAAAACAGACACCTAAACAAAAATCAAATACATGTTGGCATTAATTAAAAAGATTTCAGAACAACCAGTACCAGTAGCGCAACAAAGTATAATGGATTTTAAAGTGACTTTAGCTGAATAACGTATTTGCTTTCATACTTACCCACGCAGTGCAAAGAAAGTATCATGCTCCAAACCAATTTTCGAACTCTTCTTCCTGTCCGCCTCAAACATCTCTTACAGAGGCCATTCCAATCGAATTATCCAGAGATTAAATCTGTATCTCTAAGGTCTTCAGAGAATAAATATACATGGGACATCAGACCTATATAAGCATGGTGTCCCAAAAGTTAAACTTGTGTGATGTCCAGAATGTCCCGGCTTTAAGCGTTGACTTCTATTAAGTTTCCGTGAGGTTGTGCAGTACCAAGCGCGCAATCCTACTTACGAATAATCCTGATTACGAAAATCTTTCTTGGTTATCAAACATCCGGTCCTTAGCGATTGTAACATGACGGTAAGCCTTTATAACCTGCGGACTATCAAATGCAAAAACATTTTCATCACACCGACTAGTCATTTCGGAGAACTTATTTGAAACGGATTTTGTTCACAATTTCACAGGACTTAACCCAATTCTTTCCAAAAATGAAAGCCTAAGTTGCATCAGCTATCTGTCAGTAAAAGTCTCTTAGAAATCAGCCAGAAGAAGTAGACAAATGACAAAAAAACCGAATTGTTTAATATGTGTAACTATTCTTTAACTATTTGACGACCGATGTCGCGCGGCGAGCGAAGGTCTGCCTGCGACGCAGGAGGTTGCGTGTTCGATTCCCGCTTTGGGACAAATGTTTGTACGATCTACAAAGATTTGTTCCGGGTGTTCTGGGTATTTGCTATGTATAATAAAAAATATCTATCTATGTAATGTATTGTATTAAGTATATCAGTCATCTAGTACCCAAAACACAAGTCTGCTTAGCTTGGGGCTAGATGATGCTGTGTGGATTGTCCAGCATTATTTATTTATTTATTCTTTTATACTATAACCTTTATATAATGCGGTTCAACTAAGAATAGCAACTACTCAGCGCCATTTTGTGACGTCATAGCTGTCAATTCACTTGAAAAGTACTGTTTGCAAAAAAAACTTATTTGCATTCCATATTGTTTTATTTTACTGTTTAAAAAAGACATGATATCAAATTTAAATAAAAACGTCAAATATTAGTAAATTATCCAAATTTAATTTAATTATTTAAAGTCAATATTCTAGTTTTTAAACTAAAAGTATATTTTTTTAAAACTACGAGTAATAATGACTTTAAATCATTCTTCTTTCTTGTTTTCATTGTTTGCACCAATTCACCTAAAAGAGTTTGCATGACACAACGGCCCAGAAGCCTTAATTCTTTTTTACATTATATCGTTGAAATAAACGTATTTTATATAATTCTTTTTTTGCTCACCTCACCCTACTTGTTTGAATTGACAACTATGACGTCACAAAATGGCGCTAGGTAGATCCTATTATTAGTGTAAATGCGTAAGAGAGTACTATGCGGTTCACCGCATTACTTACTCTTACATTACTCTCTTACGCATTTAGTAAAAAGCTTATTTCGACAATACAAACAGACGATTTTACACACATCAAAAAAGTCTAAGCAACATACGAGTATTTGGTTTTGGTTTTGAACTTTGAACGATTTTTACTATTGTTATACTTAATATTTCGTTTATAAATATTTACTAAGCATTTTTTGATGCATTAGTGACCAAAGCGCTCGATAGGATTGAGGTCTGGCGATTGTGCAGGCAGACGGATGTTTTCCATTGCCAAGTAATCTCTTGGCTGCAGCTGTGTGCGACGAACGCGCATTGTCATGGCTTGAAATTTGAGCCAATACTTTATGCAAATGGGTGTCCTTGGGCCTTCCCAAGGACATTTTTCAACATAACTTTCAGCGTTCATGTTTCCATTTACTAAATGAGCTCAGTTCGTCTGTTCTTCATATACCTTCCCAGTTACCCACTGTGGAACCACTGTAAGGTTGCACTTCCTGGACGTAACTCAGCCGTTCAAATTTTATCAAGCCTTAATCCAAACCGGGGCTTATCCCTAAATACAATTTTATCCCATAAGCCCTGGGTCCATGTCAAGTGTTCCCTACACCATTTGATTCGAGGGGCGCGATTCCCGTATATAATATATCTATATTATATATCTAGTACCTTTAAACGAGCAATTCTTGCGTAAATGTATGTACAAGGTTAAGTCAACTTAGATCCTTTAAGAGGTTTTAGTTTTCATCATTCCTAGCTGATTTGACTATGAAACAGCCCACCCCAAACCTAACGCATATCGAGATATTGGAGTTTTTTAAATAAAATGAAGATATGTTGTATAATTGTCCTTTTTTCGAATTTTGTGCGTCTGATTTAGAATGTTTTTGCTATTTTGTGTTTTTGTTTGAGCTAAAAAAACGTAAATTTTATTTAGTACTCCTGCAGCATAACTGTCGTAGACTTTTTTTGAAATATTCTTAAAAGAAAAAAATGTTTAAGTATACAAATTTGTACATTTTTTAAACTTTCAATCGTCGACTTCTACCCAGTTGGTTCAGTTACCTGCTTTTTTTGTAAAGAGAGTTATAAGCAAACTAATCTAAATATATAAATTACACAAAAATAGCAAAAGCATTATAAATTAGAAGCACAAAATTCGAAGAAAGGACAATTATACAAAAAATCTTAATTTAATTTAAAAAATAATCAAACTTCAATATCTCAATATGGGTTAGGTTTGGGGTGGGGTGTTTCATAGTCAAATCAGCTAGGAATGATGAAAACTAAAACCTCTTAAAGGATCTACGTCAACTTAACCTGTAACCCGGTATAATCTGAATCTCGGAAACGGCTCCAACGGTTTTCATGAACATTAGTATACAGGGGGTTTCGGGGGCGATAAATCGATCTAGCCAGGTTTCATTTTAAGGAAACGTGGTTTTATCCAAGCGAATCTCGGTCATTCAAATACTATGTGTATTTTATACTACGAATTAGGTGGGCACCTAATTGGGCGTCTTGTCGTCGTATTAACGTAACGCTGCTAAAGACGATAAATCACTCTCCTATTGACACCAAAATGCCGAGATACCTGGGACTGATTTCTTCCAGGTTGTAGCATTCCTACAGCTCTCTACATTTCATCAGCATCGCTCCATGATATAAAAAATGACTCACCACTCAATTTTTTCTAAAACTGTATATCTTAAAATGATAAAAAATGAGATAAATGTACACACACACATGAAATCGGGAAAAAATAATTAGCTTTTATTTGAATAAAAACATATCACTATGGAAAATTTTCTATTTATTAAATCAGCCAATATAATTATATGTATTCCCGAGAACAAAAAAAGATGGAACGCCACTGTAGGTACTTCGTTAAGAAAAAAATGAAGTATCAATTAATGAAACATGCAGCTTCTGCGTGCGTGTTGCTTAGTCTTTTTGATGTGTGTATTTATTTGAATATATAGATTAGTATAAAAAGTTGTCTAGGCTTAGACTATATGTGTGTTAGGTCTGTAATGATAGGAGCTGAAAGAGAACTCGTAGACTCTTGAATACATTTATTTCTTAAAACTTTCACTTTTTACAACCTTTAAGGATTTCTTGAATATGCGAAATATACGAGAGCTACTATCATCGAATTATACAATGCAATGATAGTAGCTCTCGAATGACCGCAGCGCGAGTCCTTTTATAACCTTCGTCGGGTTGGTGGGGGAAGAGGTGAGTGCGCCCCGCACCTCGCCCTCCTATGCGTTAACAAAGTAGGTATACTATTTATACTAATTTATCTATGGTTTACCTATATATATATGGCATGGTATGGTATGCATGGTATACCATGTGTACCATACCTACCATACCTATAGGTATACCATGTCCTGCGGCGAATATGTGCTGCTCAAGCCAAGCTACTGTGATATATTATTTTATTATTTGCGGCCTAGATGTGCTTATGAGCTTGCGAGAACAATAACAATGTGTCCTTTTAATGAATAAAAAAAAGGAAGAGGTTATAATTTCAACAGTTGTTTTCTTTTATGTTCACCGATAACCGGCCGATTTTGAAAATTCGTTTTTGTTTGAAAGGGTATACTGACAAGGTGGTCCCAGAGTCACCAATTTAGGATCTGATGATGGGATTCTGGAGAAATCGAGAGAACTCTTCCAATATTATAGGCACACTTAACGCGATGATTACTTAAAAAGTATGGCTGCTTAGAATTATGCTCGTCATAATGCATACAGTGAAGTGGATTGTACAATACCAGGAGAATTCCTCAACAATCCCTGCATATAGAAAAACAATATTTTGAAAAAAGTGATGTGCAGTTGAACGAACGACCTACAAAAAAACGAAAAATAAAAAAAAAACAACTGATCGGAAGTCAGCTTCTAAAAGAGCAGAAAATCTCGAGGGACATATGGAGTTCCCGCCGACTTACTCAAAAACCTACATTCCAAAGGTGTGAAGCAGATTCTAACCATCTGTAATTCCATCAAGTAGGCCAGGACATGGTGTGAAGAGTGGACAGTGTCCATGTTTGTTCAATTCGCAGCAACTAAAGAGGACCTTGGCACTTATTCCGCATGTTAGGAAGATACTTTTGTACATCATAAACTACAGACTAAAACACTCTCTGGACCCACGAATTCGAGAATAATAAGGAAGTTTTTTATGTCCACAAACAAATTTCAGAAGAGTCAAAGAGTCTATAGAGGTAGATTGCCTGCTAAAGGGGTCCACAATCCTCAGTAATGAGGGACCAATTGTTGAAGAGAAGAGGATGATTATAGCAACAGGTTCGAGGAAACTGTCCATACGGTCGGGTCTAAGCCGAAGGCAGAATCGTGTCATCCAAACCTGAGCCAATGGAAGAATTCAAGTAGTTCTACGGACAGTTATATACTACAACACGGTCACCTGCCAACTATCTGGCCTAAGGCCCAAGAGCCAGATTAATCGGATACTGCAGCGATGACATCCCGAACGTTGGCTAAAGATGACAAGGCGCCGGGTGATAGTGGGATTACAGCGGAGCTGCTAGTAAGTTTTTCATTCTCAAATTACATGAAACCAACTTTGAAGTATACCCTATCAAAAAAAAAAAGAATTATGCGTGATCAAACATTAAGAAAGACAGAAATATACATATACGTGTCGAATAGAGAACCTCCTTCTTTTTTCAATCGGTTAAGAAGGTTGATCAGATGCTTAAAAAGTAAGTATTCGCGTCGACGCCAACGATCTGCTGGCGGCGGTCAGTGGGCAGATTGAGGATGTGCACGGGCAGTACTCACTCTTCATCGAATGATGAACTCTTCATATGAATGAAATTCTTCATGTGAATAAAAAAATTATGGGATTCTTTCACTAAAAAAAATCATCATACGCGCTAGCTGTCGAACACGCGAACTGATTTGACAGTTCGCGCGTTTGGCAGTTAGCGCATCATATTCCTTTGAACCGCTTGCTTCCATTCATTAATACGAATATAAACATTAGAATAAGATTTAAATTTCTATGATATATGAACTCTACAATTTAAAATAAATACAGTAACGTGTCTGTGAATCTTGCTACACATCTCGCTTTCGATAAATCAGAAATGATATATCTATGCTTAGATAATTTTTTGACAAGTCTAGTGGGTGTTGCAGGTTTTATTATAAATTTGGACATCGGTCTTTTCGGTAGGGTTTATGTCGATAGGTGATAACTTTTCAATATTTTGAAAGTATTATACGAATATTCCCAAAAAAATCAATGTACTTACTCGCATTACTACATCGAATCAAAAATATTTGTCTTAAGGTTGCATACGAGGTAATAATATGCCACGGCATTTGACACTGCGGCAACCGTACTGCGGTTGGCGCAGTGTCTAAGCGATTGGCTGCCGCGCTGCGTGTCACGGGTTCGCACGGAACACATATTTGTTTGGCCTACAACTAGTTGTTCCGAGACTGGCTGTATGTGCAATTGTTGTTGTGAGTTTAAAACCCATGATACAGGAGAAATTTCTAGTGTGGGGCACCGTTTTTTTTTTAAACTAGCTTCGCCGAGCGGCTGTGCCCGCGGTTAAAATTCATATTCATCAAACGCGCTAACTGTTAAACGCGCTAACTGACAAACGCGCGAACTGTCAAATGCGTGAACTGCCAAACTCTCAAAAGCGCGAAGTTAAAGTAGTCCTTAAATTTTCTGATATTTGCAATTTTCTGCGTAATTGCCATAGTTATTACCTTCTGCAAAGTGTTGGGAAACTGAATGTATACTATTCTTGGTGTCTACTTCGAGGTGAAAAATCCGAAATATCGCCCGAATGTTTGGACGTTTTCTAAAACATCCAAACGTTCGGTCTATATTTCGGATTTTCTTAGTAGGCTAGGAACTTAATTTAATTCGTTCGCTAGAGTGCTAGAGTTGAACGTTAGATCGCTATGTTTTATTAGTCATTAATATTCATTCCGATACAATTTAAAGCTGTTAAATTACAGAGTAACTTTTTTGTAATAAAGAAATTGAAGTGTGCTTTTAATCCAGTTTTTATTCTTCCGAAAATTGTATTATTTCTAATAAAACCATATATTTGAAACCGACATAGGTACTTAGGTATTGCCTTTGCAAATTTATGTCAAAATAAAAAAAGTTTAAGTATGACAAGTAACAAACAAGTGGTTTTGTGGTATTGCAATACTACAAAACCACTTGTTTGTTACTTGTCTAATTCTGAAAAAAATGCTTAAAATGAAACCAGATTACAATTGTTGCTGTCGTTATAGCAACAACCGTATTCCGGTCGATTATCATCAAGTCCTGACTGAACTGTACAGTGTTTACTTCCAAGCAAGCTTCAATTTCTTTATTTAAAAAATAACATTACATACTCTGTAATTCAACAGCTTTAAATTGTATCGAAATGATTATTGATGATTTATAAAACAACATTACCAATTCGATCTTTGTTCATAGTAGGATAACAATGCAATCTTTGGTCGTGTTTCGGTCGGTGCCGACCATTCTGATGTGTCACTTCAGAATAGATACGCTGCATAAAAAGATCTATTCAATCGGTTAAGTCGTTCTTAAGTTATGTGTTGCTAAATAAATGTGTCGTGTCAAATTATTAATTTAAATGGATAAATATATCAACAAAAAATTCCATCATTAAAGATATGCATCAACTGCTAGAGAGCCATTGCGACAACTATATCTCAAAAAACAGCTGAACATAAAAAGCGACGATATAGTTTGAGCTCGAATAATATTCTCTGCTAAATTCGACTTGTCTGTCATTATTCAGTTTAGTAACACATGAATCTGTTTACCTTACACAGTACGTGTAGTGTCATGGCTGGCTTCATGCACGGGGCAGGTCGGCAAATACAACAAAAGATTTTGCCGTAAACCCGAAAAGGGGTAGGTACTTATTGTATCAAACAACTATGTAATTTATTCATATTTAAGTTTCACGTTTACGAATTAGTACTTACAGGGAGCCAGTGATACCTTATCGGTACGGCTACAGCGGAGATGCCCACGGTGTCAGTCTGACAAAGGGTTGTAGGTATAGTTACAATAGCAATAGTATGCCACTTTAATTTTTCACAGAATACCGTAAGCACATAACTCAATTTTCTTAAAGTCTGGGTGCTGGTGGATGAATGTTATGACTAAAGAATATTGTCAAAAAATAATTATCAATACTGCGAGGCACTTCCCCACGCGGTTTGATACTTTAATTAAATGAAATGTTATTATGTTCTTTATTCGATGTATAGAACCTTAATTTTTGTTTACTAAAATAAACCTCTTAAGTGGTGCTCATTATATTTTGCGATCAACTTATGACAACAAGAAAATATCCATATAAGAAACGGTACTAATTGTAGCCCTGTTTTTTTTTCGGATTTCAGAGTCCCTTATTGAAAGTTATCCATATAATGATGTGTACAACACCTTGAGAGGTTTAGGTTAAAGAAACACAAACTTTGTAAATGTACTTATAAATTATATTCTTAAAAAAACATTTAAAATATATAAAAAATAGCCCACTGTCACAATCGAAGCCATAGGCACATTCCAAGCTACTAGGCAGAGGAATCTCCTAACAATGCGAGCCGCGTCCATAAGTACTGAATCGAGCCCTTGATCTAGCTCTCATTAAGATCGTTACTAAGCCATTGGCTATCACAAGTATTGGTACAATGATTGCTGAGTCCACACTCCACATGCCAAAAACCTCGCGAGCAAAGACAAGATACTTGATTTGATTACCTTCCTCAGCTTTCACGAATTTCCCGTCATGTGGAACCTTTATATCAACAATAATTGCGAGCCTCTCAATTAGATAATAGGTCTTTACCTATGAAATTGCCGTTTTGTATGAAAAAATTTAAATGATTTTTTTTCATGTATTTTTTATTTGTATTAATCGAAGTAATCACCCATGCAATCAATGCATCTTTGCCAACGCAGTGGCAGTTTATTGATGCCCTTCTTAAAGAAATCAGCTGGACGGGAGGCAACAAATTCTTCAAAGGCATTTTGTACTGCCTCTCGGGTATTGAATTTTTTTCCCGCCAAGAAGTTATCCAAATTCTGGAAAAAGTAGTAGTCTGTAGGCGCAAGGTCTGGTGAGTAGGGCGGATGACGGAGAGCTTCCAACCCCAGTTCTTGCAACTTGGAGACCGTCTGCTGTGCAGTATGAGGTCGCGCGTTGTCGTGCAGGAGCAGCGGAGACGAGCGATTGACCAATGCTGGTTGGAGATGTGCCAGCTTCTCCATCATTGTGTTCAATTCTTCACAGTACACATCTGCAGTAATGCTCACCCCGTTTGGTAAGAAGCTGTGTTGAATCACACCGGCGCTAGACCACCAAACAGTGACCATCACTTTTCTTGGGGTAAGTTTTCGTTTAGGGCATTGTTTAGGTGCTGAACCAGGATCCAACCAACTTGCTGAGCGCTTGCGGTTATCAAACAGAATCCATTTTTCATCGCAGGTAACAATGCGGTTCAAAATTCCTTCATTTGTGTGTCTGTTGAGCAGTGCAAGGCACGTCTCGACGCGTACTTCGCGCTGGCGATCATTGAGTTCGTGGGGCACCCATTTGTCAAGCTTTTTTACCTTGCCAATTTGACGCAAATGGACCAATATTGTTTTGACGCTAACGTCGAAAGCTGCTGCTAATTCAGCCGTAGATTGTGTATCATCAGCTTCCACAATCGCCTTTAATTCGTCATTGTCGACCAAAGTCTTCGGACGACCGCGAGGTTCATTTTTCAGGTCGAAATTTCCAGAACGGAAGCGAGCAAACCAATAACAGGTAGTGCGTTGGTTTGTAATGTTAGCTCCGTAAACGTCGTTGATGTTGCGTGCCGCTTGTGCCGCGTTGCTGCCACGACGGTACTCATATTCCATAATTACTCGAATTTTTAACGTATCCATGATGACGAAAAAGATTTAAATGCGATGAAAATGTAACACTAATCAATAAACAAATGACTACTTTTGGAAAAAAAAATCCATGTTTTTAAAATAAAATTAATTTGAAATTAGAATTCTTAGCCAAACAAAAAATATTTTGATTTGAAATGGCCAGTACTGCAGAACGGCAATTTCATAGGTAAAGACCTAATATAATCGCCGTGAGCAGTTTTGACGGCAGCGGGAGATTTTTGATTTTTTTCTGCAACGCGGCGCATGGCGGCGTCTTCGGCGCGGCGGCGGTCGAAAAACGCGGCCGAGTACGTGTTGGACCATGCACAGTGAAGAGATGAATAGTTACACATGCACTGTATTAATTTTATCGACAGCGAAAAGGTCTACTTCAAGTCCATGTAGGTTCCAGAATAATCATCCGTGTCGCTTTCTATTCCGCCATACTTCCTTCCAATCCTTAGTGCTAAGCCCTACAGATTTGCGCCAATTTTCTTTAGCCAAAGTGAGCGGGGACCCTTGTCCGTCGCGACCACACGTCCATGCATCTCTATTACAAGGAAATATTCCGTGATGCTTAACTCGCGATTGTGGACGGTCTTACCGTTCAAAAAGGTGGCCTCCGCATTTCTGCGAGATATAAAGGGTAAAAAGGATTACCTAGACCACCAAAATTTTCATGAGAAAGTCCCCCAAATTGCCCGTTCCTAGTGCTGTTGCTGGGATGAAGAAGTTGCATAACTAACTATCCAGCAACAAATCTGTCGGAAATGCTTGAAGAACTTGAATTATACAACCATATTTGAGGGGAAGTGGTAGTCCCACCCCCGTCGCTACCGCTAAGCAGTACGAGGAACATCTAAGGCAGTCATACATGTGAAAGATGCGTCCCGCCACTATCCATGCAAATATGATTTTTAAAATGGCATTCGATGCCATTAAATTATTATAAAATATTAATCTTACTACCTAAATAAAGTTTTTAACAAAGCGATATAATAATAAACCCCCCTAAAATTCTACCTTACATCCAAGCTGAACACCTAGCTACGTGGGGGGCGGACACGCGTTCTGTACAACTATACAGAAAACTTACGCGGTCAAGAAGGCCTGGTAACCCTTTATGGGGATGAGGCCGCTTCAGGCCGCGTCAGGAATTGAGCAAGCGGGCTCCCACCGAAAATATTGTTACAGCTGGTTGGAGTTGAACAGGTAGGAGTTAGTTGAACTGCGTAGGAGCTACAGACGTTTCCACGGGCGATGATATTACTTCTCTAATCTCATTCATCCCTTCGACTAGCCCACCCTAGATGACAAAAATAACAACAAGCTTGTCCACCACCAACACGCTTGATAGTGTTGCGCAAGAAGTCAACCTTGACTCAGAGCTTGCACCCGCTACAAGCACTCCCATTACGCACAGACGATGGACATCTGATATGAATAAGTTCACACTGCGCACTTATTTGCTATTGACCTCATTAGATACGGACAAAAGAACGTATCTCGAACCACAACACTTTTTTTTTTTGGAAAATTACACAAACTTGCAAGTTAGTCGACAGAGAATAGGCGACCAACTTAGAGCTATAGTTAATAAAAAATATTGCCTCAAGAAACAATAGAGGAGATAAGAAAAGAAGTAGAAGATAACTTAGAACACAGACTCGAATGATATGGACCAGTGAACAAAATGAAGCCATAATGCGGTCTTATTTTAGAGTTACAGATTTAGGCAGAAATGAAACATGTATAGATGACGCATGTATGTAGATTTTACCAGCAGTTTTCCCACACTTGCTCATCTAAGTGAGCAACGTATAGCTGATCAGAGGAGAGCTATAATAAACAATAAGTACATCAGTAATAAACAATAAGTACACAGACTAAATTCATTATAATCAGAGGTAGCCGAAGAGCTTGGGCCCGATAACCTTAACACAGGCTTAAGAGGAACAATAGCAGTTACTACTAACATTAATAAAAATACTATCCAATCAACAAACAACGTCGATATATTATTATGCTCTATATAAGAACTTACATTTATCGAACAAACATCAAATAACACTGAATTCAATTTTATGACAGACACTTTACCTAACCCACAAATTAACCTAGAAAGAGACGCAATAATAGACGATACTCAAAAAAAAACAAAAAATCAAAATCAAAATTCATTTATTCAAATTAGGCTGAGAATCAGCACTTTTTGAACGTCAAAATCGTTTACATAAGACAGTCCCCCAAAACGCCCACCCTTCACCACTTCCTAGTGTTTTTGCTGGGAAGAAGAAGTGGAGGAACAAACTCCCCAGCAACACGTCTGTCCGATAGATTTGAAGAACTTGAAGCTATACAACATATTATGTCAAAAATAATAATTATGTCAATCATCTTTATACGTCATTCAATTAAATAATTTGCTACATGTTAGCTAGCACACACCAATATGCCAAAATAAATAAATAAAAAGTTATATATACCAAAATCGACAATTAACTCAAGCAAAGCCTGCTAAACTGAATACATAAAAAGCCTCCAAGGCAGTCCAAGGGCGTGCCCGCTGATATGTGCAATGCTGAATTATATCAATACAACTCATTCATACAATGTAATGAGAGGATCATGTCAATAACATAAAAATTAGGATAGTAGAAGAAACATACACAAAAATAAAGAACTATTAAACAGTAAAAGAACATAGTAACATTGTCCTGCGTTCAACAAAGCGACCAACTATTCTTGTCTTCTAAATAGTCGTTGATCGAATAATATGCTTTAGAACAAAGGTTTGATTTAACTTTAGCTTTAAACGCGTTAAAAGGTAAATCCAGCAAAGAATGAGGTAGCATGTTATAAAAGCGGATACCGAGCCCCACAAATGAGCTCTGGACCTTATGAAGCCGGTGGAAAGGAGCGTACAGTTTGTGCTTATTTCTGGTATTAAAATTGTGGATGTCACTGTTTTTAGTGTACATATGTATGTTTTGTCTAATGTATATTATGTTGGCAAAAATAAATTGAGAAGCCACTGTGAGAATACCAATCTCTTTAAATAGATCTCTTAAGGAGACTCTGGGCCCTAATTGGTATATTGCACGAACAGCTCGTTTTTGTAGCACACATATATTTTGAATATCTGCAGCTTTGCCCCATAACAGCATACCGTAAGACATTACGCTGTGAAAATAACTAAAATAGACTAACCGAGCTGTGTCCACGTCAGTGTATTCTCTCACTTTCCTGACAGCGTAGGCGGCAGAGCTGAGTCTCCCTGCTAGGGTTGAGATATGAGGGCTCCACTGTAGTTTGGCATCTACTGTTATGCCCAAAAAGACTGCAGAGTCTACCGTATCAAGCACCTCATTACTAATCATTATATTCGGTCCAAGATTTCTAACATTAGGTAAGGCGAACTTTATACATTTCGTTTTCTTGGCATTAAGAACTAGGTTACTTGTCGTAAACCAATCCGTGACCATTGAAAGTGCACAGTTAACATTATCAAAATCTTGTCTATTCCGTTCTACTTTAAGTATGAGAGAGGTATCATCTGCAAACAATACAACATCACAGATACCGTTTAAATAGAATGGTAAGTCGTTAATATAGACCAAAAATAAGAATGGACCCAGTATTGAACCTTGAGGTACACCTAATAGAACTGGTAGCCCGGAAGATTTCACACCATTTACATCTACATATTGAAGTCTATTCAGTAAATATGAATCTATTACGTTAAGAGCTTCGTTTTGGACACCGTAATGAACTAGTTTACGCTTAAGTGTGTCATAAAGTACTTTACTATTTTTCATGAGGTCAGGGAAAGTACCTAAATCAATGCATCTATTGAAAGTAATGGCAAAATAGGGGGCTACGATGTCTATTATATTATTCAAAAGTTTAATGGAGATGCCCCAGTAATCACCAGTGTTTTTAGACTTAAGAGAGTTAAATACATTTACTATATCACGTGGTGTTACATGTTCGAAACTAAATAAGCGGCTACATTTAGGTACGCTAGTGAGCAAAAGATTCTCAGCTTTAGACGGGGATGAATTTAAGGAGCGAGTCGTGGTTATAGGTATATTGGCAAAAAACTCATTGAAGGCCTGAGCTACGTCAGCCGCGTTTCTAACTAATTTATTGTCGACAATAATCTCAAGTTGATTTACTTGTTTTACTGATTTACCCGTTTCATTGTTAATCATTTTCCAAGTAGCTTTTACTTTGTTAGTAGATTTTTTAATTGTTTCGCTTAAAAATTTAGATTTAGCCGTCATGCAAATCTTTTTAAATAATATCGAATAATTTTTGACATACTCTAGAAAGGGAGTATCAAACCTGTATCTTTTTAAACCATATAACTCGTATAGTCTCGCTCTACTTTTATAAATACCAGGAGTAGCCCATTGGTTGAATCCAACGGAGGTACCCGAAACGTTAAAGGTTTTAGTCTTGAAAGCGGATTGGTACTCCGAGTGAACAACTTCAAAAAGGGCTTCATATATTCCATTTGGATTCTCGTTTTCTACTAATGCAGGTGTAATTTTTAGAGCTACATTATCTTTAAACTTGTTGCAACGACTAGTTGTATACGGCCTACATTCCATTTTATGTGGTTTTTTACGAAATGGCATAGGAAAGCCAGCTAACAATCCACAGTGGTCCGACGTTAAGTTACTTAACACTAATTTATTTACGGCATCACAATTACTAAATATATTATCTAGACAAGTCGAAGAAGATGCCGTGATCCTGGTTGGTTCAGAAAACAAGTTAACTAAATTATAAGATCTAAACAGATTAAGTAGTCTAATACTTAATGGAGTTACATCTAAAATATTAACATTAAAATCTCCACATAAAATAATAGTTTTACTATTCGATTTTAACCTATTTAGTGAATCCTCCATTATCAATTCGAAACGCATATAATCCCCAGAAGGGGGTCGGTAAACGCATAGTATAACGTAACGCTCGAGTTCAACACAAGACAACAAGAACTCCAATTTTAAATATTCCAGCCCTACAGATAGAATGTATATCCCCAAACAGAAACCATAAAAAATCTTGCAAGAATAATAAGCCACCTAGATAAAATCATGATGGCCCAGTGGTTTAGGCCTCGCCTCTTGTGCACGAGGTTGTGGGTTCAAATCTGGGCAAGTACCAATGTGAGTTTTTCAATTCATATGTACTTTCTAAGTTTATCTTGGACATCATTGACATCGGTGAAGGAACACATCGTGAGGAAACCTGGACTTATCTAATTAATATAAGTCTGAAATCGCCAACCCGTCTTGAGCAAGCGTGGTGATTAATGCTCGTGCCTTCTCTGTATGAGAAGAGGCCTTTGCCCTGCAGTGGGACAGTAATAGGCTGGTACTGGTACTGGTACTGGTAGATAAAATCATTCTCCCTGAAAATGTTAACTAAGACAGCGACTTCCTCATATTTCAAACTGTCATATATTGTGCGTTGCACATGTTTGCAGACCTTGTATAAGATCATCACATTCTGAATATTTGAATTGATATACGAACACATTGACGCCAATTACATCTTAGACGAACAACGAAAAGGATGTCGAAAGTATAGAAAAGGCTGCTTTAATCATAGATTCCATCGTTATTAAAAAAAAACTGAAATCCAAATCTGACTTATTTACAATGTACATCGATTACAAGAAAGCTTATGATTCAGTTCCCCATTCATAGCTACTGCAGGTATTAGAAATTTACAAAATACACCCGTCAGTAATAACATTCCTAAAAATCATGATGACAACTTGGACTACAGTACTAAAGCTTAATACCCCAAACGAAACAATAGACACAAGCCCAATTAAAATAAAGAGAGGCATCTTCCAAGGTGACGCACTTAGCCCACTATGGTTCTGCCTGGCATTAAATCCCCTATCTAATATACTAAACGCAACCTCATTAGGAATCCCTTTAAATTCCACTGCTAGCGGTCGACAGGATAAGGCCCAGGGTAGCATTTTAAATCATCTACTATACATGTGTGATATAGAACTATACGCAGAAACCGAGAGAAAATCAGACCTGATAAATCTACAACGCAAAGTTAACACTACAATGACTAAATTCCGTAAACACCACTCAAGATCATGACTACGAAGGTTTTATAGATATTTTAAATTTACATAACCCACACATCTCAATCCTTAGAAAATACTTCTTTGCTCACAAACTTATAGCTCAAAATGATAAACACCTAACACCTCTTAATCTTAAAGACAACAATGAACAGAAGAACGAAAAAGTGAATGATGATAAAACCAAATGTCTAGAGTGGACCCAAAAGTCTAAATGGAAGACACCGTCTAGATTTATGCCTATCAAATGTCGACAAAGATGCGTCGAACGCTTGGCTCAATCGAGGTGAACTCTTCCCGGAGACTGAGGGCTTCATGCTTGCGATACAGGATCAAGTAATAGAAACCAAAAACTACTATACTACTACAGCACATCATAAAGAACCTGACAAATGACACATGTAGAAAATGCAATAGCTCCCCATAAACAATCCAACACATAACCGGTGCCTGCAAAAAGCAATAGCTCAAACAGACTACAAACATAGACACGACCAGGTAGCCAAGGTAGCCAGGTAGCCAGAAACTAGGTCATCAATTTAAACTCATATAGACCATTGTATTGTATTGTATTGTTATACGGGCCGATTTCCGCAACTCCACGACGTAGCGCGTATTTTGCGTAAACATATAGACCATAGTCCCATATTATAAATACAGCCCCCAAACCGTACTAGAGAACCTCTCAACAAAATTGTACTTTGACAGAGCTATCCTCACTGACCGCACAATTCATTTCAATAGACCAGACATCACAATGATTAACAAAATAAACAGAACTGGATTTGTTATGGACATATCACTGCCAAACACTCACAACTTACAGACTACCATAGCCGAGAAATACTTAACAAAATACTTAGGATTTAAAGACGAAATATCCCGACTTTGGCATCTGCAAAAAGTAATCATAGCCTCCATAGTAATATCTACAACAGGAGTCATACCCAAACAGCTTCATCAGTCCCTTAGTTCTCTGAATCTACCATCTACCGCCGAAGGCAGTTATTCTTAACACATGCAGGCTGGTAAGAATTTTTCTCCAGTGTGAGTCGGACAGCGTTTAACAATAATCTTGCCCAAACTCAACCCCATTCATACATTTGCGCAGGGCAAACAATATTTACAATAATATTGTTTTAACTCAAATGATGAACACTTGGCTTATTTCTTATTTCTCCTCACAATGACAAGCTTATTCTAGGTTTCACAAATTATTTCTTATTTTTTAGCAATGTGAGGAGCTGGTATCTTTGTTAGACGTAAAATGCCCATATTACAAATCACCAGGTCCCCACTATCACCCCACGGAAGAACAGAAAGTTTACACATGAAATATTATTTTTTCAATGAAATGATAAAGATAAGATGATTTAAAACTAAAAAATTGTAATAAATTGGGGGGTCAAAGTTAAAATGAAACTATCAACAAAAAGTTAATCAGAGCGCCTGTGTCTGTGTGTACTAGTATTTGTGTGTCTATGAGAGTGTAAAACGTTAGCGTGTAGTGTTGAGGGTCAGGTGTAGTGTGTCGATGTGTAAGTGAAATGGTTTTTGTGCAAGTTACAAAATTATAACGTAGTAATTTAATTAGAATGAAGTAGACTTTCTGTAAAATTATAATCCAATTTTTTTTTAACTAGTCGTAACCATAGACTTACTCGTACATTTGGTTTTTGGCAAGGAATATATCGTTAAGTCTCGGTTTACCTTATTGTATAGATTTGAACATTTTGAACCCTGGTAGCAGAAAAACCGATGTGCAAACTTAGTTTTTGAATGATGACGATGGAACGGACTGTATGTTTGCGACGTTTGTTTCTGATTTTTTCTGGTCCAAAAGTTGTTAGGGCCTGTTGTTTCATAACCGTTCTCAGAATGAATAACTGCCTCACAGTAAGTACCTCCCATTTCGAAAAGAGATCAGTAGTTGGGTGATAAAAGGGTAGAAACAAACTAACCTTTAGGAGTGCTCTTTGTGCTCTCTCAACTTTCAAGAGATGAGTTTTACATGTGCCACCCCATGTGTTGATACTATGTTCAAGCTGAGACTGAAAGTGCGAAAGCAGACCGATTTCATAACGGATATTGGTACAGTTTCTTAAAGCTTTAAATATTACTATAAGTACGCACTCTCACTGATAGAAGATTAATATGATCATGAAATTTTAAATTACTGTCAATAATGACTCCTAAGTAGGTACTTTGTGGATTTAGCATGTTTACGGTTGGGGCACTGACAAATTGTGGTACATATTTGCATTTGGGCACGAATGGGACACGTAACTCAAGGAGGGATCTGATCGTCATTAGTTTGAATGGAAAACGTGATGAAGGTCGTTTTTTCTACATTTAATGTAAGGAGGCTCCTATTTAAACAACTGATCACAGTGTTCATGCCTAACTGAGCCATTACAAAAACTTCATGAAAGAAGTTACCACTGAAAAGTAAAGCCGTATCATCATCAAACGCAACAATTTTCGAATCCGGAAACATTAACTGACATAATTATATCACTTATATAGTCTAGGAACATTGTTGGTCCACGAATACTGCCCTGTGGAACTAGATATATCACTGGGATCTCTTCACAAGTTATACAATTCTAAAGAAACTAATAGATGGCCCTTTAGATAAAGGAGTTTGAGACCCCTGATCTAAGGGAACATGACGAACTTGCTATCGGTTGCTTAGGTAAATAAAATAATAAACTGTTACTATCGCAATTATTTTGTGAGTAGGTATATACAAGTTAATGCAATTGTACATCATCATTTATTGATCTTTGCTAGGTGTAAGTACAGTATAGGGACCGATGCGGCAAACTTAATATAAAACTTTAAGAAAAATAAATTTATTTGAATTTCGCCGATTTTAACGGATTTGACAGTTGTTGTTTGGTTGTGAATTTGTATTTTTATCGAAAAATTATCAAATGAACAGACCACCAAAAAGACAGGACCCCGGGTTTTTGCTCGTTGTCCACCGAAGCTTATATTGAGGTGATTTCAAACCTTATCTAATTAGGAATGAGCGATCGTAAGGTGAGTAAGTTCATTGATTGGCACCCACACTACTGGATCGCTGCACTATGCTATATATTTTTTATGCCGATCCTCATCGGAATTAGAATCGCTATTTTGTGGAAATAAGTTCAGGTACCTAATATGCTGTTGTTGTTAGAACGCGACATAGACTTGTGTAGTTAAGTAGCTAGGCAGCACCAGCGCGCGTGCACCACCTTTCATCACGGATCGTTTTGATAAGGTTCTATACAATTAATTGCACACCCAGATAATAAAATGTCTGTAACCGACAAAATTAACGAGATTAATGATTTTCGTAATTTTATAGCACCAAGTGTAACCTTGCATTTCCCTTCCAACCGCACCTTTCCTGCTAAACATTACATAGGTACGTACATAAAAATAAGAATCACAAAAAGTAGTTTCACAATTCCCGCCTACGCGCATCTCCATCAATAGTGTAACTACGACCAAGTGCATACTGTGGGTGACTTGATGCACCCAGTGTACTTGTATTCATATCAAATATCAATATTTTTACATAACTAAAAGTAAACAGTTATTTAAGGATAAACAACAGCTTTCCTATTGTTATTTCTTTTCACTTTCTTATTTATAAATTTGTCTTGTTTAGGCAGCAGCCCATCTAGCGATTCGCCAACCTCGAACTTAGATGAGAATGAGGTTAGAGATTATTTATCTGGCCGTTATGGAAAACGCATACTTTATGATGATATTCTTTATGGATCGGGTATCCTATATGAATTATGCAAAAAAGTATCTAAGAAACGCAGAGAACTGGCCAATGAAAGCAGAACGTCTTATCCAAACAATCCGTTATTACATCCGGAGGTGATACAGAAAGTAGAAGCAGAACTGCTATTGATAAAGAACACCCACGGCAAAAATGTCAAAAGCAATATGCCACAATCAGATGACGGACGATCGCGAGTATACTCGAGCGTAATTGTGCGGGCCGGTACCTCATGGGACCATGCGAGCACGACAGGTAATATAAAGACCTGCTCTCTGCATAGTACTATATGTTAGCCGTTTAGAATTGTGTCGTTCTGTGCCTGTGCTGAATAAATGTTTCTTCTTGCTTTCTTTCTTTCAACATATGCATAAAATCATTATTTATAATTTACCATTTCATTAACTACCTACTTTATAACCAAGTAATTTAATTTTTGCAGTGCTGGGGGTCATTTGCATCGTGAAAAAGAATTTAATTCCATTATCGCTTTATTTAGAAGCAACGTGAATTTTGCATAACCGATGTTGTCGCTTATTTTTTGACTAGACTATTTAGTACAGATCATGTATTTTGGCCACCGTAGGGTCGGCAATAGGTTTGCACCTAATTTAACAGAGAACGTAATTTAATTTAAATAAGGTGCAAGAATAAAAATTCACTGTACAGTGAAATTAATACTTTCTACAGTGTTGATGTATATTTTGAGTTATGCACTTATAACTTACAGTCTTTATAACTATTTAAAATTACATTTATACTAACCGGTGATAAGAAAAATGTTCTCAAAATATCCTTAATGTGTCCTTATAGTTAACTCGTAGTCCTTCAATGTCTTAGTATACCTTCTATACACATAATCTATTCCCTATTAAATACCATTTACGCGTCCACTTATCTAACACCATATACACATAAGCATACATACACTATCACACACATATCATACACACCCTCTTTTTACTTACCTCCCACAACACTACTTGCTGCAACTAATTGTATTGCTCTAGTACGTCCTGACATTGTTACTCGGAGTGGGGACCTGGTCCTATAACACAGGTTATTAGCCTAGCTTAGGCACCAGTCTCCCACAATATTGTATATTTTATTATAATTACTAAACAATATCTTCATGTTATGTTTAAATATTGTGGTGAGAAATAAATGATTTTATTATTTTATTATTATTATATCTCCTGCAGGTTATAACCTCACATGAAGGCATTTTTGCACCAATTTGACTGTAAATTCACTGTACGCTGTAATTCCAAAGGCAAGCTTATAACTGATATGAGATAAACCGTGCATCCCATAATAATCCGCCCATTTACGATTTCTAACCTCTTTTTCTATTCTATGGTGCCTACACGAAGCACAGGTCAACAAAATGGTAAACTGCACAATCGCATTCAGTTGTGAGTGGTAACAAACAAAACGGATGTTTACTTTTAATCAATCAATTATTTTTAGAGTCGCATTCATTAAGTTGATACCAAAAACTTGATCTAAAATAACGTCATGGATATATATATATAGGTTAAGGAAAATAGTGATCTCCCATTACAAGTCTAAGTAAAAGTAGTCAATGGAATAATAATAAAGTTAAAGATTAAAAAGCCCCAAGTGCCGCGTGTGTTACATTAATTGGGCGCTGCTGCAGAAGTCACTAAGGAGAGTGTGGCTCTTTGCCAGCAAAAGGCACGTGCGCATGCGCCACAGCGTAAGTGCTAGGCCGGCGTTGAAATTGGACGTGAACTTTATAGAATCAGCTAAGCAGGGATCTCTTTCCAGTTCTATTTACACTGTGGTTTTTATTCAATTATGATTTTATACAGTTTGAAGAATTCGTCAATTGTATAGTTTATTTCACTAAAATGAAACAATTATTAATATTTGAAGAAATAAAATAAAAATAATCATAGGGCATCAAAAAATTCATCCGCATCGTTGTCAACGGGAAAAGTGCCCAGAAGGCTGGCAGCATTGCCACTTTGAATGGCAATGCTGATTCTTTGGCCAAAAAAAAAAGCCTGCCCTCTGGTCACGTGAAGAGTCGACCAAACGCTTCGCAATTTCTCAAAAAACTAAATGGGCACACGGACCCCATGGCCCTAGTGTTTCAACCCCAAACGGCTCAAACATATAACTTCCAGTTAGGTTGTTGTGTTTTCACCGTTTGAGGTTTTCTGCACCTGCAGCAGCCGCACCTACACAGTCCACCGTACTAGGAAGATGGGAGTGCGCAAGGGTGTCGACACATGTTGCATCCGACACCAAAGGCCTACCCATCTTCCAAGGTATTATGGTCATTCCATCTGGTCTCTTACCATCGTCGCGTGCCAAGCCACTGGGTTCTAAAATAGCTGGTATCCCGGCGGTGGCAAGAGCACGACGGATGATGTCATTAATACTGGCGTGTCGGCCTATACGACCTGCACTCTTACTGCAGGATAGGCCATGGTGTCCGAGGCAATCGACTGCTTCACCGCATTGACAACGATGTGGAGCTCCGCAAGGAGCGCCCAGACGCAGACATGTAGCGAGCCGGAAGGTAGTGTCACCAAAACCAAGGAGGGGGCTAAAATTTGATTAGTTAACTTCTCGGTGCTGTGGACAGAAGAGAGGAACGAAAAAAGTAAGCTAATACTGGTAATTTTACGGACGCCGAGGCCAAAAAAACGGATAGGTAGTGTGGCTTGAATCCACGCTCGGTCGTCCAAGGCCACATTTAAAATGGACGTTAGTGAAGTGCGAATAGATTCATCATTTTTTTCCAAGAGGTGTGGCTGCTTCCATAAAGCGAAAGAGCGTAGAATATATATAAAATTTGGACCAAAACAACAGTATCTAATAAGGGTAAAAGCGGAATGTAGGTAAGTTAATTTTTGAAAGTCTGTCCGAAATATCGTTGAAATTGTTAACTTTATTGTCAATGAAAGATGGAGAGCTGTCTTCTAAAATTGGGGAGCCTAGGAGGTGTAGTGAGTTCTCCTGGGTCGCAAGACGGAGACATCATGCCAAACTTAGTGCAGCAGACCGTCTCGCGCCCCTGGGAATCCTCTTTATAAGAGGTGTTGATTTTTTTAAATTTGAAAGGGTTGTCCAAAGTTTCGATTTAGGTTCTGGTGTTGAGGTTGTGGCTGGGGGGCACAAAGGTACACTATGAGGTTTGTGAACCTTGCCATAGTGTATCCTTAGCCCCCGTTCGCCTTTAAAGAGTGCTTGGGAGCAGTGGGGACATCTCACCAGAACATGCGATGTGGTAGTTTGACTGACACTATTTCCGTGGTCGCTACTCGACAGTAGCGACCACGGAAAATAAAAACACTTAACTAAAGGAACTATACAACAAAACTATTTAAAAAACACACACAAAACACAATATAAAAATGACAGGTGTCGAAGTGGAAGTTTGGAACTGCGGCGCAGTCGCGCTAATAACATGGGGTGCCACGTCGACGATGAAAGATGGCGCAGTCCTGGCAACCGTTGCCGGGTGACGGGAAGGCATCGCGTCCGCACCGTTGCTTTTTTCATAAGGCGCGACAGAAGACGTAAAGAGACGGTCACACAATTCAGCAGTCTTGGCTTGTAAACTAACACCATGCCGGGTGTATCCCACCTCTGCAAATCTTCACGAAACTGATATCCATATGTAAAATGGAACTGTCAATGTCACCGAGTAGTTTCCATGCTGTGAAAAACCGACAGAGAATAATATAATGTGTCCTTGGGTCACTTGTAACTATTTATTAGTTAAACAATGTGGGAAATTAGAAAAATACCGTTTCACAATTGTCGATTTTAGTATATATTAGTATTTATTTTGGCATATTGGTGTATGCTAGCTAACCATAGATAAACGTGAAGAATATTAAAGTGAACAATATCAGGAAAAATCCGGTTAAGTACGAGTCTGACTCACGCTCCGAGAGTTCCGTACAATATCGTATGTAGGTAAGTAGATAGTTCGTCCATTAGGTACGAGAAACAAGTCAAGATTTTTTCAGAGTATGATTTTTAGTGTATCCCCTAAACATTAAACATAATATAACTTTAACATTGCTATTCTTATAGCAAGATACAGTTCACATGTACATTTGAGTTCCCGTTTTCTGCGTTATCTTGACTTTCTACTTATCATCACTAATTACATACATATGTCAAATTTCAGTCAAACGTGAAATTCGTTCATTAGAAATGATAAACAAACGTTATTACTTAAGTTTTAAAGTAAGGAGGCCCCTGGTTAAATGATAACAGCCGCATGGGTCGATCAAAGGTTAAGGTACACTAGGCGAGGTCGATCCATGGATGGATGATCATCCATAGCTTAAAAGCTTGTGGGGCTCAACTACTGGCTTTATAACAAGCTAGGTCGCGTCGTCTTAGTAGGTAGGTACCTACGAGCGAACCTGACAATAACCAACGCCAATAGTCTGTAGCTATGTCTAGAACTTGCATTAATTACCTTTATTATATTTAATGGATGACGAATCCCTTAAATCAACAAAGATAGAATGAATTTACTTTTATAAAATAAGTGCGTATAACACTGTAAAAAGTTGGGTCACTTTAGAGTGACCCAACTTTTTACAGCTTTTTACACTTTTTGTACCTACGTACGTTTTTAACTTTTTACAACTTTTTACACTTTTTGTACCTACGTACAGTTACTTATACCAACCTAACACCGAACATTACTCGGAAGAAATTATATGTAAGATTGAAGTACCCAGCACATCAAGCAACCCCAAACTGTAAAATTTTAATTCGAGTATCACTGACTCATAATAGAAATAATACACTTATACAGTCACAATACAAACACATAGGTTTATAACAATTGAATTTACTCAATTCAATTAAATCACAATAAGTCTCTAAAATAATGATTACTAACACATATGGAATGTTGGTTGTTCGAAAGAAGGTATTTGAAATAAGTCATAAACAATAATACCAATAGTAAAAATAATCAAACATCATCATCATCTGCCTAGCTTTTTCCCAACTATGTTGGAGTAAGCTTGCAGTCTAACCGAATGCAGCTGAATGCCAGAGTTAAACGTTTTTTTTTAATCAAGAATGTCATAATTAGATTAATAATTTAGATAATAAATGAGGTTTGTTAGTCTCGTCAGCCTGCCACATGTCGCTTACAATATACGGAGATGATGGAGCAATCAAAACTTTCCTTGAGCTCAGCACAAAATGTCTTAACCACTTAGAAACCCTTCCCATGGGCTTAATGGGTGGCATTTCTAGTACTTTCCTAGACCCTCCTCGAAAAACAATACACTGACTCTTTACTATTTTATGAAGCCCGTCATCGGCTTCATAGTCCTCACTTATACTCATTATCTTCCTGAGGTCACAGACCAATAACGTACCGTATTACCGGTTTTAGATTTTGACTTTTTTACTTGTTTCCACATAATTATGTGGAAAGCCGTTTTTTATTGCGTAGATCTCCAAGAGACCGTACACTTACGTATTATACATATGTTTGAACTTGATACCTTCACGTGATTCTAAGAAAAAGCTCTCGAAAAGCAAGTAACTATAACAATCTCTGTCATTTCCCGCTCAGCTGGAAGTTGTGAAGATATAACTGGCCGTTGAAGGTGGTACTCACAGTTCAGTATTTATTTTTGTCAGACCACTTGCGGTTGATCTAACATGTGTACGAAATTAATTAGTTAAGGTTTATTTTATTTTATTTCTTCATATATTAATAACTATCGTTGAAAGAAATAAAAATAGGTTTATTTAGAATGTAAATATTTAGTAAATATATTGTGTGTTTTATTGCAGAGTCGCCCAAAACACCAAAGCGGCGTCACGAAAGGCCCACAAATGTCCTTCCAATACCTGAGCCCGTGATGAGAACACACAGTGAGTACATTCCTTGTTATCATAATGCTTTTAATTTCCCTTCTCCATGTGTTGTTTGCAAGAATCAAATGAGAGCTAGAGATCCAATTTAGTAATACAGTTCGTTTCCTCATCGCGGCATCATGTTTCCTTTTGGATTTCTCTATTTACTTTTGGTAAAATTGTGTGTGTTTAGCTTCACCCGTGTCGCCGCCGTCATCGGCCAGACTCCGGCTGATTTCTGAAGAGCCTGTTTGCCCCGAGACGTCGGAAATATTTTCCCCGGACAACATGGATCAAGTGGAAAACCGTTAGTATATTATAAACAAAGTCGCAATGACCCTCACAACGAAATATTAAAAATAACGTATACTCTAGTATACGTTATTTTTTTTTTTATTACATTATTACAGTAGTTCCTGTATCTATACAGGAACTACTGTAATAATCTACTGTAATAATTTATTACAGTAGTTCCTGTATCTATACAGGAACTACTGTAATAATCTAATAAAAAAAATTAAAAGAAGATATGAGAGAAATTTACTAGCACAATCAGTATCCAACAATAAATTACTCTGGAGAAATATAAAAACTATCACGTCCTCAAATAAATTATTTTGCTAATATTGGAAAAAATCTTGCTCACAAAATTAATCCGGAATTAAAAAATATCCCTGATAACGTAACAAACACAATACGATCGCAACTAAATTCTTTCGTACTATTAGATACGGACAATGCAGAAGTAGAGGGTATTTTGATGAATCTGAAGTCTGACAGTGCCCCTGGTTGGGATAACGTCTCAACTAAATTCTTAAAATACATAAAAAAGGAAGCTGTTCCCATTATAACTACCTCGATAATCTCTGTTTTCAAAAGGGTGTCTTCCCAGCTCCATTAAAAGAAGGTATTTGAAATAAGTCATAAACAATAATACCAATAGTAAAAATAATCAAACATCATCATCATCTGCCTAGCCTTTTCCCAACTATGTTGGAGTAAGCTTGCAGTCTAACCGAATGCAGCTGAATGCCAGAGTTAAATATATTTTTTAAATCAAGAATGTCATAATTAGATTAATAATTTAGATAATAAATGAGGTTTGTTAGTCTCGTCAGCCTGCCACATGTCGCTTACAATATACGGAGATGATGGAGCAATCAAGCCTTTCCTTGAGCTCAGCACAAAATGTCTTAACCACTTAGAAACCCTTCCCATGGGCTTAATGGGTGGCATTTCTAGTACTTTCCTAGACCCTTCTCGAAAAACAATACACTGACTCTTTACTATTTTATAAAGCCCGTCATCGGCTTCATAGTCCTCACTTATACTCATTATCTTCCTGAGGTCACAGACCAATAACGTACCGTATTACCGGTTTTAGATTTTGACTTTTTTACTTGTTTCCACATAATTATGTGGAAAGCCGTTTTTTATTGCGTAGATCTCCAAGAGACCGTACACTTACGTATTATACATATGTTTGAACTTGATACCTTCACGTGATTCTAAGAAAAAGCTCTCGAAAAGCAAGTAACTATAACAATCTCTGTCATTTCCTGCTCAGCTGGAAGTTGTGAAGATATAACTGGCCGTTGAAGGTGGTACTCACAGTTCAGTATTTATTTTTGTCAGACCACTTGCGGTTGATCTAACATGTGTACGAAATTAATTAGTTAAGGTTTATTTTATTTTATTTCTTCATATATTAATAACTATCGTTTAAAGAAATAAAAAATAGGTTTATTTAGAATGTAAATATTTAGTAAATATATTGTGTGTTTTATTGCAGAGTCGCCCAAAAAGCCAAAGCGGGGTCACGAGAGGCCCACAAATGTCCTTCCAATACCTGAGCCCGTGATGAGAACACACAGTGAGTACATTCCTTGTCATCATAATGCTTTTAATTTCCCTTCTCCATGTGTTGTTTGCAAGAATCAAATGAGAGCTAGAGATCCAATTTAGTAATACAGTTCGTTTCCTCATCGGGGCATCATGTTTCCTTTTGGATTTCTCTATTTACTTTTGGTAAAATTGTGTGTGTTTAGCTTTGCTCACAAAATTAATCCGGAATTAAAAAATATCCCTGATAACGTAACAAACACATTACGATCGCAACTAAATTCTTTCGTACTATTAGATACGGGCAATGCAGAAGTATAGGGTATTTTGATGAATCTGAAGTCTGACAGTGCCCCTGGTTGGGATAACGTCTCAACTAAATTCTTAAAATACATAAAAAAGGAAGCTGTTCCCATTATAACTCACCTCGCTAATCTCTGTTTTCAAAAGGGTGTCTTCCCAGCTCCTTATAAAAAATCAGTCATCACCCCAGTTCACAGGGGGGGGGGGGGGGGGGGCAGCGAAGATTTCAACAACTATAGACCTATTTCTGTCTTACTGTCGATATCAAAAGTGCTCGAAAAAAAAATAAACACCAGACTAACTAACTAACTAACTATTATTATACTAACTAACTAACTATTTAAAAAAAAAACAATATTTTATCTCACTCACAGTTTGGCTTTACACAAGGTGTAAATACTGAAGATGCAGTAACTGCCTTGACTTCTCTTGTAGCTGAGCATCTTGACAAAGGAAACAGATGTTTATCTGTATTCCTTGATCTAAAAAAAGGTTTTAACACCGTCTCTGTCCCAATCCTTGTGAACAAGCTAGAAAAAACGGGAATAAGGGGCACTGCACTCGTGTTACTCAAAGACTACCTCTGCTGCATGAAGCAAAGAGTAAAAATAGGACCGTACTCTAGTGATGACATGGATGTTTCATACGGCGCCCCGCAGGGTAGTGTCTTAGGACCTACCCTCTTTCTTCTGAATATTAATGATCTGTGTAATATGGAACTAAAAAATGCAAAAGTATTCTCGTACGCTGACGATACCGCTATTGTGTTTTCCGGGACATCCTGGCATGAGGTTAAACAGAGTGTAGAGACAGGGATGTCTCAGATAACTCAATGGTTAAAAACTAACTTGCTATCTCTAAACACCAAAAAGACGAGTTACATATGCTTTAGAATCAGTAGATGGACGCAGCCTTACGAAGATCTATCTTTAAGAGTACACATGTGTGTAGATATGTCCAGTACAAGCTGTAACTGCCCATGCATTGATAGGGTCGCTGAAACAAAGTATCTTGGAGTAATAGATCAAGCACTATCCTGGTACCCACAAATTGAGCAAACTTCTGGTAGAATAAGAAAACTATGTTAGACCTTTAAAACTCTCCGGCATATTCTTCCAACAAAAATGGTGAGCTTTAAGAACCGGATCAGAAATCTCCTAAATGAAGTATATGTAGCACTGGCCCAGTCTGTACTTTTATATTGTATACCAATTGGGGGCGGCGCACCAAAATCAAAATTCATAGACGTAGAAATAGCGCAACGTGCATTAATATAATAATGTATTTAAAAAATAAAAGGTTTTCCACTAAAATCCTATATCAAATGAGTGATTTACTATCTGTAAGGAAACTGTACATAACCCAAATCACACTAAAAAAACATAAAGCGCTACCATATAATAAATATTTAATACCGCAAACACTAAAAGGAGAAAAAATATAGTTGCCCAAACACCCATAACAAAAACTAAATTTGCATGCAATCAATTTAATAAACGCTCTTCCTAACTTTATAACAGAATTTATAAACATATTTATATATTTAGTAAAAGTTACCGCGACTGTAAAAAAAAGTATAACAGACTGGATAAAACCACTTACCTATGAGGAAACCGAGTCGCTGCTGGAACCCACAAAAAACCACACCACACACATCACACTACACAATACACCTCACCATACACACCACACTACACAATACATCTCACCATACACCCCTGATCACACATCACACCACCCCATGCCCCATACCACACTTCTCACCACTTCACACGCCCCACCTCATATACACCACACATTCAATTGCATTCTTACAACACCGCATTAGTGTTATTTGTAATGCATAAGTAAATTATAAACAGATTAATTACTTTTTTTTATTCCTTAAGATTAGTATTAAAACACACACAAAATAATGATTTGTATACTTGCATTGCATACTATTACCCATAAGGTACACTATAAAAAAAAATAAAAATATACATTTATTTCAGGTAATCATAACCCATATTATTCCATTGTTGTTGCTTAACAAAATATTTAAGTTGACTCATTTATACAAATTATTACAATTCATTTATCATAATAAAATTACCAAATAGAATGAAATAAAATACATACATACATACTATACTCACAGTTAGTAGGTATATGTGTACAATAGTTATTTGAAAGAGCGGAGCCTAAGTACTAATACAGGAATTTGCTTAAAAGCAGGCTCCAAACACGTTTCCATGTAATGTAATCTTATTGAGACATTAAACTATTTTGTATTTGTATTATTCCATATTAGTTCTCATAATTTACTTACAAGAATATTACTTTCGATGCCCTGTGATTCTTTTTTTCTTTTCATGGTCATAATAGTGTTATTGAATAAATTTTTCTTTCAAGAATAAAACGTGGACTACATAGCCTAGTAGACTAATAGTTAGTATGACCAAGAGTGTTCATTCTTATTAAAGATCCTTAAATTTTGAGTGGTAGCTCATTGGATGCGGAAGGACGTCTAAAAAAATAAATCTCGAGGATGCACGTGCACATGAAAAGTTGCAAAACTTTACAAACATTACAATGTTATTATGCCATCTCTCGGGTTGATGACATTTTTTTTTATTCTCATAAATAAATTTACATTTCACTTACATTTAATTGTACAGCTTAATATTACTGTCCTTTGACACCCGGACTTACATATAATTTCAGCGTAATAACTAAATGAGTTGTATAAAACATAATAAGTTTTAACTACCTTTATTGATTTCTGATCTTTCTTTCTTTTAACGTCAAATTATTGGTTTTGTAAATGATCTTGGGCATTTTACTATGTTGGTGGAGTAAAGCCAACAGGAAAAAAATCATAATGTATTTCATCTGCAATATGCATAGACCAGCTGGTGATCATGAACCGAAGCACAAAAATAGCACCAAATTAAATTGTTTATTTAAATCATAATTCCATAATACGTTAGGGCAGCTCAAGGGCAAAATCTTATCACCACCGTGCGGTCATTGAACCCGCCTTCATTCGCATTTATAAAATCTTTTTATCTAGGACATGACTGCAGGTGGATGAGTGTTTCCGAAAAAAGAAAATAAAAAAATAAAATAAAAATATTTATTTGACACTTAAAAATACATGTTACAGGCCAGTAATAATAAAATAGCACATTAATGTATTGCCACAAAATAGATCCTAACCTCCAAACTAGGCCTAGGCCTGTATTTTGGGAGTCAGCATTCAGCCATTAGTTCTATTTACAATCGAACAGGATTATGTAGGAGTGTCGCTATAGAGTTGACAGCGAATGTTATTGCCATATGGTAACACATATGGGTAAAATTACTTATTTATCATACAGGGTGTTGGTAATTAATAAAAATTAAATTACAAAAGAAGTTAATAGTGGTAAAGAGTTGTGTTTGTATGTGTGTGTGTGAAATTTTGATAAGTTGATATTTCTTATCAACTCTCATAATTGTGTAAATGTGCATGTGAAGGAAGTGTGTCGTGTGTGTGCAGATGGGTGTGAGTGAGTGTCTGGTCTAGTTCGCACATTTGAATATGTGTAAGGATGGGAAAATTACAATAGGTGACAGTGTGTATGGATTTTAAATCATATTATATTATATACGTAAACAAACTTTCACTTTCCTGATAGTCCATCTTTTGGAGCCAGTCTGCTACCTTCTTTGTCATTTCTTGCCGACTCATTTTAACAATGTTTAGCTTTTTGTTTGCGAGATTGTAAAGTTTACTGCTTAAGCTATTAAATTGGTGTTTGGCAATGGAATGTCTCATAGGTCACGATAACTTAAAGCTAAACTTAAAGCATAACTTATCAAATTTTTTTTTTCAAGCCTATGTGGCAATGATCTTCATCAGACTGTTACGAACAATCATCATATCTTATGGGAGTGTACTCTCATAAGATATGATGTGATGTTACATATTGTACATAAATATTACATCCGGACTTGTGTGTTTAAGCGTTCATGCCATACCTATTATTGGAATCAAATGTGTGTAGCTCAAAATGAAGGGCCCATACATAAGTGTTCCTTTTAATCCGTGCTGATAAGCAAATGGGCTTAATTATCCCAGTTGTATCAGTAGCTTTGTGCTTATTGGTCAAACAATGTTCTGTCTCCTGCTTGATACGGAGGAAAGTGGAAATTATAATTCTGTTCTTTTCTTAACTGATTAATTTCTTAGCGGGATCTAAGACACTTGAATCGATTATCCAGGACTCGCCTTGCTTCGAAGAAGCTCGACGGTTTTCTTGTAGCCACTATTGATTCTGGCTTTCAGGTGTTGCAGTGGTTGGGAATAGTGTGAGAGATTGCCCCAAAAAAGGTGAGCCACATGCGGTTGAGTGTACATGTGTACAAACTTAGTTTAAGTTTCGTCTTAAAGTACAAAGGTTTTAGTTCAATGTTGTGATTTTTTAGCAGAGCAGCCCGCCTGGAATCTGCCTGGCGTCTGTACGCAAATCAAAGAGGAAAACCGTAAGTCTAAAATTTCAGTAATTTCAGTTTTTTCTTATCCATCCAGAAATTTACGTAACTTAAAAAAGCAAAGTCAAAGTACAGAGCCTGTGAATCTTAGTTGTGGTATACCTATCGCGCTGTTAACACTGATATTCTTTAAGTATACATAAAGTAAATTACCGTCTGTCAGGTTGTATATTTGTCAGCCTTTTTTTTTGTTCCGAGCTGGAAAGCCTGTCTCAAGTCCGTAACTGGCACAGTCATTTGTACTCGGATCTGCCAATATTTATAAATGAAATTTTGAAAGAAGTTTTCTCTATGACCTGCCAAACAATGGTAAAGTAACATTACGAGAATAGAAATTAGTGATGGCACTCCCTCACTCCCGCGCATGTAGGAAACAAAACGAGAGAAGACAAAAAACTCAATGCACCTGAAACGTCTCCAAGTTTCCACAAGCATAAACGCGAAAATAGTTGAATAACTCTTTCTCGAGCTAACTGTACCATTTCTATAATTTTGAATACAGTAAACAATCTTTTACCGTTAAGGGTTCTAATACCATTTTCCTGTTGCCAACTGTTAACTTACTGGCGGGTTCAGACAAATTCCCTTTTCTGTGAGCGTTAGCGACAACGAATGATCACATCATATGGAGTTGACATAAGTTCTATAGATGTGCCATGATTCTTCTTACGTGTATGAAATTAGTTTCCGCACTTTATTCGTTATTTACTCACTCATGTGTATGAGGTTAAGACGGAATTTCCATTATTTTTACAAAATGTTGTGTTTGATTATTATCAGTGCTGCCAACGCGGTTTCGACCGCCTGTGCGCTCACTTAGGGTACCGCTGCTCCAACGCCGCCAAGTCGCTCGCCGCAGCCGTCCACTAAGGGCCAGTGAGTATATTCAATATTTGATGTTATTTTAATACTTTTGATTTACCTGCCTTCTAAATGTCTTGTTTACAAAAATCAAACGATAAGTAGAGAATCTAGACCAAGCGGAATTTTATCAGCGGCAACTTTACCTATAATATCCTTATCTAGTGCAGTACATGTAGTACTGCAGTGATACTGAGTACATGATCTTTCATTTCCAATAGTAGGTATTGGTCCCAAATTTTCGTTTTACTTCTCCAAGTACATTTCAAAGGTATGTCAAATAAACGGACTAGCAAAATATTGAACCGCTCATTCGTAAAAGTTCCGTCATTTTTTAATGCTCGATATTCATAATGCATTTTAAATGTTATGAGCGATCTTATTTCGTAGCAGTGACGTTGAAATTTGCAGTATAATAAAAATATTCTACTAACGTGCAACTGATCGTAGAATATTTTTTTTAGTAAAATTACTCTAAATTGTTGGTCTTACACTTATAATTGTCAAATGGACAAACGGACTAACGGACGGCGCCGTATGTAGGTATAATGCCGAATCATACAATCTGCCAGCGACAGTTACATATGCGGTTGACCTCACATGTGTACGAACTTAGTTTAGGGACCTATGCTCAGTAGGTACCCCTTCCTTTACTTCCTTTACTACACCAGGACATTCTTCACCAGGGAGACCCAGCCGATTGACAGAAATAATTACAACCGAGGATGATTCTGGCGAAGGCGAATCCATTGAGCACCAGGAGGACCTGGTGACTCCGGAGGACCTGGTGACTCCGGAGGACCTGGTGACTCCGGAGGACCCGGTGACTCCGGAGGACCTGGTGACTCCGGAGGACCTGATTACTCTGGAGGACCTGCTGACTCCGGAGGACCTGGTGACTCCGGAGGACCTGGTGACTCCGGAGGACCTGGTGACTCCGAAGGACCTGGTGACTCCGGAGGACCTGATTACTCTGGAGGACCTGCTGACTCCGGAGGACCTGGTGACTCCGGAGGACCTGGTGACTCCGAAGGACCTGGTGACTCCGGAGGACCTGATTACTCTGGAGGACCTGATTACTCCGAAGGACCTGGTGACTCCGAAGAACCTGGTGACCTCAGAGGACCTATCGACTTCCGAAGACGAGTCCGAAACCTCAAGCTCGAGGCTTGACCAGGAAATCAGTGAGAATATTAATTATTCGTTGTAATTACAATATCTACTTCTGAATCAAACTTTGAAATGTCTTGTTTACAATAATCAAACGAAAACTAAATAACGTTGACAGAGGGGCATTCTATTAGCGATGACGGTGGTCAAACTGCGGTGTCGTGAGTTACGTGCGCAGTGAACATAGTAGTTGGTCGAGTAGTTTTAAAATATATGGGGAGCTTATTGTGCCACATCTTCCTAGCAAACACACTACGCAATGATTAGAGTTGTGTGGGACTATTTTATATATCTTTTACGTTCCAATAATGCTAAGCCCATTTTCTCTCCATCCCTCGCCCTATATATATTTATATGTATCTCTCTCTCTAAATATATTTCTTTAAATCTATGGCTGAGCCTAATTTCACTGTATACTTCTACCTCACCTCAGGATGATGCAAACTTATTTCAAGCATAGGCACAGAAAAACTATATTTTAGTCAATTATCACAAATTTAAATAGTATGCTTATACAAACTGTTGTATACATCTATATTAAAAACTAAAGCGATGAGAGTGATTTTCATAGTTCCCTTATAATGTGTTTGTTCAGCGGAGCTGTTATTGAGGCTTCCTCCATGTTTGGAAGTAAAACGCGTCCCGCAGCCTGATCCAGTCGTTAAATTCAGTGAGTATATTCAAGAAACGTTGTAATTATAATATTTTACTTCAAATTTACCTTCTATACGTTTTGTTTCGCATTCTGCCAGCGATAACGATGGTCAAGCTAAGATGTCCACAAGTCACATGCGCATACAGTAATAGGTTGAGCAGTTTTTGTATAAATGTTTGATATCCCCATCACGAAAACATATTAGGTTGGGGAAAAAGTCTTTTCGCATTATAGTATGAACTTGTAATAAAATCTCTTTGGCTATACTATTTGTGTCTGGCTGGTTTTGGTATCATTGAAAGTTTAAATTTTAAAGAATATAGTTACAAATTCAAAGTAGGAAAATATGTCATTTTCATTTATTTTTCCTACCGCCAAGATGAGTGAATCTAAGGAAGAAATTCTATACATTTTAAAATTTTACTACAAAAAAGGTAAAAATGCAAATCAAGCCGCGTAAAATATTTGCGATGTTTATGGACCTAGTGCAGGGTCTGTGAGAGTAGCACAAATTTGGTTTAAACGTTTTCAATCCGGAAATTTTTAGATGTCAAAGATGCACCTCGCTCTGGTCGCCCTATTACGGATAAAATGGATGCAAAAGTGGAGCAAGATCGGCATATCAGTAGTTAGTAGCTGAAGAACTGGGAAATGACCACAAAACAGTATTGGCGCATTTGAAAAAAACTGGGTACACAAAAAAGCTCGATATTTGGGTACCTCACGAACTCACTGAAAGAAACCTAATAAACCGTGTACTCATTTGTGATTCTTTATTACGACGTAATGAAACCGAACCATTTTTGAAGAAGCTGATAACTGGTGATGAAAAGTGGATCACGTACGACAAGAACGTGTGAAAAAGGTCGTCGTCAAAGGCCGGTCAGGCTTCACAGACTGTGGCGAAACCCGGGCTAACTCGCAACAAGATGATGCTGTGTGTGGTGGGATTGGAAGGGCATTATTCATTATGAGCTGTTACCACCAGGCAGGTCGATTGATTCTGAACTCTGATGATGAGATTAAAGCAAGAAGTTGAGAGAAAGCGGCCGGAATTAATCAACAGAAGTTATAGTTTAGTAAAGTTATACTTATAAATAGTTTTTCATCATGATAACGCTAGACCTCACACATCTTTAGCCACTCAGCAAAAATTAAGAGAGTTTTGCTGGGAGGTGTTAATGCATCCGCCGTATAGTCCTGACCTTGCACCTTCAGATTTCCACCTGTTTCGGTCTCTTCAGAATTCTTTAGGCAGTGTCAGGTTAACATCACGAGAGATTGCCAAAACCACTTGTCGCGGTATTTTGATCAGAGTCCCAAAATTTCTATAGCAATGGGATCATGTCCGTAGGGACATGTAATAAAATCTCCGTAAATGTCCGTAGGGACTTTTTTTAGTGATAACTTTTTGCCATCTTATATGTAGATATAAGATGGCAAAAAGTTATCAAACAAAATGGTACCTACATACTTTAGTTAAACGTAACGTAGTTAAAAGTAAAACTATATTAAAAAATGTTTTGAATTTTCTTAAAAAATGCGAAGAATTTTTTTCCCAACTTATTATATTATTATGACTAAGAATTATGTAACAAAGTCCAGAAAAGAATATGATGGGCATGAAGCATTTCAGTTCTGTTACGGCACCTAAAAGGCAGCGAGTTTATAAGAAATACCCTCACTGTCTAAATATTCTTTGAAGCTTGACCTCGTCTATATTCTTCCCGTATGTTCATAATTTTGCATTATACAGAAAATATATAATAAAAGATAAACAAATGATAAATGTCGCAAATGTCACACCCAATCAGAAACCATTCAGCATATTACAGGCGCTTGCACAACTCTCACACAAACAGACTACACACACAGGCATAACCAGCTACAACTAGCACTCAAATACACACTCATACAAAACACCAACACTCCTTACTACAATTACACACCACAAACCATTCTAGAAAACACTACACACAAGCTCTACTACGACCGCGCCATACTTACAGACAAGACCATTCATTATAACAGACCGGATATAACACTACAGGATAAAATAAACAAAATTACATATCTAATAGACATTGCAGTCCCCAACACACACAACATACAGAAGACAATCACTGAAAAAATCAGTAAATACGCAGAACTCAAAGACGAAGTTACACGAATATGGCGGCAAGAAAAAGTCTATGTGGTCCCTATAGTCCTCTCCACAACAGGCGTAATACCAAATCATCTTCCCCATAGTCTAAAATTGCTAAATTTAAAAGAAACTCTCTACATCACTTTGCAAAAAGCTGCGATCCTAAACACATGCCGAATAGTCAGGAAATTCTTGCAAATAGATGAAAATGAAATAGGCCCTCATCACAACACATCACCAACAAAACACATCAACATAACACATCAACATAACACATCACACGCTGCATTTACTTGGTTTTGGCCCGTAAATGTAGCTAAAACCAGCCAAAGTGCTGAGAAGTTAAACACACATACAAAGAATAATAATAATAATAAGTTTATTGATGCTTCAGTTTACAAAGGGGCTTAGTGTTTGGAGCCTCCTTTTAAGCAAACAATGCCTGTGTTAGGAGACTCCGCTCTTCCATAGATTAGCATTAGTTAACTTAAGATTATGAACAAAAATTTAAACTAAAATTACAATAAAAACTACAGATGTTAGTGAGGTATGTTTCGAGTGTAAACTACTGTGCGTATTGTGTGCCTAGTGAGAGAGTGTATGTGAGGGTGTGTGTAAGGGTGTATGTGAGAGTATATGTGCTTGTGTGAGAGTATGAGAGAGAGTTTGAGAGTGTATGTGAGTGTGTATCTACTACTATATGTGCTCCAAAAGTGCCTCCGTGTCATCATATGTAAGTGTTTTTATCCAATTGGTTATTGTTTTCTTACAATCATAACTTGTTTTTGTGTATATGCAATTAATTTTATTAATCTTGTTATAAAGTTGTGCAGACCGTTTATTCACTTGCCTACTGGCAAACACAGTTTTAGTCTGTGGAATTTGTGCAACATTCTCAATCCTCCTTTTCCGTACAAATTTTGGATCATATGGTAGGGCTTTGTGTTTTTTTTAAACTGTTTGTATAATATACATTTTCCTTATGGAAAGTAGATCGCTTATTTTGTATAAGGTCTCAGTAGGAAATCTTTTATTTTTAAAATACATGATTTTTATCAGGGCTCGTTGGGCTCGCTCCACATCAATAAAATAAGTTTTCGCTGCACCACCCCAAATAGGGATGCAGTATAGTAAGACGGATTGTACCAACGCCATGTAAATTTCATTGAGAACATTTCTAGGGTGCTCTCGCTTACCGGTCATACTTTTTGGTATAATATGTCGGAGAGTTTTAAAAATCCAGCTTAATCTCCTAACCCTATTTGAGACCTGTTCAAGATGTGGATGCCAGGATAATCTCTGGTCGATATATATCTCCGGTCTATCACACCTAGATATTTTGTCTGTGTTACTTGCTTTATGCAGGGACAGTTGCAGTATCTGTTATTACTATCTCCACATGTGTGTATTCTTAGATTGAGATCCTTTGTTGGTTGACTACTTTTGTTAATACTAAAACATATGTAATTCGTTTTTGATGTATTTAAAGTGAGGAGGTTATTATTAAGCCAATTGGCCACCTGTGCCATACCCAACTCAGCTTTGGTTTGATGGATGTCACTGACTGCTCACTTCATTGTTCACTTCACCCAAGTTTTCACGGGGAGATTTTTAGCAAAATAGCTGTACTGATATTTACGTACTGTATACAATAATATAATTCAATCTGTACGTTTGTCAGCGAGTCCGTTGTTGGTGGCACTACCACTTTATTCGGACACTAATGACAATACGAGTATATATAAGAAATTCAGAAAGAAGGTGTTAATCAATATTATTGTATACAGGCAGGTATAATCAATTAAAAATATTACAAAAATCAAACAAAAGAAATTAAAATGCTGTGTTTGTTTAGTGAGGCCGACCTCCCGGCACAACCTTGGCCTGGACGACTCCATCCCCACTCTACGCCAACAAAGCGCTCATCCATATGAGCGACGAAACCGTATGTATTACCCAGTATTAATTTCCTTATTTATTTAAGTAAATTTTAAAATATTAGAATATATCAAAATCCATAACAAATAATTAAAAAAAGAGTGTTGATGCTATGATCAGTCAAAGCTCGTGCAGCTGCTACTATTTAGCCACCAGCCAGTCAATTTTGATATGAACTTAGCCCCAGTTTGACTGCAATTTCACACAATAATGATAAGTCAAGTTAAGAGCACACCGATCCCGTAAATGCCAAATCAGTCTCGCTTTAAAGATACCAATTCTGTAGTTATGTTGTTCGGGGATAAATTTAAAACATAGGTCCACGGAAAACATCGGGAACAGGTATTCGGTGTACGGAACCCTTCGGTGTGCTAGTCAGACTCGCAGTAGACCTGTTTTTTGGATGAGGAGAGCGACTTGGGGTGTATGGATTCCAAGTGTTGAATCCTCACGGATTTCATTATCTCTCCTCGATTTACATGCATGACTGCACATTGGTTCACTCCAAGTTCCATTCTAATGGCGCTATTGAAACTTTCAGTCATTTGTAGTAGTTTCTGCAGACTCCAATTGTTCGGGGAAAAAAGTGTTAGGTAATCCATGTAAAGGAAGTGGAGCTGAATCCTCCAGCAATGTGCTTAGAGTATTCCGGGCTATTTGCGCTACACCGATGAACGAGGAAAAGAGTCACGTGCACTTTTCATGAAAGTGTTTTCATAAATATAAATTTACGCTGATAGGTATAATCAATTAAAAATAAACAAAATGATATGAAATTAAATGAAATCGTTGTGTTTGTTAAGCAGGGCCAATCAACTGGCATCGCCCTTGCGTTGGCGAGGACAACTCAACAACCAGCACAACTGACATGACTTACCCAAGCGAAGTCCCCGACTCTCAGCAAGGTACCTTCGTGTTACCCTTTATTCTTTATTATTGTTATGCTTTGAATTTACCTTCTAAATGTTTTGTTCGGAAAAATCTATTGACAGTTTGGCGGCGTAGACAAAGCGGCATTCTATCAGTGATAATGATGGTACAGCAATCGTATTGTTTGAAAATGTTTTTATATACATTTGAATACCTTATCGCGGTGACATAATGTATAATTTTTTACCTAGAAATAGCTTAGAATTGTTCAACGAATCTGTAATTATTGTTTTCATAAATATGTACAACTTTAAAAACCTTTTGATTTAATAATAAAATACTATAAAACTAACTATATACATATTCAGAAAAACAAAAAAAATAAAAAAAAGCCGACAAGGACACTCAGGCGTCAAAGTATTCCTCCGCATCGCTGTCATCTGGAAACGTGCCCAAAAGACTGGCAGCATTGCCACGTTGGATGGCAATACTAATTCTTTGGGCAAAGAATGAGCCAGCCCTCTGGTCACGCGAAGTGTCGATCAGACGTCGTGAAATTTCTTTATAAAGATGACGTGCACTCGGACCTCATGACCCGAGCGTTTCAACCTCAAACGGCTCAAAACTATAGTTACCAATAAGGTTACAGTATTTTCGCCGTTTGAGGGTCTCAGCACCCGCCGCGGCAGCGCCAGCACACCCTGCCGTGCTTGAAACATGAGATGGCGCAAGGGTATCGACACAGGTTGCGTCCCACACCAAAGGCCTACCCATCTTCCAAGGCAACAAAGTCATGCCGTCTGGTCTCTTACCATCGTCTCGTACCAAGCCGTTAGGTTCTAATACCGCTGGTACGCCGGCGGTACCAAGAGCTCGACGAATGATATCATTGATGATGGCGTGCCGTGCTATTCAACGAATAGTATAGAGAAAACAATATTTATGGCTACTGAAACTAAGAAAAATATTGCACGCCTTGTATAACTTATGATGTGTATTGCAATCGTTGTATCTGACATTATTTTACTAGAAACCTTTTCCTAAGTTACTGTATCTTGTTGGTCTGTTTGTTTTCATACTCGCATTCTTTTAAAACTCCGTAACGTGTTACCCTTTCCAAACTATCGACCTGTTTCTCTCGCAACCACAATGGCAAAAGTTGATATGTATGATTGATTCTAGCTTGCAGGAATCTCTATCCGTGCATGACTCACAGTTCGGGTTCCAGCTTGGACTGTTAACGCAAAGCGCCATAATATGTGTCAAACATACGGTCCAGTATTACACTGATCGTAATTTATAATGTTCTCTGGAGGAAGCTTGAGGATAGGGTATACCGCATATATTAAGTGGTCCAATGCACTATCTGGTACTTATAAATTAGGCAGGGTGGTCTGACATCTCCTAGGCTATTTATTTTTATGATTAATTAGATTACTTATGCGGGTCGGATGTAGCATCCATGGTGTCAAAATAAATAGCATCAACTACGCTGATGACATGGCGTTGCTGGCGCCGACAGCAGGTGCCGAGAATGAAATGATGAAGGTCTGTCAGGCGTACGTTGCCTCATACGGGCTTGTATATAATATTAAGAAGTGCGAATACATTGTCTTTAAGGCGGTGAATGAAATTAAATACTAATCCTAAAATTACCATAAACGGCTTGAATGTGAAAAGAGTGACATAATTAAAATATATAGGCAGGGCATTCTCTCACTGACGCATGACGACCTTCAAGACAATGATGATATTGAATGGGATCGTAGGGCATTGGCGGTCCGAGGTAACATGTTGGCAAGGAGATTTGCTCGGTGTAGCAAGCTGGTACAGATAACACTTTTTAAGGCATATTGCCAGTGCTTTTAGACAGGGAATCTTTGGGTCAACCACACCAAAAGGACGTTGGAAGACCTACGCGTCCAATATAATAATATTTGTAGGATGCTGTTGGGACAGCCACGATGGTGCAGTGCTTCTACGATGTTTGCGCAAAACCAAAGTGAAGGCTTAAATGCCGTCATTCGCAAGAAAACCGCGTCGCTGTTGTCTAGGATGCGGGCGACTGGCAACAGCATCCTAACAAATTTGCCGGAGAGTATTGACTCACCGAATAATAAAAGTCTTAAGAGAAGGACAACCACCAAACATTAATATGGGGAGGTCCTTCTCACAATGCTATTTATTATATGTTTTTCACAATTTCATTTTGACTACTACGAGTAACTCTAGTATTAAGTATATTGTTTAATAACACTCTGGATCTTTGCTGTCCGAAAATAAAGAATATTATTATTTCCTGTATTCTTTTCTTTATACTACTTAAAAACTCTTAAAAATATAAAAAATAGTAGCCCACCAGCATCGGGAACAGGGTCCTAACTACCGGTGGTCAGGGCTCTTGAGAGGGGAACCTCATAACTAGAGATAGGGAGATTTTTAGCAAAATAGCTGTAGTGATATTTACGTACTGTATACAATAATATCATTCAATCTGTACGTTTGTCAGCGAGTCCGTTGTTGGTGGCACTACCACTTTATTCGGACACTAATCACAATACGATTATATATAAGAAATTCAGAAAGAAGGTGTTAATCAATATTATTGTATACAGGCAGGTATAATCAATTAAAAATATTAAAAAATAAAACAAAAGAAATTAAAATGTTGTGTATGTTTAGTGTGGCTGACCTCCCGGCACAACTTTGGCCTAGACGACTCCATCCCCAGTCTACGCCAACAAAGCGCTCATCCATATGAGCGACAAAACCGTATGTATTACCCAGTATTCATTTCCTTATTTATTTAAGTAAGTGGTAGTAGCGACCCATACTTTTAGGATCACTGGAACACCGGTTATTGTCGGGTTGCATACAACGATCAATCCCGCGGATAACTTTGAAATCGCAATGTACCATTCGTCAGATTTCGTTCGTATGTGGCGAGATAGATGTCGCATCACCAAGTGTTTTATTTGAATATGAACATTGTTGAACACAACGCAACCAAGTTTTTACACATTCATGTGCTGCGACTTAACTTACCAGCTGAGTCGAAATGGAATATAATTTTGTGGGTCATGGTCGTAGTATTGCACTTTAAGCACTGATACTAAGTTCATACAAAAATATCTGTCAGTCTGTAGGTACGTTTGTCAGCGTGTCCATCCGCCTGTAGGCGGCACAACCATTTTACTCGGAGGCTATTTGCGCTACACCGATGAAATTTAGAAACTCATAAAATTTTAACAACCAGGGTGACAGTCTTGGCATGTAACCAAGAGACGAGGAAAAGAGTCACGTGCACTTTTCATGAAAGTGTTTTCAAAAATTTAAATTTACGCTGATAGGTATAATCAATTAAAAATAAACAAAAAGATATGAAATTAAATGAAAACGTTGTGTTTGTTAAGCAGAGCAAATCTACTGGCATCGCCCTTGCGTTGGCGAGGACGACGCGACAACCAGCACAAATACTTACGAGAACCCAAGCGAATACCCCGACCCTCAGCAAGGTATCTACGTGTTACCCTTTATTCTTTATTATTTTTATGCTTTTAATTTACCTTGTAATCGTTTTGTTCGGAAAAAAACTATTGACAGAGTGGCGGCGTAGACAAAGCGGCATTCTATCAGTGATAATGATGGTACAGCAATCATATTGTTTGAAAATGTTTTTATATACATTTGAATATCTTATCGCGGTAACATAATTTATTACCTAGAAATAGCTTAGAATTGTTCAACGAATAGTATAGAGAAAACAATATTTATGGCTACTGAAACTAATACAAATATTGCACGCCTTGTATAACCTATGATGTGTATTGCAATCGTTGTATCTGACATTATTTTACTAGAAACCTTTTCCTAAGTTACTGTATCTTGTTGGTCTGTTTTTTTATTCCTATCATTCTTTTAAAACTCCGTAATACGCTAGGTCAGCTCAAAGTCAAAGTTTTACCACCATTCACTGAACCCGCCTCCTTTCTTACTTAACATTCCTTTATATCCTATTCCACTCGTAATATTGACAAAGCGTGGTCAGTAAGCAAATATAGAACATATGAATAAAAATAAAAAACAAATTAAAAAAAGAAATGAAAATTTTATTTGCTTAGCGGAGCAATCCAACTTGGAAGCGCTGAACGACTTAGCCGGGAGAATGGCTGCCCAAAGCGGACGCTCCGACTCGCGGCATGATGAAGGTATGTATGTCGATTATAATAATTAACTAATTATTATTATTTATCCATTTATTTCAAAATTTAAAATTTTACCGTCTAAAAGTCTTGTTTAGATAAAAGTAACGAGAAACTGGTGGTCTGGTGGTTAGTAAAATATCGGTTTGTCTAAAGCGATATTTTATTAAAGATAACAATAATTGTCATTGGGATATAGCGCAGGGGAAGTTGTATAACTCACTGGGTAGCCCTAGAGGCTAGACAGATCTCTTATCGGATTACGAAACCAAGAGAAAAAAGGTATCTTGACCTTTTTTTTCTTGAGTTTGCTTCTAGGTTTTTCTCTTGTTTTATGAGTAATAACTCAAATGTATGAAAGATGATGCAAATAAGGTTCTGTGCAATGATGAAATAAAAGAGCGATGGAAGGTTTATTTTGATAAGCTTATGAATGAGGAGAATTAATGTTATGGTTAAAGGGGCACAAGTAAATATGGGTTAGGTGAGAGAAATTAGCATGGATGAAGTGAGGCAAGCAGTAAGAAGCATGAAAATGGAAATACCATGGGCCAGGTGACATACCAGTAGATGTATTCAAAGAAGATGGATGTTCATGGCTGACTTTATTCTTCAATAAGTTGTTGCAAGAGGATTTGATCCCACAAGATTGGTGCAATTGTTCACTAGTGCCCATCTTCAAGAAAAAAGGGGATGTACAGGACTGTAACAACTATCGAGGGATAAAGCTCTTGTCACACAGCATAAAGGTATGGGAATATTTGATACAGAAAAGATTGCGAGAGGAGAGTGAAATTACCCAATATCAGTTTCCAGGTCGAGGAACAATGGAGGCCACCTTCTCATTCCGTCAGTTGTGCGAGAAATGCAGACGTGCACATATAAACTTGTATGTAGTGTTAATTGATCTAGAAAAAGCGTATGATAGGGTGCCTCGGGAAGTGTGGTGGTGGGCCTTCAAAGAGAAAATTGTGCCTGGGAAGTATGTATAAGAGGAAAAAAAACACAGGTTGGATGAAATGGCGGCAGGTATCATGCCACTCCCACATTCCCCTTAAACTTAAGGAGAAGATTTACAAAACAATGATAAGACCTGCTGTCTTGTACGTGATACCTACAGGTTCTAATTTTCAGAATCAATGTTGTTTTTCGTCAGAAAATCATCAAGTCAAATGAATGTGCTCAACATTTCCATTTCGGGTAAGATTTACAGATCGCGCTTTGACTTCACTCTAATAAGGACATAAAGTGTGGCCTGTGGGTCTTGCCCTTAGTATCGGACTGTTCGTAATCGATGTTAGTTACTAGTTACTTAATAATACATAGGTACAATGCTTTTTTTCCACAGGACATGATACTTGGACTTCACCCAATCGTTTCTCAAATAATAAGAGGGTAAGTTAATATTAAATTACAATTACGTAGTGCCAGGCATAGGCTGGCTGGCTGTTTTGCTTTTTTAGTTACATGAAATATTATTTTATGTGCTTAAGCTATCTATTAAAAAAAGATTATGATATCGATACAAATACAGATAAACCTCGTGTGTAGTCAAGGTATTAATTAATCGGTAAAAATTAACTATAAACCTTCACCAAATACCTTATTTAAGTTACAAAAGTAAAACAAAATACTTAGTTGTCGTTGTGGGTATGGGCGGCGAATATCATCTATTATTTTGAACAACCAATAAAAATAAATGTTTTATATTTTTGCACAATTTGCCAAAAGAAAATAGTCTTTTAGAAACTTATATTATAACGTCCTTTTATTTCATAATTCTTAAGTTCCTACTTAAAAGGTACAGGTAAATTAAATTACTTGACACCCTGAATCTAGTTTCTCTAGATTTTGCTATGGCATCCACCGTTCCGCTGGCACCTTCCGCAATAATAATAAATAAATAATAATAAATAATGCTGGACAATCCACACAGCATCATCTAGTCCCAAGCTAAGCAGAGCTTGTGTTATGGGTACTAGATGACTGATATACTTAATACAATACATTACATAGATAGATATTTTTTTATTATACATAGCAAATACCCAGAACACCCGGAACAAATCTTTGTAGATCGTACAAACATTTGTCCCAAGGCAATATGACGGCACTGCTTTCGTAGGAAAACCAAACTTGCATATTGAATATTTTCTGTCTTTATGGGTATGCCAACACTTGCGCGCTTTTATTTTCAACCAGCATCTTTTAATGAGGTACACGTGTGCGTGTGCGCACGAGTGTGGACATACTATATTGGCTGTTGGTTAGTATAAAATAGATTTGATTATTTTAAAATGAAAAATTAATTCATCAGCGGCGTGAGAATTCGGGATCCCCGCCGCTTCGGATGAGCCGGTGGCTACAAACAGGCCATAACATCCATTTTCCGTCCCCCATCCCTGATCCCTCTATGAGTTACGCTTACACTCAGAGTCCAGCTCCGCCTGAACTTGCGCCTTATACACCGTATAAGTTCCAGACGCCTGAGCCAGAAACAAAACTCGGAAGCGTGTCTGGGCTAGGCAATACGAACAATTTGTTTGTTCCACAAATGTCCAGCCCTGTTCATACCGAGCGTGTAAACGAAACTCCACTTCCCACCAGGGTCCCAGCTGATTACATGGACATGATTCTACCGGAGGACCTTACAGTTACAGTGGAAAAATCAATCCTTGAAAGGTCAGCCAGCCCTTCTGATGTGGCGATGCAGCAGGCTTTGCTTGCTAGCATCAAGGACGTGTCCTTAATTCGCTCCACACCCCTCACCCACACCGTTAACCCGACGACATCTTCAACGGTAGAGCAAGAGTTAATTATTCCCTACCGCGAAGATGACGCCGAATTTTCAACGACACATCACGTGTTGCAAAGCAAAGGGGAAGAGCAGGAATATCAAGATGTGGTGATTGATGATTCTGTCCTAGTCCCAGAGTATTCAGAGGAAGTTGAGACCTCTGAGTACTGGCCAGATTAGTAAGGCTGTTCCCACCGCCCATCCCTCCCATCCCGTCTCCATCCGCCTTCGCCTCCCACTCCCGTCTCCATAAACGTGCCTCCGTCGACCTCAACAACAACTCCACAAGCACTGCTTTACAACACTAGGTAAGAAGTAAAACAAAAGTAAAACAACAAGGTTTAGTTAGCCGCCAAGCATTGCTTTTACCATTCAACCGTTGCTAGCCTTTCAATGTAAACAAATAGTTTCACGGCCAATATTTATGTTCCGACTGCTTAAAGGCGTACAAGACGACGCCAATGGTCTTGATCATTGCGCATCAGATTAAATGCAAGACACCCTTATTAGAATACTAAATTATCTGACTAAAACAACATCTGTCATTTAATATAGTTAACCCAAAACAAGTCATTTTTTATAAAACAATTGTCCTGAATAAATGTTAACTTTTGAGCGTGCTACACAGTCTGGACGCACTCACTCATCGCTCTCACACTCACACGCGCCAGTCACCTGGTGAGACTAGGCATTAACTATGTGCCTACGTTAGTTTACGAACATTACATTCCATTTCACACGCAGCTTGATACTGATATCACCGTGATTCCATCACTCCATCACACTTTCGCAGGCTTTGGACTGACGGCTTTGAATAATATTGTTTCATTGAAGATTGTATTTAGTTATTACATTACCAATGCCAATCTTGGAAATTAGGCTTAGTGACGGGGACGCGTTTTAATATCTAGTGACTTTACGCCCTCTCTGCGACGTATCAACAACGTAGGGCAGTCCGCCTCATACGCCTCCTGCCGCCGGCGCCGTGCCACATGCCGTCGCGTAGCGTCCTCGGAGACCGGAGAACGCAAAACTTATTTATCTCAGATCGATCGGCCTCTTTCCCCCTAGCAGGAGGCCTGATAACTTATGTTTACAGTTTATAACATCTACAAATTATTCAAAGTCGGCGTGTTTAGAAGATATGATTCAATGATTTACAGTGACTAAAATAAATTCTACGATTAGGTAAACTAAACTAAGGTAGGAACTAAACTATTACCTTATACTCACACTATTTGTTTGACAGCTTTTCATTACACTTTCTAAGGGTCCACCGCCTTGTTTGATACAATTAATTGCACGTTTTCTTAAATTAGATTTTAGTCTGATAAGCACTTGGTGTCACTTTTCAAAATGCTAGTTAAATTTTTCGTTTGAGGTCATCGTCCTTTGTTGCTTTGTTGACGCACCTATACCAGCGACTTATTCGACCCCATAAACAAAAGTCTAACGGCGTTAGGTCCGTGTTAGGACGAAGTCCTTCAGACGCTAAGTAGAACCAATCCTCTAAGCGCTCACTCCGGTGCAATAAAGTTCATCGAACTGTCGACTCGCTTACTCGACATTGACACAACGACAAAGTCCTCACCATCTCCATGTACTGGATGTTGGCAAGCAGCAATCGCGTGCGTTAGCTATCAATGTGACAGAAACTAAGGACAAATCACAACCACATAATATCGATGCCGGCGGATGACCAATTCTTTGATTGATGTGAGGCGGGCGGGGTAGCACGAGCACGACTGTTATCTGTTTATGTTAAAGGCGTACCTAGCCGACAAATGCGTATTGCTTTGAGATATTCTTAAATTAAATAATTTCATTTTTTAGGTCAAATTATAAAAATGTATTGATTTTGTTCATTTGTTTGTATGGCCCATTCAAATAAGCTCTACTGCTGCAATTTAGTTGTGTTGTTCCATCGAAGAAAGATTTTATTAACTTATTATGACGCGGAGATTCTAATTTACGTTATATTAAAGATTTTTTTGAAAAAAATAACATGTTTTTAATGACGGAAATCGATTCAGAAGCCTATCCGAACTAACTACTTTCGGCTCTTACGTTTAATCTGTAACACCCTGCATACAGTTTTAAATGTATAACAGCCAATACCTGTATAAAATAACATAACGGCTGTACAGCTCCTATGAGCAATGTTGTTTTTAATACCCTGAAGTATTTACGGTTCCCGCGATTCAACGAAAGGAGACAGCAAAAAAATACTTAGCACAATTTTTGCTATAATAATATAATACTAGCTTCTGCCCGCGCCCTCGCCCGCTTAGTGTCGAAAAAATAATACTCTTGGTAGGTACCACCATACAATGAAGGTAAATGTCACAAACTTAGATATGAATGAAAATGTGTCGATCCCGAGATGGAACTTCCTCATCTGCACTAGTTCGAATTGCTGACCATGATTTATTTTTATTGATTGTGTAGGCTTCTCTTGGTCTTTATTAGACCCGTCATATTAATCGACACATGGAATTAAAACATATTTTATTTTATTTTACCAAATTCTGCTGTCACGACTTTTAGGAAGCTGTGTTGAAACACAGCGTTTTTTTTCCAATTCATTTATTTAATCAAACATTATGCGTAAAACAACCGTACAATAGGCGGCCTTGGGCATTTCATCCCCCATTTCACACCCTTAAATCATATGAAAAAGTATTCAAAACAGAAGAAAGAGTTTATTGAAATTCTAACCTTGGGGTTAGAATTTCAATAAACTCTTTCTTTCTCTTTCCTCCTCACATCAAGAAAATTACTCCCTCCACATTTTAGCCAGGATATTGATTATATTTTTTTTCGGGGTTTATTAACAAAAACATTATGTTGTGGGTTAAATTCGGCCAATTGCTTGTCAGAAACACAAATACGCCATAGTTCGCTAGTTAGGTAGGTATCCCTGTGTGTGACTTTAACCATTCATTATTTTATCTCTAGAAGTAACAACTTCAAGAAAGAGGAGTGCGGTTGCGGGGCTAGCTGACATAGCGCCACGACCCACACAAGAAAAAATAAATAGTTGAATGCATAGGCATTTCAACCATCAAGTTTTCTGATTGACCTTACATAATTATGTCAGATAGCTGTCATCGGGTAACCAAAATTATTATAATATTTTGTGTGAAAATGTCATTGTTAAAGTACAATACTTGTAATACTAATTGTAATTAGTGAAGTACTCGCATTCATACAAAATAAAGTGTGTAGCTCTGCATTTACTGAAGAAGATGTAGATGTTGCAAAGACGTTACTTTTCAAATCAGTGAAGACTACAACTAAGAAGACATGCCGTAGGAAGGAAAACAAAGTGTGTCGGGATCTCGAAGACATTTGATCGTGGAATAGGCCTACTGGGGAAACCACGTTAAAAAAAACGTGCCAAGTACACTACCTCATGGGTGGCATGGAAACGTGTGCATATTACGGAGAACACAAATTTAAAACAAAAAAATGAAGAACAATTTTAATACAAATAATTTAATATAAAAAAATCATAAATAAATACTTAATGCTGGACAATCCACACAGCACTATCTAGCCTCAAGCTAAGCAGAGCTTGTGTTATGGGTACTAGATGACATATACTTCATACAATATATTACATAGATAGATATTTTTTTATTGTACATAGCAAATACCCAGAACACCCGGAACAAATCTTTGTGCTTTTTTGTAGATCATACAAACATAATGATAATATTACATTTTTTATATGTTTAAATGTTTTTTTTTTTTTGAAATATTTAAAAATGTAATTAATAGGTAGGTATATAAAGAAATAAAGGAAATAATGATATATGTCTGTGTGTAAATAATTATATTTACCCGATGAATATGTATGAAACAGAACGATGTAAATGATATTTTTTTGTTATTTAGTTTGTTATAAGCAAATAGTCTTGAGAAGTAGAAAGATAGGAGGGAGGCTTTTCCTTAGCAGTGGGACAGTTTAGGCCAGATATAAGTATAAAAAAGCTGTGTCGGAGTTGCGTTCCAGTCTAACCAGATGCAGCTGAATTTCAGTATGATACATGGACCGATCGCCTATCTGACCTCTACAGCCCAATTAATGGGTAACACGAAACCCTTTGGTAAGACTGTGTTGTTTTTTTCCCATAGTCAAAGTTGTTATGGGTACTTACACCTTCTGAAAGGTTAATAATGAATTAAAAATCACTTGATGAAAAAATACGGGTTAAGTGCAAGTGTAACTCGCGCACCGCGGGCTCCGTACAACCTCGTATGTAGATAGTTCGCCGATTTGAGTATGTTTTAAGTTGCTACAACTACAACACTGCTATCAGTAAGCTATCTGAAATTGCATTCAAACGTGGGCTTAGACCATTTAAAAATTATCGTTATTAAGGTGCTTGTGGCTAGATAATACCAGACGTGCGGGTCGATCAAAGGTTAAGCTACACTCGGCGATCTCGATCCGTCGATGGATGACCTTCCATAATATACTGAGACCCTCCGTGCCTCGTAAAGCAGGTTAAGCCATTGGGCCCGGTTGCGATACGTAGATTTTATAGCCTTACCAATAGGGATTCTGTCCCCAGTTACTGGGCTGTGCTGTGGAGCTCAGAACAATCGCTCCATATAAAACTGGGTATTTGGAAGTCAATCTAAACTCTCATTTTTTAAAGTCTTGACAGAAGCATAGATAAATTTCACACGCATGTGTTTTTATCAATGTTTCGTGTAATTCAAAATATTAACCTGAGACTGGTCCTCTGTCAGGGCTTTTTCCATAAATATGATGCATTCATTGTTTTCTGTAATAATTGTTTGCTTTTAAAGGAAGGGCGAAGATGAGACATCATGTCTTGACTCTGAATGACCTTTGGCATGTCATGATCAATTCAAATTAAATAAAAATGTCATAAACGGCCATGCAACGTATCGACAGAAGCAAGAAGGGTGGATTCGATCAAAAACTGTTAGTAATATTTATGTTAACAAACATGTAGAATTAAATGCCACGAATTTAGTTTCATCATTATCTAAAATGAAAACATTATTAATGAAATTAATATACATCCAGAATTGGAAGTAGGTGACAAATTGTCTTTACAAAATTGACTTTCCTATCATAGAGAAAAAAAAAGTATTTATATTTACTTTGCTTTGTTTTTATTGGCGTTCTGCCCTAAGAATTGATATATAAGGTTCCTTTAGGAAGTCGAATAGATTGGAGAAACATATAGTTAATGGGTCACTGACGCGCATGTTTTCCATGTAGGTATGCATCTGCTGACCAGCGTAACTGGTGTAATATAAAAAAGGCACAAGTTCAGCAAAAGGCTTTATATGATAAAAGAGGTAAACTTAAGGAACTTAATACCTAATCAACTAGTTATGATTTATATGTCTAGGCATGTGATGGGTAGGGTCAAATAGGAAGGAGGATCTACGATGTAAATTATATAATTAGTAAAATAAATAATAGAAAGTTTACAGATATTGTACATGTAAGTAGGTTAAAAGCACTTCAGATTTTAGGGTTTAATTATATATTGGCATTAGTTAAAATTAATTGTCATGCTGTGTTATACATTATTTTAGTTCGACTGAAAAATAGTACATTAATAACTGTGTTTTTATTTCTATGTAATGAACAACAGTGGACGCGGCCGGAGGAGTGTGAAGGCATCACTCAATGCAGACGTGAGAAGAGAAAGGGAAACCAATCAAAATAATAAGTATAAGGATAGGCCTAATCAGTATGTACCTGTTCCAGAAGCTATGGAAGATGAAATTTATATTGTTAAAAATTCAAAATTATGTTAATTAAACTGATACTTGTTTATAGTAATTTGAATATCGTCATGTCTCTCCAGAGGTGGAGTTATCATATATGCGAAAGGTCCGCACAAAGATAGGGCCAGCAATGTTAGGTGTGGGTAGGAAGGTATTGAGTGTTTGAATGATATCATTATTAATAAAAGCCTCGTTGATGGTAGGACTATGTCAATGAATTTATTAATAAAGGGGCGTAGTTAATGTAACAAGTGGACCAAACACTAATAATTGTTCTCTCTCGTTTCAACCACTCAAGAAAGATTAAGATAGTTTAGATCTATCTAAGAGAAGATTCTCATTGTCATCTAAGAGACTGTAAACGATTTATAAAATTAATAAATACAATTAAATCAACGAAAACCCTTTTATTATGTTACAACCTTAAAATAACCCGATCTACAGTAGGTACCTACGAGCGAGCGAACCTGACAACTAGCTATATTTGTTTTTACCTACTGCCTACAACATGACTACAACTTGCGTTAATGAACTAGATATATTTAAGGGATGACGAATATCGTTTTACAAAGGTAACGTTCATTTACCTACGTAATAAGTACGTCAGTGTAAGCAGTGAGGTAACAGACATATTTATTGATTAAAGTTTTGTGATTGTTCTGCAAAATTTTGTAGATTCTGATTTGAACAAAATGGCAAACCTACTTGTCCATACTCGAAAGCGAAAAGTATGTCCAGGAATTCCCCAAAATAACTGATACTGCTTACTCGCTGCCACGCGGTGTTTTATAGTTAAAGTTAGGTAGTACTGGGAGAACTGAAGTATGGAAATTACCGCTATTCACTTGTCTTATATTCGTTCTTATCCAAAATAAGAACGAATAAAAGGCTCGGCTCCTTATCATACGTGAATAGTGTATCCATTAAGCTGTGATTTGGCATACCTACTTATGTTTATCCAATGATGATGCAATATTACCATACAACCACAATGTAGCTGCTTTACCCAGGGTTGGCTCCCGATGTGGGAATCCTCTACAGTTAACGTTACAGACACTAAATTATGAAGACGCATTCAATGGTGATAGCCTGTTTTAAGTTTTACCATGTCATGGTTGGTGCACCCAGGGTTGGCTTCCATCGAAGGGTCTCTTCGATGGTCAGCAGCACGGACAAGAAAAATTAATATATGATATAATAGGCTTTTCTTAGTTCTTAGTTCTCAGGGTTGGCCCTTGAGGAGGAGACTCTTCCACAGTCAACAGCACAGATACAAAACTTTGTATATTTTGCGTTCAATTATGGAAGACCATTCGAAGTTTCAATATAACATATAAAAGCTGCTGCACCCAGAGTTGCCTACCGACGATTGCCAAGAAAAATTGTTTACTCATACTGTTTTTCTTAAGCCTGACATAACTTTGATAGTGAACGTTGGTGTGCTTGACACCATGACAATATGATGAGATGGGCGTCATTATTGTTTGTTTGCAACTTGTCTAGGAGAAGGGAACCTCCAAGATGAACCCGGAACTGCGTATCGAAGGTAAAAGTAAGCTTCACGCTGAAATAAGTGGCGCATATATCTAACTACCCAAGGCCGTGACCGCAGCCGACCACTGACTAGCATCACGATGTATCACACATCATGTCGTGGACGTATCCCCACAGGGAACAGAGGCGAACCCTGTTCTACATTAGCTCCTTTCTAAACGCAGGTCTAGGAGGGTTGACAGGTATTTCTTTGGTACTAGTGGAAAGAAAATGGGAAAATAAAACAGCAACACAAAGGAAGGGAAGCAATGGATGGGTTGTATGAAACGTGGCCAGAAAGGGGTTCACCCCTTAGTGTTCATACTGAGATAACCACTAAGCTCATAGACATACGAAAAAGGACACGATGTGCCGATCTTTAATAAAGTTGGGAGATGCGCGTAATAAACTTGGGTTAATGGCACCATTCGTTCGACTGATATACCTACGTAGCAGTCAAAGGTCGTGATCAAGACTGAACGGGAGATAATTACTTCATTTAATAATTTCGGGCTTATCTTTGTCATTTTTCGTGGAACTTTGGTGTAAGTTTTAGTTGAGGTCTGGGCCAAACACTATTTTCGGATAACTCTATTAGTTATACGTCAAACTAGTTCGTCATCACAACAATTCTGGGCTTCATAACTATATTTAAGGGGAAAATAAGGACGCTTTATAATAAGGACCATGTTGTGAGGAAAGTTTTGAGTATGAATGTGCAGGGTTACATGAGTAGAGGAAGACCAAAGAAAAGATGGATGGATTGTGTGAAAGAGGATATGGCAAGAAAAGAGGTGACCCATGAGATGACGGCAAATAGAGATGTATGGAAGAAGAAAACATGCTGCGCCGACCCCAAATAAATTGGGATAAGGGCAGGAGGATGATGATGATGATGAATAAGGACGCTTTATTCAATACACATTTTCTATAAACTATAATACTTATAGCATATAAGTAGGTATCTAATTGAACGTTCAAAATAAAAGAATCCAGTTAAGTGCAAGTCTGTCTCGCGCACCGAGGGTTCCTCGCAATCTCGTATGTATGTAGACAGTTCGTCCATGACGAGAATCGAGTTTAGATTTTTTCCGAGTATGTTTTAAGTTTCTTTTTCAAGAAAGCAAATCAAATCAAATTTCTTTAAAGCAATCTACATAAACATCTAGTAAACATACTACAACATTGCACATTGAAAACGAGATTGAGTTGGCATTTACAGGGAAGGTGTACTGCGTCTTCAGCGTTATGTAATGTGTGTCTACGGGAACTACTGTATAGAGGTTCTTGTTTTGTTTATGATACAATTAGAAATTTTTCAATTTACGAGCTTTATCCTTAACTGTGACGCAAAGACGCAGAGTAGGCAGGCCTCCCACACGGTGGACCGACGACCTGGTGAAAGTCGCGGGAAGGGCATGGATGCGGAAGGCGCAGGACCGGTCATTGTGGAAATCCTTGGGGGAGGCCTTTGTCCAGCAGTGGACGTCTTTCGGCTAAAATGATGATCCTTAACTGTGCAGGGACGTTAACTGTTGAGGAGTCCTCCTGGTATTTCACCATCCAGTCCCCTTCATTATATGCATTGTGACAGCAAAAGTTACCGGGTAACCATTTAAAACAAATCGTATCGCGACCCGTGAAATACTTTTTATTGAGTAGCGGTGGCGATCTGTGGTCATCATTTTCAACATCCGTTTCAATTCACCAAATGTTGCTTTTCGAGAAGAAATGCACGAGTTACCAAAAAAAAATGCCATTTAAATATTTCCCTCGATTTCTCCAGGATTCCAAGAAAATATCCTGACTGACAGTGACAATGGGGCCACCTCGAGATGGACAGACGGATAGACGGACAACGAAGTGATCCTATAAGGGTAACGTTTTTCCTTTTGAGGCATGGAACCCTAGAATTATAAGCATGAGGGTATAATTCCCCTTTTTGATCAACTTTTTACTAATCTTTAAAAATAATCTTCAACTTCGATTGTTCATTTAGATACACTGGAACAGATTTACTCGAAGAGACACCACAAAATAAAAGTCTTAGTTTAATAATTGATTGGCTTTGTATTTAATGGCATCTTATAAACTTTGGGTATCACTACATACTTTGACTAAATTAGGTACGTTTTTCAACCCGTTCCGGCCGAACTCCTCTCTCTTGATACACCTTGTTGGCGGAGCTTCTTGTATCGTAACTCTGCGTCTAAATACTCCAGTGTACACATAATCCCAATATTTCTCTTTACTAATTCCTTAACGCATTGCATAACCGAATGTAGCTCCATTAACGTTGGGATCTCTCGAGCGAAAACTAGTGCATCGTTCGATTCGGCCTCGGTATAAAAAACTTTTTTATTAATCTCGAAAAGGACGAAGTAGTTAGTGTTGACTGACATCGCGACCTTGCGGCTTCGATATTCCACGTCACCACATTTGCAGGAGACATTCAAAGCAGCCGCCACGTCACCGGGGGTGTCCACAGTCAACACAGGAAACATCTCGCCTTGCACGTCAGCGCTCTGCTCTGACACGCTGAACTCCAACATTGTAGTATTCTTTCCGTCTGCGCACGTACACTGGGTATTGTTTGAATCTCTAGCGAAAGATACTCGCAATCGGCAGGTTGGAATGTACGTGGTCACAGGATAAAATGCAACCGGCACCCAGGTTCCATATATTTCTCCAACCCTCCCAGCGTCCACGACGACTAAAATTGATAATACTATTATATTCCACATGATTGAAGACATTTGACGGGTATGTTTAATCTTAAAACTCTTACTGATTCGTCCCTGCGAATCGCTAGTCTTTATAGTACCTACTATCAAATCATGTGACTAACCTTTGGCTTCTCACAGATTTTGTTATATTATTCCTTTTTTTATGACCGATGCAGCATATCTATAGCTGTATATACTAATACAGGGTGTTTGGTACAGGGACCGACACTTTTTGAGAGGTCACTGGTTACATTAGCATGAAGTAGTTATTACCCCATGGAAAATTGTCCTTATAAGTGTCATGGTAATGGAGATGTCTTTTCGTTTATGTTTTGATACTTTTCCAACATGGTTGCAAAAAAATTAAAAGTAATTATTTAATATAATTTAGATTCAAGAAAATTAGCACTACCAAACGATATGTTATTTTTAACTTAGGTATAGGAATTTCAATAATAATCTCTAGTGCATACCTACCCTTTCCAAAGGCATGCTACCTATCATAGATGTAGAACGTCTTACAATGCTTAAAATATGAGATATCATGTTGTTGGGGTTAAGAAAAGACGTTCGTTTAATTAAACCTTAGTTAAAAATCTTACTGAAACTGACTTCCTGCATTCCGTGCTTAAGCATGAATGACAATATTTTATCATGATCTGTTGTTGCATGTAGTCACCTGCTCTCATCGTTTCAAACGCGACGTTGATTCGTTATATTAGAACTGTTCTGGGGCACCTCTGTTGCGTAAACTATTTTATTTTTGCACGTCCCGGACATAAAAATCCAGTGGTGTCTGTGTGTAGTTGATAATGTGTTAAAACTAGTTTTAGTTTTAACACATTATCAATAACTACATAAAATATAAACACAGATAACCACAAACATAGGTACACAACACAGATTCCAAAATAGATTTAATTTCCAAACTCATGGATTGGAAGAGGCGGCCCTAATCCTTAGTCTGAAGCCCTTAGTATATGGAACTGAGGTGCCGACGCGACGCGACGCTTACTCGTACTTATTAAAAATGTTACCACAATACATATACTCGTACATAATCAATCAAAAAGTCTGATAATATCGGTAATTAAACCTTGAGGTCAAAGTGTCACATCATTTTTTGAAATAAGTATTTTCAAAAAACCGGTTATGATCCACAAGAAACAAGAATTTATCGCAAATTGTACGCTTTATCATTTTTTTTGAATTTATTTTTGGAAATCCTTTTGTATGCCTGTTACCACATCATAATAGTGAGACCTGATCAACGGATTGGATTGCTTAGTAGTTGTGTTGTTGCTAGGTGAACAATATACAGTAAGAAACGTTGGTTTGTTTAAGCCTTACAGGGTTCCATACCGAAGTGGTAAAACAGAAGCCTCTTTGGTGCGACTTTGTATGTCAGTCACAGCTACTTACCTATCAGGAACTATACTAACCCACTAATCCTAACGACTGGGATAATCATGCTTTTACACGTACATAACAAGTGAAAGATTTGAAGAATATAGTTTTTATTGCAATAGGAGCCTAAACGGGTTGAAAAATTAAAGTTGGATCAGTGGGCCTAATGAGTATATATAATATAAAGAGCTTTATTTGCCACGGAATTAGTCCGTGAAATTTTGTTAGAAATACCCTTCCCTTTTTTTCAAAGTTTTGCAATGTGAATATTCTAAAATAAATAAAACCCTTATTATTTATTATGCCAGTTTTTCAATTTTGCCAGCATTTTCTGAGTCCCTTTAGAATACCTAAAATTTATACGTTTACTTCTCTAGTACTTATTTACAGGAGGATACAAAGCAGAGGCTAGGACAATAATATTGGTTACTAACTTCATTTGATTTAATTCAGTTGAACTTTATAAACCAAAGATCAAAACGATCTTTGGGATTGCCTGAGCACGGACCTACCTCGCTATTCAGCTCCATTTTATTTCTCTTCCATCTTATATGCGAACGGAGTCGCGGGCACAAATAGTATATAGTTATAATAATTTGGTACCGCGACCTCAGGGTTAATGATGCACAAGTTTAGGTCTTCCCAATTGCTGAATAACAACACGTGTACGTCATTTTAATTTTATGGAGAGATAAAAAATGTATATTTAAAGCAACTGATAAAACATTTCGAATACTAACTATGTATCGTATTATTAGGCTGATCGAGATCTGCCTAGTCGAATCCCGATCCGTCGCCTTCTCTTTATTTGTCTAATATCTACATGCCATATCGTTTTAAACTTGACCGAATTACAACTATGGATATATGAAGCACGATCTATCTTACTAGACTAATCTAGTGAAATAATAATAAGATGTCGGATGCAGTAACATGTTAGGTCACCCTAACCAAGTAGGTAAGGTTAAGTTAGAACTAGGCGAGTGAAGAAGCCGGTGCTGCGGTAGCGGCCAACTAGCGCTACATGGAAATTGCTCGCATTATCTGGATTATGTTAAAAAAATATTCTAGTAAGATTATATATTTTACTGCTATTTTACTGATCGACTGCTTACATATAACTATATTACGGTGTATATCTATTTGAAGCTGTTATACAGTTATATGCCTAGGGATATCCCTAGGAATATAACTGGGATACTAACTAGGGATATCCCTAGGAATAAAACTGTATCACAGCTTCAAACATCTTACTGCTACATGCAGGTACACAGCTGACAGAGAGCGCAACCAGTGCCAGCAGCGCACAAACAGGTATTTAATCAATCTAGTTGCCCAACATTATTTATGCTTGATGAAAACTACTCATTTGAACGATATATATGGTTAAATTTAAAGCATTCATGTACACAGGGCTACATATCAAGCTATTTATTTCCAATATAAGCTGACCTCTCTTTGTATAGAGTTTAAATATAATTTGTTACAAAAGCATTATTTAGTGTAATTTTAGGTTTATTGTATGTTTGTTGTTTCTTTTATTGTTTTACTTTTTAATTTTTGACTGTAAAACATATTTAAGTTAATTTTGTATAAGGTTAGGTTGTATCGTTTTAGTTATCAGTAATTTTGTATTAATGTACCTATTGTGTAATGCTTAGTTATGTAATGTTATTTTAAATAGTTAATAATTATTACAAGTAGTCTTAGCTATCGCATTACGTTTGTAACCTGTAATGATAGTATGAGAGTTTTAAATAAATAAATAAATAAACAATAAACAACATCAGAATTCAAAAACACTTTATAAATTGTGTTTGCACACAAAGAAAAAACCCAAACCAAAACTCGAACTTACCTCCGATACAAACCAATTCTTGCGCTAATCGCGTGCAGTAGTTTTTATTTATTTTATTTTATTTATTTATTTATAGTTAATTAAAACGGAACAAGTCCGATTACATTAATTAACATAGAATTATAAATATTAAGTTTAGTTTATTTATTTATTTTAAATAAGCTTTCAAATAAAAATAAAAAATACAATGTAAAAATGGATAAAGATAAAAATTCGTGGATAAGATTATTAATAATTATTTGAGTAAATGGTTAAATAAATTAAACACTCACAAACTAACATAAACTAGCATGTAACAGTGGACACCCTCGCATACTGTCTCTCACAGAACACCAGACACGCACGTATTATTTTCTTCCATTCATCAGCAAACACATCACACTCAGGGTCGGCAGTCAGGAGGGCGTTTAGCATCCGTAGGGTTCGACATACTGGGGACTCGGCGTAGTGATCTATTAACAAGCCGTTGCGTTTAAAATGGGACTGATTCCATAAATCAAATATTGACCAGTTATATTGTTCAAATAGGTACCTACCTGGATGTGCAGCGTCGCAAAACGGATCTACATTACGATGCGCCCAGCCATACCTCGATGTGTCCACAGACTATGTGACTAATTGGGAAACCGACAAGTAGGTTGCAGTCGTCCATCTGCCCAAGGCACGTCATGACATAAACAGCCAAACTCAAGATCTCGGTCGGCCTAATTCAACGATTGGTCTACAACAACTACCGACATTCTTTAATTTTCTCAAACACTGTATCAATCAATCAAAGTATAAGGCAATCCAAGCACAAACTGAAAAGTCAAATTAGCAAGTAAGTAATTAAGTAGGTAGGTAGGTAGATAGGTTATGGGTATTTTTTATATAAAATTCAAGTGTCACAGTGTTTATTATTAAACTCCTCCGAAACGGCTGGACCGATTTGTATGAATTTTTGTGTGCATATCGGGCAGGTCTGAAAATCGGCCAACATCTATGTTTCATACACCTAAGTGATAAGGGTGGTCCACCCAATACATTTATTTCATTTTTTGTTTTTTTTTGCTTAAAATGGCAAAACTACGTTTCGCCAAACGTAGTATTGCCATTTTAATCAGCTAAGTCTCAGTCTCAGAAATCAGGTCAGCTAGTATTTATATAAAGTTCTCGTGTCACAATGTTAGTTGCCATACTCCTCCGAAACGGGTTGATCGAATTTTATGAAATTTTAAATGTATATTCGGTAGGTCTGATAATCGGTAGTAATTTATTTTTCATACCTCTAAGTGATAAGGGTGGTCCACCCCAAACATTTTTATCTACCCTACTAATTCCCTAAAAGTAATGTCGACGGCACGGTTGGCGCAGTGGCTGAGCGATCGACTGCTGCGCCGCGTGTCGCGTGTTCGATTCCCGCACAGAACAAATATTTGTATGACCTACAGGTAGTTGTTCCGGGTCTGGCTGTTTGTGTATGTGAGTTTGTATGTTTGTAAACGCACCCACGACACAGGAGAAATTCGTAGTGTGGGGCAACGTTTAAAAAAAAAATGTATATAAATAAATAAACAATGCTGGACAATCCACACAGCATCATCTATCCCCAGGCTAAGCAGAGCTTGTGTTATGGGTACTAGATGACTGATATACTTAATACAATACATTATATAGATAGATATTTTTTATTATACATAGCAAATACCCAGAACACCCGGAACAAATCTTTGTAGATCGTACAAACATTTGTCCCAAGGCGGGAATCGAAGCCGCAACCTCCTGCGTCGCAGGCGGACCTTCGCCCTCCGTGCCACATCGGTCGTCAACAAATACACACGTATTTAATTAATTATACAATAATATATCGTTACTTATACACGTATATGGCAAAACAACGTATGGCCGGGTCAGCTACTAAGTTTATAAAATATGAGATATAATGGCAATAATATAGGTAACAATATTAATACAAGTCAATTAATTTGGATACAAAACATGCCATAATTATGCAAAAAGTAAGCCGCGTCTGTACATTTGTGTACTTACAGCACATAGAATACAAAAAGCCAACATAAAGTATTCAATAAACAATTGAAGGCTTATTCATATTTAGAACTGATTAGACAGATATACATTGCCTTACAGGCACCTTGGCATATAACATTAAAAGTAATAGTGTGTGAACAAATCTTATCTAATACCTTTAAACGAGCAATTCTTGTATAAATGTACATAATATATAATCTGAAACTCGGAAATGGCTTTCGGGTTTCGGGGGTGATTAATCGATCTAGCTAGTTGTCATTCTTAGAAAACGTAGTCGTAAAACGTAACGTCTGAGTAAAGCTCGGTCATCTGGATGACCGAGCTTTACTCGAATAATGACACAGCAAAACACTTCTTTGTCAAACACAGCATGAAAGCATGGGAGGTGTTAGAGAAAAGATGGCGAGAGGAGTGTGAGATTACCCAAAATCAGTTTGTGTATGCCAGGTCGAGGAAGACGAGGTAGGTTTGCACCAAAGATCGCTACTTTTCTATCCCTATTTACAGCGTACGTCTGACATCAGACATACAGGAAGAGGCACCCTGGTGCCTGCTGTTTGTCAACGACGTTATTCTCGTCGGCAAACAGCATGAAACTGGACCTGAGATCCAGTGCACATTGGAAAAATGGCAACTGAAGGTCTCCTGTAAACATTCTAGTTAGAGTAGGCTTGAAAAGCAACCAATACATATATTATGTTCTACGATTTCGACGGTATCTCACGCCCTGTAGCTTCACGCTTGATAGGGTGCTTCTTACCAGCTTTCTGGCCAGATATACCTACTCAACATACGTCTGTAATATAGGAACTATAGTGACTTCTGGTCGAAAACGAGATATGAAATACTGTTAGCATATTATACTAGATTGAAATAGAATAAAACAATAATCATTGTCGCCAAAAAACTAATCTAAAGGAAGCGTAAATAACTAGCAGAATAATGATTAGTTTTAAGGCTCCCTTTGGCGCGACATGTCACGTTGCGACCGAGATTTTAAAGTCGCGTCGAACCTGCCTGTCGAGTCGCGTGCTGTTCAGAAAATGTCTTACATAACATAATCCAGACTTGTGTTTCACAAACGGGGATCGGCAGCTGTGTTACACCCACATTTTGTTTTGTCAGTTATACGTTTAACTCTCATATAAAAGGGGTAAGCCAACTGTCACTAATAGGGCACAAATTCAGGCTGATACTGAGAATTTCCATAAAGAAAGAGTCAACAACACCTTGCCTTGCTTTCAGCAATCGCGCTTACGATCACTAGACCAACGAAACAGTCGTAAAGGATGTGTCTCGAAAGGTCTACTAGGCATAAAAATCTCACCATTCGTACGTATGACAACATTCAAGAGGTTTCTTGAATAAAACAATATTAATATACAAAAAAAAATAGTTTATGATCATGAAATACAGGTTGTTATAAAAATATGATAAAGTCAGGAGGATGATGACTATAACACATACAGATGCAATAATTTTATCTTCGTTCTATCTTCTTGTTTGTTCCAAGATAACCTTTAAAACATTATTAATCTAATTAAAAGATTATCTAAGAACAAAGGTAGTGCAGAAACATGGCTTTGGTGTCTGGCATAACCCATGTACACCACAATATGCTCATTATATGAGAGCAACAGCCCACTGTCCGTGTGCCTACGGGACAATGGCTGGAAAATAATATCCCAATAAAGCATTTCGCCAATATCAACGTAATGACCTCTACTACTTGCTCCACCTGTTGTGAAGATATAGGATGTGTACTACCTAATTACCTACTATGAATGATGATTCCAGGTTGTAGTAGGACAATAGAATAATCATTCTTACAATTTATTGAATAAACAACAGTTTGCGAAATCGTTTGTCGTCATAGGTGCGTCGGCAATAATAAGTATCGAAGCGAATGCAACATCAGCGATCTTCATATAGTAGCGCTATGTAATTGCTCCCCCCTTAAGCGGCGACTATTTTAGCACGTTGAGTGAAAATGTCGCCAGGTTTTTTAGTCTCTTCCAGGGTTGCGGCTGGTGGTTGCTGTTTCTTATCCATAGTGTTCGTACGTCTGCGTAGATAGCGCGCGGGTCATTACGATGATAACGAGTATGCTTGCACTCGTGAGTACTCCATAGAATGGGTTTGTAGTGTGGTAAAGTCCGTCGGTGTGCACGTTCTTCAGATTAACGTGGTAGTTGTGGTGGCCTGCTATATAATATTAGTATAAATTATAATTAATGTTACACGAGTTATACATTATAATAGGGTTTATCGCAGATCCAGTCACTAACATGTTTTCTTTCAAGTCCATGCGAGCTTCCCAATCATTTAACAGATCTAAACAGAAGAGACCATCGAAATAATCATGAAACCGATAGATGAACAACTTCATGGTTTTGGCGTCATTAAACTCCGAGAAACATGGCAAGATTATAGAATAGTCGTTCCTGCTTTTTGCATGTATGTTGGTTACCTCAAAAGGGTCGAAATTCAAGGGGTCTAATAAAGGATTGGTTGGCACCTGTGTCTATTAAAAGTTTTAAAGGTGGGTCTCTAGTCTGTATGTAGGGAAGTTGCCTCTGTGTCTGAAGATTTAATTCTATTTTGGCTTTTGCGATTTCGAAGCCTCCTGAAAATCCTGTTGAGCATAGTTAGTTGCACCTGCTTGCGATTCATCAAATACTTGGTCGTTCGTTGACACTTTATAATGAGTCGAGTCGGGGGTGAGACTTGGGTCAGAGACACTGTCATTGTAGTCAGTATAGTAATTGTACACCGGTTCGTAGTAATAGCTGTAATATGAGTCGTCATATGTCGTGCACTCATTCATATTCATTTCTCGGGCTTTAAAATAATTTAAGGGTGGTGGATTTCCAAACCAATTCCAATCATGGGCTGTTGGCTGATTTGTTGGATTTAAAGTTTGGGAGTAAATCGTTGAACACCACTCATTGGCTGAGGGCCTTGGGGTGCATTATTTCGGGGTGTTAAACTATATATGTTACTACGGGGGTTATTCTTTGAGTGTTCGTTGGCAGACGTTGTTGATGTTGTGCTGGTGCAGGGAATTTAAAAGGCTGAGGTGCGGGCCCCGCTGGACCCTGGCCCATGGGTAATGGCCAATTAGGTACTGGTATCGGGAAGTTATGAGGTCTCGGGGTAAACGCTACAGGTGTTAGAGTGGGATGAGCGACTTTAGGAGAAGCTTGGGCTTTTGGGGTCTCACGTTGTTACAAGTACATTACATTATTGAGTTCCTCTTGAACGAACTCGAGCGCCTTTTCTATTGTTGGTGGGCGCATGCGTATGCGGGATCCTTAAGGTTCTTTAAACCCTCGGACATGCAGGCAGCATGGTAACCTTTTTATACAAGTCGCGTTTCGCTTCTACAGTCGTCGGTAGTCTCATGTAAAGTCACGAATGCCATTATCGTACTAATCAACGTTTGGCAATGATCATAGAATTCTTGTGGCATTTTATTACCCTGAGTAGCTAAAGAGAGGTCATGGTACAACACGGTTTCATCACGCTGATCTGAGAAGTTATTAATCAGGGCAGTTCGAATGCCTAGCCAGCTCTCTGGTATTCCATTTCCATTTGCCGCGGTCCCAGTTATTTTATTAAATATCCCGTTTAATAAGCATAAGTTGGAAAATTCACTGCCAGATGTATTACTTAAGTACTGCGCAGCTAACGAATCACAAATTCTAATGAAACGGGTAAGGATGTTTGGGTTGCTGTCCAACTCTGGAATAAAGCGAAGAGCCTTGTAGATAGTCTCTGGGTTACTCTGAGCTTGAGTCATATTGTCAAAATCTAAGTTATCTAAAGTTATATCTACTGTACGTTGGCGAGCCTGTCGTGATTCAGGCTCCCGCACACTGGAGGCCCTTCGATGGTAAGTCTTGAGGTTTAAGATATAAAGGATGCAACACGAGAATGATTCAAGTGTACTTACAGGTATCTCATTTCTGGTTTATCTCCGTGAATCAATGGCTAGATTCTCCTTCTGGTCTGCAGCAGGTCCGTAGGTTCAGGATACCCGAAATGGTGCTTAATGGCCACCCGAGTGACTCGGAACGTGATTACCGATTTGAGATAGAGTCCCGATATCTCTCACGGATATCCTACCGACTGCGCTAATTACATTTCCTGCAATCGGAGGATTGAAAAAAAACCGAAATGATTTTAAACAAATTTAATTACTGAATTAATATTACAAAAATTAACCCTATGAATGATGATTCCAGGTTGCAGTAGGACAATAGAATAATCATTCTTACAATTTATTGAATAAACAACAGTTTGCGAAATCGATTGAAGTACTAGGTGCGTCGGCAATAATAAGTATCGGCGCGAATGCAACATCAGCGATCTTCATTTAGTAGCGCTATGTAATTACCTCCTATACTAGATGTGGAAGGTACAACAAGGGCAGAACTTCTGTGAGCACTATCAAACACTCTCTGTGCACGTTAATAGGAAAGCACACATATCTCATCATTGTTGGTTAACTGAAACAATAATAATGAAAAGTTTTCAATTACAATCACAAAAATCATAAATACTTAAAAATGCATGTCATTATTAGTCAGTTTTTTATTTCAAACAAACCTGGCAGGGTCTTATCCATCCAGACAGAAAGTTTTCTATTTGTATTTCTCTTTCTGACATCTCTGGTTTGAGGACCAGTCTGATCCTGATTCTCAAAATAGATCTTCCTCACCCAGCACATACATTACGATGACCTTGTTGCTGTCGGGTGTTATGTTCAGGATCGTCATTAGGGTTGCGATTTATCAACTCCCAACAGGGATGATAAATATAGTCGTCTCGAGCCATCTAAAAATAATTATAACCATGGTTTTAGAGATAAGTTCTATGTATGGGGCGAGTTTTGCAATCAAACATAAACAAAACCACGCTCCTGGATGCTACTGAAATAAATGAGCTTAGGTACCAATTTATAGGTATTACAATACTTACATCACGTGGACCGCTGAACTCTCTGAGACAAACGATATCTGGTAACCTGAGCATTTTCGTCAGACAAACGATGTCTCCGTAATCCGGCAATGCGCAATTGACACAACGCATTTTCAACGGTTGTCTAAGTCGGTATGTACAAAAGTCAGTCCAAAGGTCCAAAGTCGTCAAGAATCCACAAAATCGCTTCGAAAATAATAGAAATCCCACGTTAGCCGTTGAAAAGAACCAGTGGAAAAACATTAATAGTAGACAATGACATTAGCACTGACAGCCAACCTCTATTGACAACGTAACGTTCCTTTCATAAATAATCGTAAAAAATTATAATATTGTACATTTTTGTATAAAAAATGTGAATGCATTTTTAATATAAACTTTTGTATTTTTGTCATATATTTTAAAAGATTTGTTTAAAAAATAACTAAATTGACAAGTATACTCCAATATGTCATGTTTAGGAATCTAATCCTACGTAGGTTGGAATGTAATACGAAACACGGTGCGTTTCAATACTGCATACTGACATATTTAATAACTAGCTGTGCCCGCGACTTCGTTCGCGTGGATGTCGGAACTTAACAAAGCAGCATTTTCAAAAAAAAGACTGAACCAATAAAAAAAAATGAATTTTTGTAAAATAAAAGTAGCCTATGTTACTCCTTATTACATCAGCTACCTGCCAATAAAAGTCCCGTCAAAATCGGTCAAGCCATTTCAGAGATTAGCGATTACAAACAGACAGACAGACAGACAGACAAAAATTTAAAAAAATGTTATTTTGGTGTATGTACCGTATATATATTCATATGCAAGTAAGAAAAAACGGTTATTTCAATATTACAGACAGACACTCCAATTTTATTTATATGTATAGATAAAATAAAATATTTTCTAACTTTTAATTCGCATCATCTGGTGAGTCAATATATTTTATATAATCATCTTATAAACTGTTCATTATAATAAATACTAACTTGCAACGAACCTTCGTTGGTTTATAAATAATGTGCGTCCAATCACGCCATCTTTCTTTAAAATCTGTAAAACAATGATGAAGCCTGCTGTCTTGCATGGATCAGAATGTTGAGCTACAAAAGGGATGAATGAAAGCTGAACAGCAGATATGAGAATTCTAAGAGGAATGTGTGGTATGAGTACGTAAAAGGAAGCCTGAAAGTGGCGCCGGTGATCGAGAAGTTATGTTGAAGTTGGTTGTCATGGTTCGGCCATGTGCGACGGCGGAATGAGGAATGGGTACTGAGGAAATTTTTGAGTACGAGTTTCGATAGTTATAAGAGTCGAGAAATACCAAAGCAACGATTCAACCCTCCATAACATAATAGTCATCGTAAGCTCTACCAAGATATAGCAAAACACCATAAAAAAATAGTGTACAGTGGCAGATTTTGCTACTCTTTGCAACTTGCCCATTACATCACGTAAAAGAATGCGCGCGTATTCGCCAGAATACGCGCGCATTCTTTTATTTCGTGTTTCGCTTTGGTTGTAAAGAATTTAACGCGTCGACTCTGCGCTAGTATAAATTGACCCCAACAAGTGGCGCTCTTCATTAGAAGAGGGAGCATTAAAGCCACAGCTTGGCTAACAAAGGTTTTATCGTAAAATCGGGATAGTAGGTACTGCTTTATAATAATCTATCCTGATAGGTACTATTTGTGTCGGTTATCTTAGTACCTACAGAATACAATTCTCGCGATTTCTCTCATTTATCATACGGCATGATGTGAATATTATATATATACAGGCTAAACCTTCACTCCTTTAATACTAATAACAAAAAGTGCAATGTAATAATCTCTAGGTTTTATTTATCAGCTGCACAATCTTTTAGTCCACATTTAACTTGTATTTATACTCTTAAAAAGAATTTTCTATGCCTTAAGTACGACTAGCATACATTATGCACTAGATATCAAAAAAAGGTATGAGTTATCTTCAATAAATAGTTCCAGCCAGAATGCACGTTTATTTATTCATTTCCAGAAAAAAAAACAATTACAAATGGTAAAAGCTGTTACAAAGTTCCAAATAATGTCTTTGGCGACAGGGGTACAAAAATGGAAGGAAAAAGAGAAAACAACAGGTTATAAAGTTGCCAAAATTTGTTTCGAATGTTTGTGCGCAATAAAAAGTTTACAAAAATGTTACATGGTTATGGTATGTTGCAACGGGGAACAGTGCAAGTGCGGTTACTGTGGCGCCGTCAGGCGGCGGGTGCTTACGAGATACTAAGCGGCCGAGCATCGGCTGTCTCCCAGACATGCTTATACCATCAAGGATTACAATTAACAAACGTTTGTTCATAAAACTGAGTTTAATCTACTTGTATACTTATTTATTTAATGACTACATTTTTTAAATTGTAAAATTATACCTTCATAAATGTAACTAAAGGAATATTCTGAACTATATTCTCTATACGTACATGAAATAATTGATCGAAACAATTTTTGATTCCTTATCAATTAATTATGAATGAAACCATCCGTCTCATAAAATAACATTTAAGAGCTAAATAAGGAAATCATTTAACGTAAAATTAAATAACAAAAATATATGTACAATTTAGCAATAAATAATTACAAAATAATAATAGTAATTAGTGGAATCTAATAAAGACGAACAAATTTTTTAATAATTATTATTTTATGTAATAATCGTTCTGAACGTAGGTATACTGGAATGGAACATAATAGACAATATTTTTTTTTAATGAAATCTGTTGAAGGTCCGATAATAACACGCCATTGAGAATTACACATACAATGTATTATAATTATAACTATTTCTTATTCATTGAGATCTAACATTGAATAGACACAAAACAGATGTGTTGAGTAAGCATTACAATTGCTTCACACTGCGAATATACGAAGAATGAACCACAAAATGACTGTCCTATGTGACAAGCTTGCTAGACATCCATATTTGATTGAAACTTCAGAAAAATACCATTAGACACCAAGATTTTAAAAATTCCCAACCGCTCCGACAATAGTGAGACGGTCTCTGATACTAGCAAAAACACGGCTATTACTATGATTAATCGTATAATTGAATACAGGAAACTATTAGGAATAACTCAAATGCCTCATCTTCTGAGAGCTTTGAAATTAAAAAAAAGGAAATTAGAATTTTTCACGTATTCGAAAATGTAAATAAACCACTTCAACAGATCAAAATCGTCAGCGAGAACATTTAGCGCCAAAACATAGTCAACGATCAAAAGAAAATCTAACGTTAACACTTTAAATGCAATACATTTTACTTGCAATAATCGCTAATACTAAGTATATTATCGTAATACATAATTTAACATACACACTAGCATTAGAAATCATTTTTTGATTCACAATAATCACAACAATATGATTGTGTTACGGAATAATTACGAACAAATCGTCTGTCCTTTAATAATAAAATTCCTACTAACAAGTCTACGTTCCAACTATTCGGACTTGCGGCGTGTTTTGATTCTACACTACTTCATTATTACAATAACTACTAACTATTGCAGCTTCGTCGTTACATTACTTGCTGTAGCAGAAAGCATACGAAGCAATTCTCATAAACTCAGCACGGTTTAGACTGGGCCGTTGTTGATGCAATCTGCCAGCGCTAGGCTATTGTTGCCTTGTCGCCATCGACGTGTGCTTACATTACTTAGTCTGTGGTTACCAACAAATCTTAAAGATTCCGTACCAAATATGGCAAATCAGAACACTACACATTAAACTTTTCCAAAGGCCTGGTGTAACACAAGAAATGTGGCCTCTTGCAGACCGTTAGAACATAGTTCAAAAGAAGCTTTATGTTTTTACAGAAATAATCTAAACTAAGTCAATTTACAAGGTCAATATTAACTAACGATATTTTAATATGTTTGTTCATACCCATATTGAAATATGGTTTCGTCAAGAGTCATCACGCGGTAACCGCGGGAAGCTCGCTCTCAGCACTACGAGTAGCAGTCTACGTTTATTGCATAGATGGCGCTATTGTGCAACGGTGTCGTTCAGACTAGTAGCGCCCGGTATCGCCGGTAGATAGTGCAACATGTACGTCGCAATCAAAATAAAAGTTTGTAACTAAGTTTAAAACTTCCGCAAAATTATAACTTGTCAAAATATAGTAGCGACTTAAAAATAATACGCCAGGCCTTACGAAAACTATTCTACGCACTTCGAAAGTTTTGTAGAATCAAAACACTTGCACTAGCCCACGACCAACGGCGTCGCGTGTCGGCCGCGCGGTCTACATGACTGCTGGGAGCAATCATGGTATCATGTCAAATTAGAGTCAGTTACGTGTGAGGATAAGGGACAAAGATAAAACAATCTAAGTTCAGACTTACATCAGTCTAGTTGCGACTTTAGATCGTCATATCAAATCGCAACAACTTACAAATAATTCGCGTTTCCAGTCTTTAGATCTTCCGTTCCGTTATTACATAAACACGAAGGGAGATAAACGAAAAGTCGAAGTTGGGTTCACTGACTCGATCGTCTTAGTTTAGCGATGGGACCGGGATGAGGACGCGGTCACTTTAGGGCGTGCTCCGGTGGACCTCCGGCAGCACGAGGCGGTCGGCGGCGCATGACTCGCCGGCCGCCTGGGTCTCGAGGCCTACATGTTGTAAGCTATATAAATTGCGTCAATCTGGTCGGAGAGGAATCCGTCGCGCAGGTGCATGCGCTGCTTCTCGCCACGCGAGTTGATGGGCACGACGCCGGGGTCCACCACCACCACCACGCCCACGATGAGGTGGTGCTCCTCGAGCACAGTGTTTGTCACCAGCGGCACTAGGTTCAGCGCCTCGCTGTCGTTGCCATCCAGCTCTACCACCACCACCAGCAGGTTGGTCCAGGTGAATACGGCGCTGGAAAGTAAACAATACAATATGTTATTTGGTGAAAATAGATACATAAATAAAAACATAAAATGCTGGAGTACGAATTTTGGTAATAAAAAGGTTTACCATTCAGCGATTTTCTTGTGGCACCTCATCACAGAGTTCTCGATGTCGATGGGATGGTATCGCATGCCGCGCAGCATGATGGTCTCGTCGAGCGCGCCGACCACGAACACGGCGTCGTGCGTGTCGTGGGTGTCGGCGCTGATGTTGAGGCTGCCGCACGCCGACGCCAGCGACTCCGTGTCGCTGTCGCGTGTGATCATCGAAGTATCATCAGACACGTGACTCGTCGAACTTATCTCCGTTCGCCGCAAAAAGCCCAAGTATCCAGTGCGGGCGTACACCTCCCCAGTATTTCCAGTCACTAGCTGAGCGCTGAAGTGATCAGCGTAATCGCTCTCGTCACCATATATGGTGAAGTATCCGCTTGCATTGTGGGGTGACTGCACCCATATCTCGCCCAAATGGGAGTCGCCGCATTGACCCTTAGTCTCAGGATTAGCTGTGATCACTTTCACTCCGGGAAGCAATTTGCCTGACTCCATGAGGCAGAGTGAGTGCGGGCTGCCTCGTTCCACGAGGGACACGCGGTCGTTTCTCAGGGCCCGGAGGTCCACGTATACGGTGGATGGCTCGGGACTAGACGCGCCCTGCAGGCAGATGGCGATGTTCACGCGGCAGCCGAACGAAGTGGACACAGCGCGCGGACTGAGACCCAGTGCAGAGAACAATTTAGAGAACGAGTTGGTCAAGTTGATACGCGGACGCTCTTCAGCGACGACCACGCAAGTCCTTACGCAAGCCAGGCTTATGCCCTTAGCTTTTAGCTGATTGACAGAGCTGCCCAATCCTTTGGTGCACAGCTCCATGACTCCGTACGAGCAGAATGTGTCTCGCACTTTGTATTGTGAGACGGCACTCAGCCACAGGCCTGGGTTGATCTCAACCTCAGAAGGTGGGATGAGGATGGAGTGATGTCCAGAATAGATGCTGCTGAGGCACCAGAGCGCGAAGCCGAGTCCGCAGTACGGGTCGAGGCAGAGCGCAATGTGGCGCGAGGGATACAGCTCGCACGCGATCTTCATGGAGCGGCACAGCGACGTGACGGCTGCGTGCGACATCTTGATGCCGGCCAGCATGCCCGTAGTCGACACGCTGAAGTCCAGGTAAGCGAGCATCTCGGCGGTGGGAGCGCGGTACAGGATGGGGAGTTTCTTCTTGGGCATGTCATCAGTGTCGAGCGTCAGCGGCCAGGCCTTGCTGTCGAGAACATTGCTGGCTTCCTTGGAGCGCAGCAGCTTTATCACAGATTGGTTGGAGAGGACTAGTGTGGCCTTGCTGACGTCCACGATCATCCGCACGGTGGGGAGCGTGGTGTGCAGGTTCTGTGGGTGCGGGGGGCGGATGGTAACAGGGACTGCGCCGACGTACAGACAGCCGTAGAAAGCGCAAATGAGATCAAGTCCCGGTGGGAAGATGAGAGCGACGTGGTCACCCGTGTTGACGCGCCCCTTCTCCAGCAGAAGGTTGCCGATCCTCTCGGCTTTCTTATGCAGTTCAGCACAGGTCAGAATCTTTGACACCGCGCCCTTCGAGTTGAGCAATGTGAATATGACATGGTCCGAAGTACTCATTGCGCGCCAACGCAATATTTGAGATATGAACTGGTACTGGAATGTGAGAAACAGAACGATATACAAATTCATGTTGATAATACCTATAGATCATCAGATGTAATGGGAAACAAAATGTGCATTACGTACCTTCCTGGCGGCATCGGAATCATCAGTATATCCCATGTCGCGTCCCTGAGCAGACGCGAGTCGGTTGCCCTGTACTAAGTTGCCCACTATTACAGAAGCAGGGCCCACATCTAAACATATCACAACACTGTTAATAAAATATGAGATCAATCTTGAACAGTTGAAACTAGCAAAATAATATCGCAAACAGAAAATGCATTACAAAGCACTACAAAATATTTGAAAACAAATCGAATAACACAACAATTTACAGAGCCAACCCCTCAACACAACTCTAAATATGTTTGTTTTACTGTTCGTAAAACAACTAGCCTGCGGCAGATAGAGTCGCTTTATGAAGCAAACAATAAATATTTTATTACGCTTAGGACTTGTAACCATTTTCATTCTAATATTGTCGCAAAGACCTCTGCGCGGTTTGTACTTGAGCTTTACTGTATTGCGTAGATAGGATAAATAACATTTGTGTTGATCTGAAGATATCTTTCTTACTTCAAAGTAGATAGCCAGCGTATGCATCACAGCATGTATCGACTTTGCAACGTAGTATAGAGACTTTGAAAACACAAAAGAAAAACAGCGCGCTGATACATTAACATAGTTTGAAAAAAAAAACATAATTACATTAGCACCTGCCTATCTGCCCGCCTGCTATTCCCACAAATACAAAAAAAAACAAACAATGTCGCAAATGCATAAAATGACAACAAACGCTACGCATGTCTCATACATCAGGTCTGCTTACCAGAATGAATCTCCCTTGGCTTGGGCAGATTGGTGACGCAAGTATGTGGGCACATAAGCACGTTAGCTGGGTGCAACGTGCCCTCAAGGAAGCGGCGTTTGCACTCGCTCAGGTGGATGCCTCCCAGCGGAGTCTTGGGCAGGTAGTTCGGCTGCACCAGGGCCAGGCAGTAAATACCCACCTGGTGGATTGAGTCCACCGCTTGAAGCACGCGGGACATCCATTGGAATGACTGGAAAAGTTAAATATTGTAGTTAGATTTTGAAGTCACATTGTTTATTTACGGGCTATGAAAATGCATACAAGAAAAGGTGTACAACTTTATTTTAGTACGAATATGAAGAATCTAAAATAAACAGAATATTTTGTAAAACAAGTAAGATCCTCCTCAGACTCGAAATTTTCTGTAGCCAATTTTTATATTTATTTAACAGCTGACAGTGTCCATATGTTTATTTACTAATTACTTACATCAAACTTTTCATATATTTATTAATAGAAATCATCTTTAGACTTAAGTATTCAAAACCAACGCAGCATTAAACTGAAATGAACCTTTTTAAAGTTAGTACTAATCGTATCTAAACGCATAACGGAAACATTCGTCCACATTCGGAAGTTATTATTGCCCTCTCTATCCATTCTGTTGCGAAAAGGAGACAACTGTTAAGTCAGTCTGCGACTGCGTCAGTCGCGATCTAGACTTGGGGCAGGCCGCACGCGGCCTTTCGCCAAAGTTTACAAGATCGTGATAATTACGTCGCTGATATCGTAATATTAATGCAGACATATTTATTTTGTGTAAATTATACTTTTAAGATAGTAGAATGTTGCTAATGATTTGAATTATCTCGTTTGAGCTACATTTTTAAATATCTATCTACGTAATGTATTGTATTAAGTATATCAGTCATCTAGTACCCTTAACACAAGCTCTGCTTAGCTTGGGGCTAGATGATGCTGTGTGGATTGTCCAGCATTATTTATTATTATTATTTATTATTATTATTTATTCATGTAAAAAGGAAGATTGGCAGACAGAGAAAAGATCGGGAAATAAACGATTTTTGTTTTTAATAGCTGTTTTGGTCTGGCGAGACTGGATCCTTAACCGGGTTAGCTCGTTCAATAATACTATTGTTCATGGATAAAGTATAGTAATTTGCTTCGAATATTATTTTGACTAAGAAATCAGAAAATGGATAGGTATATAACAACAACTCGAGACTTGTTATTGTATATAGTATACAGTTCAAACGATTCGTCTGTTAAGATTGCGTACGCAGTCAATGGTTGGTGAAGTCAGAGATCGATTTAGGAAAATAAACCCTATCCTATTAAATTTATAAATGTGAAGTTTGTGATGATCTGTGGATATTTTTCACTCTTTCGCGCATAAACTTCCGAACAGCTTTTGATAAAACTTTACAGTAAATAGCTTCTGATTTTGAGAATAATAAATAGCCCACAATTTATAAAGATACATAGGTACGCAGATGAAGTCGTGCCTGGCTGCTAAAACAAGATCAAGTTATGAGACCACGAAGTTTTGGCTTATCCAAAGGATCCGAATATTCGGCCGTGGCTTTCTCAGTCAACCAGTGCAGGACGCAGTCACTAAGGGCAATGATAGGAAAATATATGTTGATAATAGTAGAATGCTTATCGCCACCACTCGTCATGTTTATGAGCACCCCGATAGTGCTCACCGAGTTATATTGATTTAGCCTTATTTTTAAGATAGTGCTAGACCGACGGCAGTGTCGATAGCTCAGCCAGAACTGTAGCGATGGTCCCTGGATTGCGTTGTTCGGAAAAATACGATAGAAACCCCCACTGCTAGTTTAAATGAGGCTCGGTCGAGATCTTACAGAACCGTAAACCGAGTTTACATTCCAACTCGTCAGCACTCAATAAATTCTATCATGAGAAAAACGTAGTTTAATTTCACTAAGGTCGAGCGCGACGGATAATTAATGCAAAATTCGTTCAACAATACATGGCATACACGGTAAATGGAAACTTGTAATTAAACGGGGCTGAATGTATCTAGTGAATTCTTGATCGAAGTATGCAATAAACTAGTAAGTCAAACATTTCTGTTGAATTATCAACGCTCATTTTCTAATGAGTGTGAAAATGTGAAAGAACAATATTTAAAAAGAGAAAATATTCAACCACCTAAGCGGTTTACTCATTCATGAGTGGAATTTTATGTTATTTTATTGCAGTTTCGTATTACTAAAAGAATGTGAAAATATGGACAATAGTTACGGTGAAATGTTTGTATATATATTATACGTGTTAGTCCCCGTTACGCAAAGTACGCGCAGAGTCGTGGAGTTGCGGATATCGGCCCGTCAAACAATACAACAATACGTGTTAGTCGTGGAGTTAGTGTGTTCAGTAAATATTAACTGTGAGCGTGCATTGTACACGTCGCCCGTGATTAGATCTCCGATCGCAGCCAAACATCGGCTTGACCTGAGCCTATGTATCCGAGCACAAATGTTTGAGCACACATCCCGTAGTGACGTGCTACGATTTGATTTCGAGATGTTGATATTAAATACAGGTGTATCAGGCTACGGGGCTCTGGCTTCATTAATATAATTTGTATGTTCCTGATATTCGTAGGCTGTATGTTCAGCCTTGTCTATTCAGCACCTACATTTTGATTTGATTTACAATATCGTATGCTCTATGAGTACATAACCGTTACGATACGATAAAGACACATTCATCTTGGAGTGAAGCAATTTTAATAATACAATTTTACGAATACATTCCGTTTCCTCAATACGGGAACAAATAACCTCACTCATAGGGGTTTCTTGCACACAAAAAAGGATAGGTGAAGAAAAAATCTAATAAGATTAGAACATACACGTACCTCCTCTTCGCCGCAGTCGGGGCGCTGCTCGGCCACGATGCAGATCCTTTCGTCACGCAGGACTCTCACGGAGAACACGGCGATACGGCCTCGGTAGATGAACTTCATCGGCTCGACGGCCAGTACGGTGGCTATGATGTCATCCATGTTGTGCTTGCGGCCGGTCACCGTCATCAGACCGTCGCGTGATCCACATACGAATACTAGGCCTGCAAGGGACACCGCGGCTTTTGATTGGTGCTAAATTTTTTTAATAATGCGACAAATTGAAACTCTTAATTTGGTTATTTAAACTCGCGCGTTCAATTAACATTTCGTGACAACAAATTTCCAGACTTTTTAACGAAGGTATATTTTGTTTTTTTTATTTATTTTAAAAGCTGTGTAAAATATAAGCAGACCGGCTCGTTAATTCATTCCCTGTTTACATGGCTCGACTACGATTGTACCTACTTACCACCTATGCAGCTATGATTGATTGCACAAGTTAGTATGCAGAAACAACAAGGAAGAAATTGTATTCGTTAGTAGCAATTGACCTCCGACATCACCTAATGATCAGTCCGTTGACTTGAAGAACAATCGAAAGCTAATTAGAAGTAAAAGTTACGGCGGTAATTAGAGATCAAGAACTCGCTGTTACGTATCGTACGTCGAGATGATCTGTAAGGCCAGGGTTTATGGCGTTTGCGGTTGCATTTGCATGAGCCGCCAAGAACTCACTTTGCACCCGAATGTTAAAATGTCAACCAAAACAATGACTGAAACTGATTGTCGGGTTAATTACGTAACACTCAATCAATCAATCACTTTTCTAGGCACAGGTAACGTTCATGATGCTTCAGCCTAACCAAGACGGAGACCATCAACTGGTTGCAGTTTAATTTATATCGAATTTTATTCTTTAAAACACTCTCAACTCGATTTAAATGTAAGGGAATTATTACCGTACGGATGTCTGGATGTATTAAAAGGCAAAATATTAAACTCTGATACACTACTACAAGTTGTTTGACGATGACACGTAGCTGTGAAGCTGCATTCGTATAATTATTGCCTTGTTGCTCCCAAATGTAATTTCACGCGTCCCGTAATAAACATTTGTGGACGAAGCATCATACAGTGCATACAAATTCGAACCAGAGACTGGGGAATGTAATTTATTTAAATCCGTCGTACTTTGACAAAATCCTAACTACAAGCTGCTGACAACCAAACATTCTACAAAAAGGAGAACTGTCGGGTGTAATATATAATGATGCCGTGATTACAAATCCATTTAGTAGCTCAAACCTAGAAACTTTTATATCAACTCACCGCCAGGTCCCAAGAATCCAAGCAGTCCGCTCCTTACATAGTGTTCTTCGCCAATTGGTTCGCCATCAGCATCGAGAGGGCGAACACGGAACACGGTGTTGGTAAGACCGGGGAGACCCCAGTATCCAGAGCCGGTGGCACCGGACAGTACACAAATCTCACCTACTTCATCTGTCTTGCAAAGGAACGCGGGACCCTCCATCTTCACGACTACTATCACGCCTGTTTTGAAAAATATAAAGGCAATTGAAGTTCACGCTGTATCAGCATTTATGTTTGCAGGATTAACTCAAGAAATGGTAAATTTTAATTTCAGCTAATAATGGAAACTATTAAAACCATTTTTTTTATATCAATAACTGTCGGTTGAAAATGAGGGTTAGAATTTGCGTGCAAAATTACATACCATTGATTCAGTTTAGAAACTTGAGGTACAAATACTAATTTAGTTAAATATTAAATATGGCAATGATAAATTATTATTGATAATTGCTATATTGAGTGCTAGTTAATTAATATTATGTAGCCCGCATATAACTACTCATGTAACAACACGTCGAAATCTCGTGATTATACATAATTAACTATTGACAGACAGATGACGGGAACCGCAACATCACAATATTGCGGTTTATTTGTTCAAATTCATGTGTAAATGCAATCATTTACACATTAACCGCACTACGAAATTCAATTAATCGAAATTAATTGACTCAAAAGAAATCTCCTGAGCTATTAAGGTGATAAATTGGTGATGTGATGTTAATTGAGTCTATAACTTACATGACGGCATGACTTGTCCACAGTCCTGCAGCGTGAGCGATGTGAGCGAGTTCTCGGCATCCACGCGTACGACGCCGTACGACAGGCCGGACATGGAGAGCACGCCGCGGCCGGCCGAGGCGCCGCCGCGGCCAGCGCGACGTACGCACACCGTCAGCGACTCGCTGCTGCAAGCGCACGGGCAGATTGCGTCGCCACGGACGCCTGACAGAGAACAAACTTCTGAGAGCGCATTCACAAGAGCGCGAATTTATTCGGCGCGACAACTTTCCTCAGTGCCTTTGGAGTACATATATAATTTTGTGCCCCTTATCATAACGTATTTATTCTCAATGATCCAATCACGACGCGCACGTTCATCGCCCGAGTTGAAGTTTGAAGATTATGTACGTTTCGACAAGAGGATGAACTATGAATTCGTGTAACATGAACGCAGTGAACGAAGTGGTAAAACTAGTACATTTTGTTTTCGGTATGAAATTGCTGAAATAAGAACTTTAAATTGGATGTAGGAATCAAGTCAACTTAATCTCATGAACACATAACATTTAAAACTTACCTTTGCTTTGGAACACCGACAAGAACTGGTCACAAGATGACAGGGACCAGGGGTTAGCGCCATCAGCAACTAACAGCATACGCAGTGAACTGAGCGAGATCTCCTTGTGGTCGCGAGTGGCCAGCAGGCCCCAGTGCAAGTCACGGGACTTCACTATGGCGACCGATGCCCTGGGTAGTCATAAAAATTGTATACTAAGTAACGAATTGAAGATATTTGGGCGTAGGTAAAGCATGTTACAATTTTTATATGAATTTAGAAGTGCTATTGCCCTTGTGAAATGGTAGCTTGATATGGAAGGGAAACGGTAACTTGATAAGCGAACACTGGACGAGATCTCTAGGTAGTCAGTCTCCAGACATGTTGATGTGATGCTGTAGCTAGAGTAGTATATGTTCATAATTGATTAAATTAAAGTTCGTTAGGGGCTTCTCATGGCTCAAAGGCTTCTCCTGGGTTGTAATTATGTTATTGGTTAGCGGACGATGTTGCACGAACACGACGTATACAATATGTATATGTACATAAATGATTATATATTTTCCAGTTAACTTGGTGACATGGTTGTGAAACAAAACTTAAAAAAAATACCGCTTTTCGTGTTACTTCTGAAACTATAATACGCAAGGAACTGACCTATACTTGGTAATCATGTGCATCCAGGAAGCGGGGCTGACTTTCATAAGCGCGTACGGTATGAAAATGACGTGCATCCCGTTGAGCACGCTCGCAAGCACGGCGTGCCACAGCCCAGTCTCACGCTTAAAGTCAAGCACGCACACCATGTGCTCGCCCTCGGTGTAGTTGCAAGCCACGGATAGCATGCGGCTGTGGGCCAGCATTGAAGCCCTGTAGAAACACAAATCTTTTAGAAATGATCATTTTTGGCCAATTACTTGCACTTTTACTGTTGACGCAAAGAACGTGTCCGTACATCAACACTACCTTTAGAGGTCAAGCAACCAAAGAATTTGACTCGTTAGTCCTAATGGCAAAGGCCCGTGGGACATACCTTATCTTTTAAATCATCGATCCGCTTGCATTTAAAAATATTCAATGAAATTATAACTGTATCATACGACAGCCCATTATCACGAAACTTCGAGAAAAGAAGAAAGAAGTTTCATCAAAACATCCGACAAACTGTCGGTGTTCTCCTTTCGTATTTTCTCTGCGATAAAATATTACAAAATTGACTCAAAGTACCACGATGCAAAGATAAAAAATTAATCTCTCTTTTATACTCGCAGCGCTTGTAAACAAATATCTGTTAATAAGCTGGGACTTATGGCCCGTTATTTTTTTTCTTTATTGAGAAACTTTCCTGTATTAATTTTATTCAGTGAACAATTTTTGAAATTATCAATTTGAACGGAATGATTTAATGCATGGGAAGACTTAGCTGCCCTTACTACAAATCTAATTGTTTACTAAATAATTCGTCAACGTTACTTTTTTCAAATAGCTTTCAGACAACAATAAACTCATCCATTGAATCTCGTTTTACATAAACGACCTTTCCCGTGTAACCATACAAAATGAAACGACTTAATCACATTGTTGTCAACAACTTCGTACTGCAAAATTTAAAGCGAGCAACTATGTGGAGCATTTTATTACATTTTTCAAGGACTTTCACGGATCGACTACGGTTTGTTTGCTTTCATTTTTAGGGTTCTGTGCATGATATAGAGGCATAAAGTTAAAAATTAATATCAAATACGCACTTGTTTCAAGTCTTTTAATATCAAATTAATGTATACAAAATATGTGTGTAAAGGTGTCTAGGTGTAAAGGTGGTGGTGTGTTTCTTGCCCATTCTTCTCCACACGAAACTACTTTTTGGAAGTGGCAACTAGACTCATTTTAGTATTTTATTTTAATTTTAAATTTGACGTTCTAAAGTGCCTTTTAAATGATCCAATTGAAATCAATTACTCGACTTTGACCAGTCTGCGGTTCTTTAAACGGGTGAAAAATGATGAGTTCTTGTTGACGTAGCACGCAGCTGCATGAAATTTGGTAAAAAGCAAAGTCTCACTGTAAAGATTTACTCACCGGATTACAAACATTTGTAATTGGAGGTCCGATCGTGATGCAGAAGGATGTATGGGAGAATTTTTTTTTTGATCATCTGCGAACTTATGTTTGTTCGTCCGAAATTAGAAATTGAGAGGCCGTACCCTTAACTAACACTTTTTTGTCTTTATTTCAACCAAAACGGCCCACTCTCCCCGCTATCAAAAGATGTTTTTTCAATTGAAAAGTTTGTAGTTTCCTGCAATCCGGAATTGATAAAATTTATAAGCCGTGTCACAAGAGTGGAGCCGCAGATAGCCAGGCACAGCTTTCAGTCAAAAACCTTAAGAGAAGAATCCTACTCGCACTTGTCCATATTATTTTTTATAATTAAATGTACGCGGCTCATATGGTTAATGTTTGCGGAAATACCGTCTATCCGAGTAATAACTGGTTGTGGCGTACGCCATTGACTATTATTTTTGTACCATGTGGACATTTTGACGTGCCTAACAATAGGGTGCGGCCCGCACATGTTGTATTAAAAAACAGTCTATTGGAAACCACAAAAAGGATGATAAAAAAAAATTGACGGTTTTCTTTTGTGTTCCTGATATGACTATCAGGAACATACACGAAAACTGCGTTCGTTCCGAATACAGGACTTTTTAGCTTCAATTCTAAAAAAGGCATGGCCTGTAAATGTTTGTTATATCCGTGCAGTAAAAAAAAATGTACCTGTCATTCCTTTTTTAGTAAAATACATTGCATTTGATCAGTGCAATTTTACATTAATAACCTCAGAGGGGGAATGGATTGCTTGAATTCACAGTAACACAGTCAATTCACTTATTTGATCCCCAAGTAAATGAATCGTTTCTAATACAGCGAATCGTTAATGAATCCGTTCATGGCCGGATATCGCGAGATTGTCAATATCCACGGCACAACGTATCTGCGAGACGTAAGAGCATTAAAATGAAGATTGAAGGAACGCGGAGGTGACAAAACGTTTCTACAATAAACTGAAGTAGTATAAACGAATATTCAAATGCACTTAAGTGCAGAAGCGACTCGAGGACGGATCGCATCGTCTTTTCTCTTTATCTGTCATTTACTTTTATTTTTGCTAAGCCGCTTGTGGTGTGGCAAATGGAGATGGACATTTATTCCGATTTCCACCTGCATCGCCAGGTAAAAGGTTTAGCGAGTATTTCTCTAGCAAATGCCGAGACTTTAATGTACATTTCAAAAGGTTATTTAATATTCCTGGATTAAATGGTGAAATAAGACTTATTTATAAACACAGTAGCGATTTTTTGTGCAACTGCATTAAATAAGACATTTTATTCATACCGGTAGGTGTATGCATTCTGACTTTGGTCTTATTCGGTAAGCTTTGTTCAGTCTAATACATTTTAGTATACTATAATGCAATACAACAGGATACGCTAAGCGCTTTTGGATCTGGGATTAGTATTGTAGTAGAAAGTAGGAGTGGGTTTAAATGTTCCTTTACGAACGTTCATCTATAAATTGTGCATTCCAGATTTATCTAAATAACTTTAACAAATACATATAAGTTATTATACTGGTCCATTTTAATTCCTACCTTAACATTCTTATCACATATAATATATGTCATAGTAAGTAGGTATGTATTCCTCAACTTACAGCTCCCTCTGTCAGTGCTACACATTATAAACGAGTAAACGGTTGTAGAACTACCTGATTTGCGCTAATGGGAGTTTTATTATAAAAGTTTACACATTTTAAATAAACAATACTAATTATGATATAAGTACCTATAATGAGTAATCCTTAAATGGGTTTTTAATTACCCGAGTTAAGTAGGTAAGTATTATTAGATAAATGTAAGTACATTATTAAATACAATGCGTTAATTATTAAATAATGCAAATTATTAACACTTTCAGACACTTTACTGATTTGAAGCGATGACTTGTCGCAAACCGATTTTTGCGATCTTTGACCTTGAATATCTTAAGGCAAGGAGACGAGATATTATGTGACTTTTAGAATGCCAGAATAAAGGTATGTACAAGTTTTTAGCTTATTATCCTTCATTCCGAGGTTAGCCCCTAATATGACTGGACTATTATAATTAATAATATTATATTATTCACTTACTTACTAGTCTAGACTAAAGAGTCATCTAGTAAGTACACAGTTTATCTCGTTGCTGACCGCCCGTGTTACGCATGCAAGACAATGACAACGATTACTAACACGCACTTTCGCAACTAAGCTATTCGTCAGCTAAGAACTTATTTAAATGTTATGCAAATTGAAGACCTTCGAAGAAAAGTGAAGACTTAAGTAACAGTCCCGTCTATACGTGAAATGGACTGTAGTTGATGAGTTACATTAGTCAGTGTAATTTTTAACGAATATGTTTTTCGACACCGGCAGCGTCAATCCAATTACAAATTGGTGTTAATACGACGGAACCGCATCGGTGGGGACGAAAAAGCTTTTCCGCATATGATATTTTCAGTTTTATGCATATTCTGTGTTCGTTGCATGACACAATTACATAACGTTGTATTTTAGGTACGTCATTTTGTTTGTTGCTTTTAATGTTACATCTACTAACCGATAAAAGTTTTAAATACAAAATGGGCAGACTTTAGAGTCAGACAACGCTTTGCCTTACTTAATTATGCAGCGGCTTTTTGAAGTATGAAATTGTTTACAAAACATTTCGGGATACAGTTTAGTCATTTATCCTCGTTTTTCTTTATCGGCATAAACTATTTTCTTTTTAATGCAGGCATGGTCTTTTGTTTCTGAAAACGAGTCATTTATAAAAAAATACATTTATAGTATAGATTTTTGAGATTTATATCATGCATGTATATTGTATACCCATTGTGTATCTTATTACGTACCTGACAAAATGCAATGAGTGGTATGGTGAATGAGTGGGTGGTACTACGAATAGTACTTACTAACCTAACCTAACGGTGGAAACAAAAGTTCTTACTAATACTATCGTAACCGTGAGCAGTGACGTTTTCCCATAGGTATTACCGCTTCGAATAAAGAAATAAAAAATGATTGTTTGCACAGCAAACATAAAGAGACTTCGAAGTATATGCAGTAATACAGTGCACAAACATTGAGGCAGGAAACATTTGGACACAGATGGCTTAGGAGGTGAAGCCAGCTGACAGTGCTTAATGTCATGCAAAATGCAGCTCGCGATAAATATTTTAAACTAGCTTTTGTCCGCAACTTCGTTCGCGTCGAGTGTTTTTTTCTTCTAGATATAAATGATTTTAATAATGTAGCAATCGCAATCTCATCTCAGGGACACTCAATGTCAATATCTTGTCTAAAACGTAGGTATTTTTTTACAAATTGAGACTGAAATCGTTCTTGAAAATAAGGGATCTACCCTCTGGATTAATTAGTTAAGTAACGCAAAATAACGACAGTTATTTCGTTTCCCGTCTGCGTTGTACAGTTCGCCGAAGCAAACTTAGCAAGCGCGGCGATGTATGTGCTTCCTCTGTGTAAGGAGTTTGACTATTATGACAAATACTAACGCACAAAACGATAACCCACTTGTCATTATTCGATTATCATAAATTAATGACTTGCATCTTATTTTTTTCTTATAAGAATGTTTAAATATGTATTATTACATTTTATCGGTCGCGGAGAGTCGACACACGCCGCTCACGCACACATAAGAAATGAAGTTGACTGCCAGTTGCGCTTTGCGCTTATATTTTTAACCAACTTCAAAAAAGGAGGAGGTTCTGTGTTCCTCCGTATGTATTCTTTTTTTTCAAGATGCTCGAATTAAGTTACTATAATCTTAGTGAGTTTTACCAGTATTAAGCATTCGTAGATTGTTCCAGTGTCCATGACTAAGATCCATTCTAAGACTCGAGGCGCTATATGGGACGGCAAACTGGAATGATTGACCGCACGTTATCGAGATGCCATTAATTGGTTCATGGCGGCTAAATGGTACACAGAGAATGACAGAGCTTAATCCAACATTCCTACTATCCCGCATTTCCATGAAATTCAAATGTTTGCAAGATTATCCAGTTTTCGATTTGCGGTCATTGTTGTGCGATTTATTCCCATTCTCAATTTGTTCAATTAACGATGAAGAGCATAATGAACATGCTTAGGGTTAGGAAACCCAAGCTTAAGAGACAATAATTCGAACTCAAGTTGCACCGTCTTTCCATCTGTAAAACCTTAACGTAACCTTACCTGGTGACTATGACACCCATAGCAGAGCCGTCAGCAGCCGAGGTGTGCTCAATGTGAGCGGGGCTATCCTCCGTGGGGCGGGGAGGCGGGATCCAGTCGCGCGGGGGGCGCGGAAGCTTCTCAGTAGATACCCATTGCAGGGATGGCCAGCCGCGGAACGATACCACGTCCCCTGAAGATGTCTTCGGCAGTCCTAGTCAAAATCGTAAGTAAAGTTATATACCACGCAAGATTCGATTGCCCAACGGTTAGAAACAATTAAAATAGATAGCCAGATCTATTAAAGATTTCATCTCAAACTACAACTAACACATTCTGATCTATTACGGGCCAGAAGGTTAAAAACACCAATTTCTCAGGTTCAGCAGGGCAGGCACCAAGTGTGTTCAAGTTTCATCACTTTTTCATAGAAAAGGTGAGGTGTATGTACTTAGTAAGTAAGATCTATGTTATAAGATATATTGTATTAGCATAAGATGGGCAGTAATAAATGGTAACCGATCGGCTCCAGTCGTTTCAATAATAACACTAGTTCCCTACAAAGGTACTGTTCACAGAAACTGATCAGCGTGAATGAAATAACACAAAACTTCATATACTACTGAAGTTCATATTGGAATGATGTTTGAAAAGGAAGCATTTGTTGTACTTATTAATGGTACATATTAAAACCATGGAGTGGAGTCTTTTGAATCCTCTTTTTCATTCAAAATCAGTAATTATTTTTCCACGTAAGCATATAAGTACCTGCGAGGAAAATGATGAATTTCGTTTTCAAATATTATCTCAGCTATAATGGAAAGGGGATTTAATTACAATGGATAACGTTTTCAATACAGTTCGGTTTATTTTTATTCAGAGAACTGCAAAGCTGTCGGAAAACGTGAAATATCACCGGGTCATACATATTCGTATATTTATAAGTCGTTATCCAGTATTGCTTTCATTGCAATTACAACATTCATGATATTCATGAATATCGAAAATATCCTGTCCAAGGGTATTATTTTGTGAAAAATATGACGGCTACCCGAATAGTCATGGCCAACGGGAAATTATGAGAGCAATGCCTAGGGATCGAACCGACCTTCCTAAGCAGTTATAGTTGGGATTTATACACAAAATAAAACCCACTAATCGTTTTATTTGTACCAAACATTATTGAAATATCTTAGCATAACATGTCTCCTGAAAAGTATCCAACCCTAGCTTCAGCAGAATATCTGAAAATGATACACATTTCTGGAGAGCGTTTATTAAATCTCCGTGACAGAATCCTCGCAGCACGGATTACCTCCGTACGATCGTTTTATGAATACTGCAGCAGTGCGGCGTTGCGAACTGCGATTTAAACGATTCCTTATTCATACTAGTGTCTAGCCAGCGGCCCGCCATCGCCTTTGCCGCTTGAATTTATACGAAAGCGTCGAATCGACTGTAAGTGGTGGTGATACTTTGTCAACACAGTATTTTAAAATTACTCTGAACATCTGTTTTAAAATACAGGTACTGTGTTGTCGACGACGCTAAGTTCTGCATTTTATGATAATGTGTTGTGACTCATGCTCTCTTCGTGTTTATTATGGAACATGTGTACCTAGCTAACCGAGTAACCGTTTTGTACTATCAACTGAGATTAGATTCAAGAGCCGTTGCACTGAACGTGACGTCTTTATTAGCTTACGTAACTTTGAAAATAATTTTTCACGAGATACATCTACACGACTGAAGTTTATGTGTGTTGAAATCTTAAAACAGACATCGTAAATTCATGGGTAGGATGAACGCAGATATAGCGTGTTCTATAAACAATAGGTAATACCAAGTTTGAAGCACCTACAAAGGCGTTAGTAAAACACAAATTTGACTTGACTAAAAAGCACTGAAAAAATATCCAATAAAGAACATGTAAATTTCATCAATATCTATTATAAATAGGCAAAACCGTTTTTATTTTCATATTTTGATTGGTCCATCACCCGAGTTGATGTGTAGGCACTGAAATCCAATATTTAGAATGGAGTTTGCAGCGCTGTTTGTAAAAGATTTAACTTAAGCTTTAGTTAAGCGCTTTACCATGTTGGAAAATATTGAGTTAGTTTTTTAACGCTCAGTTATTTTATTAATCGGTAAAGCTTTCGGTCGACGGCATAGTGAGCTGTTGCGAATCAACATTTGCTGGATTATTGTCTATTTCGATAAAACAAAATCTCAAAATTTCCATTGCATTATAGTGTAGATTTCAAATATTTACCGTTTTTATTTGAATCAAACCTCGATCGAATTAAATATATTAAGCCTAGCTATAAATCTCCTCAACTGTTTTTAAGGTCATACTGTTACGCAGCCTATTTCATTTATGCAAGTCAAGCTTCGATAGAATACTTAACTCTGTCAATGCTCTGATTATTAAGTTTGAAACAATTCTGAAAGATGGGCAGTTTCTTACCTTTCAAGCAATTATCAGAAGTAAGCGCGTACTGAATGCCGCAAGATCCAAGCAGGAACCCAACTTGCTGCAAGCCTGCATCACGGCGAGTCAGCGGCACTTCTATCGGCACGGGTACTATGCCCGCCTGAAGGCACCCATAGAAGGCGCACATGAAGTTGATGGGGTCGTTGTTAGGATAGACCAGCGCCACGCGGTCTCCTGGTTTGATGGAGTTGTCCCCAGTCAGAGGTCCACCACTACTGGTCTTTGAGGTGAACGTCTTGTTCAGCAGAGCATGAGCGATTTTGAGCGATCGGCTGAGTAATTTTCCTATTAATAAAAGTTACGGATAAATATTGATAAAGTTACAACAAGGAAAGCAATATCTATGCCTGCTTGGTAGCTCTTCGAAATTTATTCAAGGGATCAATCAATGCATTGTATAATATGGTGGCCACAATGCAATTACGAATCGGGTTAGCATTGTATGAATCAATAAAAATTATAAAGTTAAAGTACTTACCATAATTGAGCGAGTTGCTGAGTTTTCCATTCGGGTCCAAGACCGTGGCTACGTTAGCTTTAAATGAGGCTGTTCCATATCGCTGGAGAGCAGCCTCAAGATTGCGTGGCAGTCCTGCAGGGACCACCAGTTGTTCGCCTACAGCGGGTGTCATGGTGCCGCCTTCCGGCTTCGGGGCATTAGGATCTTTAGGATTAGCAGCCAGCTCGAGTTCGATGTCGTCGTCCTCGTAGAACTCTGGCAGAGGACGGCGTTTAGGACGCTTCAGCGTGTTCAGCAGTTGTTGTATCTTTGCTGATACCTATTTAGAAGAAAACTAATCAGTAGAGCGAGTTCTGTGGAAGTTATTAACTGATTTAAAAAAAGGAAAAGGTTATGGATTCAGGAAGTTTTATTTTCACGTATCTAAACAGACATATACGTATATAGGTATATACGTGATAATTTTTTAATTAGATACAGTAAACCTGCGATGTGGTATCATTTATTTATTGCTGCGATTTCATCCGGTCCTTGAATCGTATTTTTCACAATTTCATGGGTTTTAATTGTTTTGCGCGGAACCCTAATTATTTTTTTGAAATACAAGTACCTACCTACCCTGTTTTAACATCAGCTATTATACAATGAAATTCCCGTAAAAATCGGTAAGGACGTTACGGAGATTAACCAAGAAAAACAGACAGACATACAGACAACCAAATGAAAAAAAAATGTTTTTTGGGTTGACTACCGTATTTTCATATGCATTTAGTATAAAGCTGTTATTTTGACATTCTAAACAGACACTTATACGCGACTTCGTCGGCGATACGCAATAACCGACATTCACTGGGAACGAAGTAGATATTATTATTTGATATCTACAAGTAGCCTTTAAAACTAAATTAAGTAAATCCTGCCATTCCTTCTTCTCACAGACCCGTAAACATACTAACATCATCGTCTTCCATTCATCAGCAAACAAGTCCAGTCCAGTGACGATATCCACGTACTTGTTGAGCATCGTCAACATACGTGATATAGGGGAGGGGGATCCAGTTAAAGTACGATAAAATGGGACCTTAAATAATTTATGCTGCTAGAACGATTGTAATTATTTGGAACAAATAATTAATTGAATAAGCTCTGCGTACAAATTCGACACACCAATACTTATTTAACCATGAATAATTTTACATTTGGAAAACAAACCGCCTAACTCTGAGCGAATTAAAATTTAAACATCCCAAAATAAACTGATTAGGGTTATTATGTGGGTAATTTCCAAATATACGCCTCGCGTCTGTGTCTGAGAAGCGTTTTTTGCACCTTTTCCAACATGAGTATACGGTGCTATAGGTAGCCTCGTGAGGATTCCATGCACAATCGCTGGTTTAAAGCTTGCACCGATTTAAACCGTAACTCAACCTATATAAACTTTAATAACTTTGCTATTTGATAGAGTAGTTTTTGAGTAATCTTCATTAACAGATTTATAATTCACTGCATCGTTGTTGATGATGGGACGTTCATGTAATGAAAAGCTGACGGAATTGTACCTACATTAAATTTACAAAGTTCCACCAGTTAAAAGTATATTAGTAACAATAACTTGGAAATTGTTTTTACTGGGCTTTAGTTTATTATTAACTAGCTGTGCCCCGCGCTTTCACCAGCTCCTAAGGGTAGTTGCGTAATGTTAAATACCTTCAAGACTTGGGCTATCAAATGCAAAAAGATTTATTTAAATACTACTGGCAGTTTCAGAAATCAATACGGTCAACGCAAAAAACAAACGAACTTTTCCGCTTTATTATATTAGTATAGACAGATTAATTACTGTTGTAATCTCATTAGTGTATGTCCATCTAGATTCTAGACGGACAGATAGAAAACAATACTTACGTTTTACCGATGATGCTAAGATATGTAGGTACGATACTTACCATATTTACACAAAAAAACACGAATCGAACAATACGAATATACAGCTAAGTACAAGACGAGACAGAGTAAATAACTATACAAGGTACGCCGAGTCTTACGTATAGCCGTATGTCAATTGAGTCGAGCCTCTTCGCCTCACACCCGTTCAAACTTGATGTCCAGCAAAAGGGCAGTTACCGCAAAGCGAACATGCCAGATCTAAACCGACGATGCACGACCGTACACAAAGACACTATCGATAAGGAAATTGCTTGTCAAACACAGGGACAGGCTTTGATGTCTAGGTAGACTTGTGCTGTGTTGACACACTCGTGAATCTATGTAGATTGCATTTTGCACGTGTACAGGTATATGTTCAAGACGTTTAGCAATATTGTATTGGTCTGATGATAAAAAGTTTCGTGTCTACTTGGGATTTTAATGGAATGTAAGCGCATTCAGTTACTAGGTGTCTTTAACTCAGCTAAGAAACCTTGTACGGAAAGAGATTATTAAGGATTACCTACGTAACGAGTGGCGTTAAGTGCATCGATTACGGCGATTTATCGGCGGTGATTTTGAAGCCGTAAATCCTACTAGGGTTCGACTTCGGAACACCTGTTTCTTAAGCCAATTTCGGCTACTCAGATCGTCGATGGAAAAAAAGAGTAATACACGCAAGTAAATATACTGTGATGTGCTCCTAATAATGTTTTCAACCGTACATCCACAAATAATAAATTGGGATAAGGGTCATCGATTACAGCGACCGATAATTTATTAAATTTATAATTTTAAATAACTGCACTACTAGATAACTACAAATGTATTGTATGTTAACGTACGAGTGTGTCTGCTGTAAGTTGTTGAAGAGCTGGTTAGTCCGCAGACTTTCCTAGCAGCAGCATCAGAGGGACAATTCCCGTATTTTTAAAAACAATCGCATTCTAATTTCATCTCAATTTGACAAAAATACGTCAAATTTACCTACTTGTTTGACAACTTTTTGACATTGATTGTAGCCGAGATGAGATTGGGAATAGATTTTGAAGGTTTCCAATTACGAGAACTAGCCTTTATAACCAGGTTACAACACTATTAATGTCATCCAACTTATATAGTATACCAAATTCCAAGTAATTGAAAGCATGAGTGAAAGTGGCAGAGGTCATTACACCACTTAAGAAAAAACTTAAATCGGTACTCATTACATTCAATATGGCCGAACAGATTTTCGAAAACGTAGCTAAGAGTAACCCCGATCAAATCATCCTCCAAAAGAAAAAAACTAGCTACCGAGATACATAAAAAAATTAAAAACATAACGCTCTTCTGTTTACGTCTGTGGTTAAAAAGAAAAAAGGAAGTAAACAAAACATATTATTGTTTTCAAATGCCGTCAAGGCAACTAAATGTTAAATCATAATATGGTGCTCAATCTGTTTTGAGAGTAAGATGGTACCCTCAAGAACGGATTAATTCGATGGTATAAATGAAATACAAAATAAATGATAAAAGAAACAAAGAAAAACAAATAAAAAAAAACTTTCTTCCATTACTTACACTTACCTTCCATCGGCCAGTGCCGGTGCCGGAGTCCTCGGGCTGCACGTAACACTGCACTCGGTCTGCCACCAGGGCTCCTCCGCGCCGGGCGCCTGATGAAGCATGAGTCACATCAGGCTGGATGTCTGATAACAAACTCCGAGTTACTAAAGGTCGCCTATTAGTTAAGCCAGGAACAGACTTCACCACGACATGACTAACTTTTAACTGTTAATAATATAATAATGGTACAGTATCAAGATATGTCTGAGTACACGTGTGGCCTGTGTGTTCCTGGCTTAAGAGCCCGAGCAGACAGTAAGCAATCGAGTGCTGAGCATTTTGTGAAGTACTAGTAAGTAATAATATATTTTCTCAGCGCCGTACAGAATGTCTGCTGTCTGTATCAATATCGGGCTCTTATCCTATCCAGTCTAGGCAAAGACCCCTGGATGGCTAGGGACAGTCGTAGTGATGTGACGTCATGCGCCAAACTGAGGCGTTTAGGACTCCAAACTTTTAATAATTGCAGTACTTATCTATTTATATTTGGCTTAAAACTTCGCGACTGTTAATATCTTAATGTGCCTGCACTAACAAGGTAAAGTAGTTCAATAGACTATTGATTGATGGGTGTGTGAAGTTTTTCATCAAGCTGATAGCTTTCTTCGCATGGTAAACCTACGCTTAAATTGATGATACCTACGCTCTTGGTTCTAATATGCTTACGACAAGTTTATAAAGAGAATTCAATATACTATAGATAAATAGTATAGTATTACTAGCAATAATACTTAAAAAAAAGAAAGAGCTTAAGAGCTGTAGGAAAGCGTCCAAGTGCATTATCGACCCACAGTATTTTAAATTTGTTTAAATTGATCAAACCAATGACACACGCGCATTAATATCCAAGAACTAAAAGTATTTTGCACTCGTGTAACGCCTGATGTACACATGGAATCTGTATTGATTGAACGTGTTGATGTGTATTCTAATCAAATATAGACCCGAAGCCGCGCCATGACTACCATAGCCATAGAGTATCTACATACAGCCCTTTCTGTGAATGTGACTAAGGAGTATCATGTTCCAATGGCTTCTGCGCATTTGTCTAGCCTCCTAGATGTTTATTTCGCATACTTTATTGTAAAGAAACTGATGGACTCAACCTGAACTGATCTATCGAATGTTTAGGTCTATACTCCTTTATTACAGCATTGTACAAATTACAGACAAATATCGATAGTTACTGTGATATTGTTGAGATGACTGCATGTTAGTGCCCAAACTTGTACGTACATAGGAAATATACTTGTATGTACATACAAATATTTGTATTAATCGTAAAATAACCGGGCTCGTTGGCAAAATACAAAGCATTGATACTTTCATATCAGTGTAATAGTACGTTACAACGCTATGTTTCTTTTGTTATAATGGATTAAGTATAGACTGGGTCTAGTATGGATACAATAGTATTTACTCATCCACCTATTTATTCACTTCTTGAAAAATAAATGCACCATGTAGGTACTACATTGACGGAAGACATAATTCTGTTGAATTCAGATTATTCATAATTCCGTTAAATAACTTTGGTAGTATGCAGCCTAGCAGCAGCCAATACAATACTGATCCGTATTTTTAAAATCCGTATTATAAATTGGTAATTGACTACTGTTAAGTATAGTCACTCAACCATGTATGTAACTGTATTACCTGGATAGTATATATGTTTCTATCTATTCTAATTAGCTTCCACGTGGCTTTAGAGGCTAATACCTACCTAATTAAGGCCTGGATGTTCAATTAAGAGCCAATCATCGGCTCTATTCTGTTACTGACTGATATAACAAAGAGGACAATCATGTATGTAGTGTAGACCCATAATAGTATGTACTATGTACGAGTATCGAGTGTTTGTAACAGAATTATTAACGCTACATTAGTTTTTATACTGATTAACATACGATTAGTGGCTAATTTACCTAGTGTGGTGGGCTAAGCAGTTTAATCAAGATGCATTCGTTTAAATTATTACCTAAGTTTCAAAGCTTTTTACATGAAGCTGTATTCGTTTACCACCTGGCTTACAAAAGTTATGAAGCAAGACAGAAGTTAGTAGTACACCCGTTATTGAAAGTAAGCTAAGTTACGTTAAGTAAGCTATATATTATTTCTATATGACATACCTATTACTCTTTTAAAAGTTACTGTCTTATTCTTTCCGTGTGTATTTGATAATTGAGATGGATCGTACCGGTAAGGTCGTATCTTGACTTACAGGAATTGTTTAAATATTACACAAAATATCTAAGTAAATAGATAAATATGACATGCAGGTTTTCAAATACAAGAGTAAATAGGAAGTGTTAGAATTCGCGTTACAGTAACATTATCCTCAATATTTTAATAAAGGACAAAAGCATTAGTACGTACTCACTACTCACAGATATGGATGAATAGACGTTATATTAAACTTCAAGCTGGTATTTTAGGTTACAACACTACACTTTCAACAATTCTTATCAAGTCTATGTATGTAGGTATACCACACTCACTAATATATTTTAATAAAACTATCACTAATATAGGACGGGAATGACAATAGACAGTTACTGATCACCTCTTTTCCTGCACTGACAGTTTATGATTTACTGACACTAATAAAACTAAAGTGACGTAAGCCGCCAGCCGTGCGTGCATTCGTTGAAAAATATTGAAACGTCTCTATTCACTTGACAAGTTGAATAAAATGTGATTCTTAACTTAACAAACAACTCTAAAGAAGACTTAGTCACTGATGTCATTCACAGTATTATAGAAATGTAGGTAAATTACGTGTCGAATTAAAATAAACAGGTCTTCCTCCTTATTAGTTCATTTAGCGGCACGCGTAATAAACGAAAATAAAAAACCAAATTAGCAACTGTATAATCCCCGGCACGTAACTTGGCAAGAGTCGTTAGATGCGCACAAGTCGTTTTTTAGGTCTCTTTGGTAGTCAAGCGGGACGCGGGGTATGAGGTAGGTCAATCCGAGCGCGCGATTGGTGCAACAGTCGACTGTTGCCTCCCGAACTCCCGATTACACTTGCGTGCACGAAAGTTTGCACCTTTGTTTTTGTTGTGTTTATGTTAAAGAGTTATTGTTATTGTTTTTAAATTTAGTTTTTGTTACGAGTTGATATTATTGTTGTTGTTTTAAATTAAAAAATGAAGGCAAAAAAAGGGTAGGCCTTTTTTCGCATACTTTTTGAGCATACTTTCCTCGTATGCATATTATTTATAACTCCCAATAAACTTTACGAATTCTTCAACTTTCTTCTAATCAGATATTATTAAATATAAATGATGGCAATAACCATAAAATAATGACGATCAATAAAAGTCACCACTTTTTTGTTCCACTAAGTGCACTAAGTGCATGCGCGAACTTACCCCCACTACGCCAAAATCTTGCCAACTTACGTGCCGGTGACTATACCTAGTGATTATTTCCTCTGAACAATAAAGTTAAGCCATATCTCTTGCAAGATGGACACACACTTGTAATTCTGTTCAGATAAATAGTTACCCCAACAGCAAGATAGATTGGAGCACAAGCAGTAATTAGCACACAGAATCTACAAATTAGAACACATAATGTTCATCCACCATTAGTATGAGTGTCACAGCTAACCAACGCGACCTACTTTTGTAACGTAATCTGAAGAGGTCTTAATAATCAGATAACTTCTGGTTGGCGTTCACTAAAACAAAATGTGTACGTCTGCGGTCTGTTTGCTTAGCTAGACGCTGACAAGACGAAGCTGACACGGGCGGATTGGATAGAAAAGAAAGAGATGCGCATGACACACCAGTTGTATTTTATGGGAATCTATGAAGTAATTACTTATCTATTTCCAATGCGAAAATATGTTGAGAAGTCGAAAATAAGTTGAGAAGTCGAAATTAAATAAGAAACACCTAAAAGTGAGTCGGGCTCGCATGGTAAGGGTTCCGAACCAAACCAAACAGACTTCTGAACGGTCACTGGTCTGCAGTACCTATAACTCTCTCTTGAACTTATTCGGCGTAATTATTTAAGATGCGCTATCTCATACGTCTCTTCAGCATTTATTATTGTGTTGGAAAATGATTATTTGAATATTAAAAATCAAAACTGTATCTTTTGAAACTTAGGAGATAGGAAAAACACAATTTCATCAAAATTCAATTAAAATTACGACCTGTATCTAAATCTTTGTGACAGACCGTCCTGTTTTCCTTGAACCCTTAAAACACCAAGTCCAGTAAATTGTACATACAGAAATTGTACGTTATTGTTATTCATTTTACCATTGTAGCTAGAACATTGTGGCAATCTGTTATTCTAAGGTTGAGGAAAACTATCCGCTCGTGATACAGTTCTATACCAGAAGGAGGGGATAGGGCGAATCAGTTCAAAGACAGCCAACCCATATTACAATGTACCACTTCACATTCCCAAACTGTTCACGTGCCTAAATACTATCGTCAAAATAACTTCAAATTGGGTTTTTTTCTATCTCGTGTTTATTAATAAGTTACTCTGTATCGTTGTCTCATATTCATGAATAAAGATTAGTATTAATATTATAAGTTGTTAAAGATACTTTGGATTAGATTACAGATTGGTATTTTATTATCTCTTATTCGCAAACACAAACTAAAACAGTTTGATACAATATTAACAGGCCTATTTAGAGAATCTGTCTCCAATCAGTGTCTTAATTTATTTTGCTCCAGTAGACTACTAAAATTGGCGAATTCGATACAATTTAAAGGTAGGATACAATTAGAGGTTCCCACAAAATTAGCAATACGACGTTAAAGTTCCCAGACGAGCAAATATCTATTTTAAACTTGACAACGTTCACAACACTAAAACAGTAAATGTCCCTGTATTCTACTTGAATTAATGATTTACCTGTGGGTTCCCAAAACGTATTTGTATACCTACAGTTACATTGAATCAAAGCTAATTTGGTTTAGTCAACGTTAAGCGTAGCCATACATTGAAGATATTTTTATATCTCTAATTATTTCCGCAAGGAACTGTAATCTAATGTTTATTGTTAAGCTCGTATTGACTAACTGCCCTGTAATTGACCAACGGTAATATCAATAAAGCGCCACATGTATTATATTTACGGTCAAATATTAAAGATTTAGATGAATTGAACAAATATTTCGTTCTCATACTTTGGACTTTAAAATGTTGTCAAAGGGTGATTTAACAGTACCTAACACGTCCTGTGTTGCATACTAATGTCCAATGTGTACCCGTTTCCAAAATCTGTATACTTTGCAAATACCTTAACACGGGAGAGGGCAGAGACCAGCTTAGAAAAAGCTCTTCTGGGTGCAAACTTGTTCGGCGAATGAAACTCCGGAACATTCAAACATACAAACAAATGTGCCAATTTTTTTTGCGACGAACACGATAACTTCATAAATTGTTAAAACTGGTTTACATAACTGTTACTTGCGAGGCTTTATTTATAATTGACTGACGAACGAAATGTTTATGGTAAGTTGATTTTTCTTAGGTATAGGTTCCTATATTTCTTGATAATGTAACACTCCAACGATTAATAGACTAGAATGATTGGTTTGTTTCCAAACCACCTATAATGGTATCTTTAGAAACATTACCATTTCATAACAAAAACACTCCCATTAGCATTATAATAGGTCTTTACCTATGAAATTGCCGTTTTGTATGAAAAAATTTAAATGAATTTTTTTCATGTATTTTTTATTTGTATTAATCGAAGTAATCACCCATGCAATCAATGCATCTTTGCCAACGCAGTGGCAGTTTATTGATGCCCTTCTTAAAGAAATCAGCTGGACGGGAGGCAACAAATTCTTCAAAGGCATTTTGTACTGCCTCTCGGGTATTGATTTTTTTTCCCGCCAAGAAGTTATCCAAATTCTGGAAAAAGTAGTAGTCTGTAGGCGCAAGGTCTGGTGAGTAGGGCGGATGACGGAGAGCTTCCAACCCCCGTTCTTGCAACTTGGAGACCGTCTGCTGTGCAGTATGAGGTCGCGCGTTGTCGTGCAGGAGCAGCGGAGACGAGCGATTGACCAATGCTGGTTGGAGATGTGCCAGCTTCTCCATCATTGTGTTCAATTCTTCACAGTACACATCTGCAGTAATGCTCACCCCGTTTGGTAAGAAGCTGTGTTGAATCACACCGGCGCTAGACCACCAAACAGTGACCATCACTTTTCTTGGGGTAAGTTTTCGTTTAGGGCATTGTTTAGGTGCTGAACCAGGATCCAACCAACTTGCTGAGCGCTTGCGGTTATCAAACAGAATCCATTTTTCATCGCAGGTAACAATGCGGTTCAAAATTCCTTCATTTGTGTGTCTGTTGAGCAGTGCAAGGCACGTCTCGACGCGTACTTCGCGCTGGCGATCATTGAGTTCGTGGGGCACCCATTTGTCAAGCTTTTTTACCTTGCCAATTTGACGCAAATGGACCAATATTGTTTTGACGCTAACGTCGAAAGCTGCTGCTAATTCAGCCGTAGATTGTGTATCATCAGCTTCCACAATCGCCTTTAATTCGTCATTGTCGACCAAAGTCTTCGGACGACCGCGAGGTTCATTTTTCAGGTCGACATTTCCAGAACGGAAGCGAGCAAACCAATAACAGGTAGTGCGTTGGTTTGTAGTGTTAGCTCCGTAAACGTCGTTGATGTTGCGTGCCGCTTGTGCCGCGTTGCTGCCACGACGGTACTCATATTCCATAATTACTCGAATTTTTAACGTATCCATGATGACGAAAAAGATTTAAATGCGATGAAAATGTAACACTAATCAATAAACAAATGACTACTTTTGGAAAAAAAAATCCATGTTTTTAAAATAAAATTAATTTGAAATTAGAATTCTTAGCCAAACAAAAAATATTTTGATTTGAAATGGCCAGTACTGCAGAACGGCAATTTCATAGGTAAAGACCTAATATTATCTATGTTACTTATACATCAAAATATTATTTAAATGTGAATCAAGAGAATTCGTAAAGTCTTAAATACCAAAGCAATATAGAATAATAATTAGGTATTTAATAATTTACCGAACCCAATTAATATGAGAACCTTTTAATAAATAATTTGTACTAAAACACGGTCCGGAAATTTAGGTAAGGTAAGTAATTGTATCTTACCTAAGTTCCCGGGCCGCAAACACAAGTATTAAGTGTCAATTTACTGCACTATTGAAAGTAGGTAGTCCAAAATAGGATTTCGATATTGCCAATTCGAGATCGCGGACAGGTTTAGATCTCCAATTCTGCATCACTCAAATCTATGATCGAAATGTAAGTTTAAGGCAATGCACCTAAGAAAACCGAAATGTCCCGATAATTCATATATTAATAAAGCCACCAGGGGTTAAAACATTGCTAGAATCCAAAAGCTTCCAAGTAGTATTCCAAATTTGTACTTACAAGCAGGTAAATGTGTTAGCTCGGATAAATCAATCTCAGTGCGTTCACGTAAATCGGTACGTTCGCGTAACTCAGTACGGTCGCGTAACTCAGTGCGGTCGCGAAACTCAGTGCGTTCGCGCATCTCGGTCCTTTCCCTGGGGACGTGCTTCTTATCCCGGAGATGATGGGGCTGTGGCAGTGGGTGGGGGTGTGCACGGGGGTGAGGAGCGGCGGGACGGCGCGCTGGTGGTGAGCCCAGCTCCGGTGGCGGGGGAAGCTCCGAGTCGCCGGCGCATGAATCTTCATCAGTTGATGAGGCTATGGCAGGATAAACATACACTGTAGTGAAATTATTATTGAAAGCCCTTTGTGAGCGTATCGGTTTGGATATGAAACTAGCATATGAACTCAATATGTTGCTTATACACGAGGTTGTGAGTTAAATTCCCGGTTAGCACAAATGTGACGTTTTCAGTTCATAAGCATGTAGATACTTTTTTTTTTATTAGTTTTTTTTTAACATCAACATAGATGAAGGAAAATATCCTGAGGAAAACTGAATTTATAATGAATACGAATCTAAAATTGCCAATCCGCCTTGAGCAAGCATAGTGATCGATGCTCGTGCCTTCTCTATGAGATAATTCCTTTACATTGCATTGGTATAATATATACGCTAGTATTTTTTTTTATTAAATATAGTTTTCAATAATCATAAAAGCTTTGCAGTTTTCACAGAGCTAATGAAACCTTCTTTTTGCTAACTCAAAAATAATCTCTACGCGGTGTAGTACTACTTACTTAAACAAAAGAGCTTCGTTAGCGGAAAATTGCGTCTATGTAACGTACTCGAATCGTCATAATTTCATTAACGTAGTCTGCTGAGTTCCTTTTCAGACCAAACTAACAGAATACTTCGAAAAATGTTCAAGTACCCGTGGTTAAATAGTACAACGCAGGTGATCTTGTTCAAAAATACACGCAAGTTGTGTGGACTTCAACAAACAGATTTTTTACTAATTAATATAAACGTTTTCGCTAAATGACTTAATGAAAAAAAAAGAAACTTCAATTTCTTTCAATTATTATCCATCACACGATTGAAGAACCTCAAAGTAAACAAACTCACACATCTCACGCAATCTTTATTCGTATGTTATTAGTCTATCATTATTATTAATGCTTAACTGCTTAAATAATTACTCGGAGGATATTGCTCAGTACAATGTTATAATACTGATATTCTACTTGGCAATCTCCTAATAGCGTACACCTGGGAACTAGTAGGATTTTGTAAATTGGGAAGCGATATCGTTGCACGGGCTTGCCTTCTAGACCAATTATAAGGAAAAATGAACTACGTTTGAAGGTAGTTGCGGAAATATGAAGAGATAACATTACTGTACTAACTGTGATAGCAACGTAATTCAAATTCAGTCTTTGTGGAAACCAGGCCAGTATTTAGAACATAACAGACTATTTTTATTTTTATTGGATCTGTTACTATTCATATAACTATGGGAATCAAATATAAATATAGGAATCATTTCCTGTGACATGCTACGCCACCTTTGGCAAATAGGTGTAGGCACCCACTTGTCGTACTACTAGCAGAAACAAGCCGTCGGTGTCGCAGCACATCCAGACTAGTTTATTGCGTAGGTGTAAGTGGCAATGGAAATGTTTTTGAATTTTTCAGCATTTACCCATTCAACGAAGCTATTTTCTGTCATAATAGTGAACTGCTTTTGTAGGAGACGATATCGTTTGACGACTAAAATTAGTTTGGCACCTTGGTAAGGGGCGTCTTTTCTTAGAAATATTGTAGTAGAGAACAAGTAATATCATGTACTTTCAATCTATATATCGTGAAGGAAAAATAATATCTTACAGAGGTAAAAATCGTGACTAAAAATGCCCCAGGGACTGGCCGAGCTGTTGATAAATAAGCTCAGTCCGCTTCGTTCAAAGCAAAGCAAACTGAACGATAAAACCGAGAAAGCGAAAAAATAAAGGACGATTATTTTATAAGTTTGTAACACAAACGTTTCATGGCGTGTCTGGACCGCTTTTTTACACACAAAAGATAAACTGAAACCAGGAGTAAAAAGACGTGAAATGTAATTACGATGCGGATCAAGCGCAGCGCAGCGCTGGCTGTTAAGTTAGGTTTATCAATTAGATGTTGTTTTTCCAATCACTGTACCAATCTTCTTCATTCAGCCGTTTTCATGAGTAACTGCCTGGTTCCGCTGCGCTCTGTGCGTCGCCTAATGAGCGTAATATGAATTTCTTTATCGTTTATAAGGCGAGTTTCTTGATTTTATCATGAAAATGAAGAATGAGAAAAGAGATAATAAAGATTTACTCTTATGTGCGCATCTCAGCAGTATTTATTAACATCAGCACAAACATAACTCAAATTAAGAGGACGCTTATTTGAGTTTAAAAACTCTCGTTATTTGTAAATACATTTCAATAAAACAAACTGAAACTGAAAATACCGCAAAATTAATGGTTTTCAGTTATGTTTCGGAACCATATAAAAACAATAATTACTTACTGTTAAAGCATTATTAATAATAATTGCTGCGGTTCAGTGTTGGAGCTCGGAAGTGGGAAAATTGATTATTCTGGGAAACAGACTTATCTAGTCGTCTAGTCCAGACTTTAGCCAATCCAAGCTGACACAATCGACGCCTTAGAGAGAGCTTAAAAAAGCAATTTTTTTTTAGAAGATGAAATTGTAGGCAATTCGCATGGTCAATGCAACTTGATCGAAACGAGCCTGAAGAGACGAGTACAATTATTCATGATCTAATTGTCATCTATTTGATTGTATAGTAATCCGTGTCTTTGAGGTCTATTTTAACGATTAATAAGAAATATGAAGAGTCACACTATATTTATCAAAAAATCGTAAATGATCGTGAATGAAACCGTGCGAATAGCCTTCAAATGGAAAACTAAGCCGTTTAGCTTCGGTGACCGCGTTAAATTTTTCCATGTAAAAACAAAAGGTGCGGTCTGCCCTGTTGAACTTTAGTGGTGTACTGATACATAAGCATTAAGCATATACTTAGTCGGCTTGTGGTCGCGTTATCGTGTATCTAAGCAGTGAAAACTCCTTACTCCTTCAAACCGGTACATTTTTGTTCATCCCTTATGAGATGAATCAGTATGAGTTCTCTTTTAACACATGTGGATATAGTAAAAAAAAAATCACAAAGATAGGAATGTAAATCTCAGTAACCAGAACAGACACTGATTAAGCCGTTTGCGATAGACTAACTTTGCTATGGTACCTACGTACGCCTACCGACTATGAAATTGCAATACCTGTAATGTCACTTTTACTTATTTTGATTTAAAATAACTAAAACTAACATTTATTAAACATACCAGGTTATTTAATAAACAGAGCTTCGTATTGTAAACCGTGATTTGACGACAGCCATGGTTAAAGACTGTTTGCGACATTATCGTTCAACCACTTTTGTCGATGGAACCTTTTAATGATAAACAGTTCATCGACACAAACCGTTTGTCTATGAAAGTTTCGTCGATATTATTATTTGAAGATGTTCTTTTTCTACGATGCCTGATTTTTTTTGTGTGAGAAATTCCCACAAAACTTAGCTCACCAGTTTATAAGAATCAAAGTTTAGTACTTACAGAGGTCATGTCTCTCCCTGTCAGGGCTCTTGGCCATCATGGAAGTCCTCTTCGAGGGCATAGGCAGCGAGGGCTTGGGTCTATTCTGCATCTCAGCCAACGCTTGCTGCACAGCCTCCTGTCTCACTTCTGCAAAATAAACCCACGTTATAAAACTCATTCGGGAATTGTTTTTTACGGGCTAAAAGATTACGCATGCAATAATTGTTTGTATAACTATTCGTTTTGTTCTATTTATCAAAAATCTAAAAACAAAAAAAAAGTATCACTTGAATTTAATTATGAACATTCAGTGCTGATGGAATTTCTAATATCATAGGAGTTTACCAATGTTGAACCACTGGAAAAGTATGTAGTTTCTTTGAATGATTTTAATCTTAATAAATAACTGCAGTATAAACAACACAAGTACGAAGAACAACCAAAGGCAACATAAACACAATTCAATTTCCGATAACGCTGAATTAATAATTATTGTTTCCGAAAACTATCGCTCCGACGGTGGTTTACAGACTGTCGTTTCATTTACCGAAATAATGCTTTATAAAGAGGGAAGCGAAGGCGTTTCAAACAGAGCTTTAATGAGGTAATCAACCAATAGTGTTCTACGTTTCAGTTAATGAGAACAGCGATTCTATTGGTCTATTAATTCCTTTTACTCCGCCTCCGATTTCATGCAAACGATGCCTGTGATTTATCTCACCTGTATCTGACATTAAAAACAAATAAAGCACAAACATGAATTAAGCGTTTAGAGCATGTTTAATAGGCAAGGTTACGTGTCAGTTTCCAAATACCTATGATGTACTTATACATATTTTAATCGTTAAAAAACACTTGGCACGTAAACTTAAACATTAGACCGTCTAACATGCAAAGAATGAGCATAAACCTCATGAAAGTGAAAAATTAGTGCACCGTATTAGTCTACGTATGGATGGACGGCTTAGACTGTGATAACATTACACTGATGCTGATAAGGGCAGACAGACAATTGTGACAAATTTGAAGCGGCGGATCGTAAACCTGCCGCCATTTGAGTATGACAGCAGACAATTGATTGGTTGCTCCGTTTATCGTAGTGTAACGTGATCAAATCAGATTTGTACCATGATGATTTATCAAAGAGAAGGTAATAAGAATAGATATTAAGGTAAGTATTTAGTATAACGAACATAACAAGCGTACATTATACAGTTTTATATAAAATATTTGGTAATATCGATGGCCTTAAAGAAAAATTGATCTCTTCATCTATGAATACGCACAAAAAAAGAAACATTGACCAATTTGACGATTCAATTTAATATGGGACGACTCGAGATCAAGTGCATCGAATCTGGTTTTAGATTGAGTGGCCATTTGGTCTGCATAATATTATTGGACCTTGTAAGTACATGTAACAAGTTCACAACCCAATCAGAAACGGGCAGGTTTTAACGATACATGTGAGACCACAGAAAAGTAAAAGAGGTTAGAAATCGTCAGTGGGTGTGGGGCACTTCGCATTATTTTGGTACGCGAATTTACAATGAATTATTTGAAAAAATGCTTTTGTGTCATTTTAACTTGCAGGAAACAAAGTTGACGATACATTTTACCATGGGAACATTTCTTTCCCAAATATATAAATAAGAGCTATAGGGTAGTGTCCTTAAAAAATCTGATTGGTCCGAAAGTTGGATTACTCAAAAGTACTGGACACGTATTTTTTCTTTTGTCACGTAAACCAAAAATGACGACGGTATAGGGCGTTGAAATAGCGCGTGACGTCACAAGCCCCTTCTCCTGAACTTTGATGTGCTATATCATTGTCACTTTTTATTGAATTAAGTGAGCAAAAAATACGTGCCCAATATTTTTTGGTAATCTTACTGACGGACTAAATAGACTTAATATATTTTTACCTAGGACGCATCCCTATTGTGAACAAATTGTGTTGAGCCTCTACGGTGGCCAAAATATATCAATATTATTAAAAAACACTGGATTACAACTAATTTGACTACAAACTCTTTTTAAGTCATTTTTGTAAATTAAAGTTTCATTTATTCTCCGTATTGTTTTGATAATGTTGTTTTCAATTTCGATTAAAATGATAGTGTGTTGGCACGGGTAGCATTACGGTCGACACTCATTTCCAACATTATTGTTACCCTGACGAGCCATCGTTCTAGAGTAATAAAAAATATGTCAGTAGTTCAGTTTATGATATAACAAAAATCATAAAATACATATGATTGAATAAAATAGCTAGAACATACATTCACAGTTAAACGATAAATAAAATGCAAATAATTTACTTAACACGGATGAATAACCACCAAAAGACAGTTATTCCTGCTCACTAATAAGTTACAATGTTCAATGGCGGTTGAATTACTTTAGTCGTCGTCATCTTGTTATCAATTAATTAATAATTACATACTTGCGTGACTTAGATCACACCTCACACACCTAGTTAATTCATTTTTATTTTAACCAAAACATATACCGAAACGTGTAGCTTTAAAAATAATCTAAACTAATATTTATTAAAATAATCTTAAAAATTATAAAAATAATCTAAACTAATATTTAACTAAGAATAAATATTTGATTATTCGTATGTTCGTTTGTAATGGATCCATTAAAAAATTACTCAACTGATTTAAACAATTATTTCAGTTAGATAAAGCTACATTATCAGAGAATAGCTATAATTCATTTAAAATATAATTTTAATTTAAATGTGAAGGCGGTGGAGGGATGTTAAAGTTCGAAGAGAAAAGTACGAAAATCCACGTGGATCACCACTAAGTCGCAGGCGTTTAGTGCCTAAGCTACTAAGTAGCTAGTATTTAAAATATGAAAAAAATAGATTTTATTTATTCAATCCTACGAAATTATCAATATTGTTTTGATAATGACCCAGTCTCTAAATTTGCATGATCTTAATGAAACCAGCATTACAAAAATATTATTAAGTAGGTTCTGTCCGCGACTTCGCCTAAGTGGGTATTGAAAATAAATACAATTTACACCACTCGGCACTTCACAACTGAAAGAAAAAAGTGCCCATCCCGGAACGTAACGTACTTATCTGCACCAATTAACATCTCTAACAATGAATAAATTATTTTACTTGCGTATTCTGCTATTTTATAATTGTTACGTTTGCTTTTATTCTATATAGACCCCTCATATTCAATACATACGTACAAATTGTAAGAACTATTTCAACGTCCATTTCAACTTAAATATGAAAATCTGGCCAGTAATATAAAGATTTACCTACTGCTTTTAACTAAAAGTCTAAGAGCACAACTAACGAAACGTTCAAAGAACATGTACACCTACAGTAGAGATCACTAGTTATGAAGACAGTACAGTATGTTAGCACGGATACTCGCGTAATTTCTCGTAATTTGCGTAACCTCGATGTGCATAGAAACAGTGTCAAATTAATAACACGCGTTCGCGTTTACAAGTCGTGCCAACAACACTGGCCGCTTTAAGTTTAAAACGACAGCGTTCCAACCGTGGTTTACCCACGGACGAAACACGGAGAACTGAGAAAATAAGACCTGGCAAAACTTATACACGGCGGTTTACACTAGAGTTCAATATTTTCGCATTATTTCCCAAGTGAAATAAAATATGAAATATTAAACTTCCTGGACCTGTCAATTTTTAAGTACCATAAGCGGTCGTAACCGTTTTAAAGTGTAAAAATAAACCTGGAGTGGAATCGACATTGCCTCGCTCGTTTGTGTTGAATTAGGATTGACATATCTGAGGAGCTGACGCTTTTATTGACTCTTACATTCAATTTATTTTTCAACCTCACCGAAGCAATACTTAGCCATTGCATAAAATAGAGAAAACACGTAAAAAGTGCTAAGATAATAAGTAAGATACATCACTTAAGCCTGCGTGCACGACAGCTCGCTCAATACAATTTGTGCTAAACATAACTAAAAGGTAATTGAATTTCTGTCAATCGTTTGAAGTTGACGGAGCGTTTTATCTCCAGTGCTAATTGTTTTTAGTGTGGTGTCATGCAAGCAGTTAAAATTTAGACAAGAGAGGTACCGAAGAATGCACTCTCCTCGAATCGCGATTTGTTTTTCGCTCGAATACCTACATATTCGTAGCAAAGTCTGAATTGTATTAAGACTAGAACGGTTAACATTTCGTGATTTGTTAAATTGTTTTAATTTATGAACGACAATATAGACCAAAAGACTGTTCCAGTGTAGCGTGAATATGCAGTATTTTAATGATTCGTCCTAGTGGCGCCTCGTGTAAGAGTATAATAAACGCTATCGCTTGCCAATCACAACTTGAACCAGCTATTAACGACACTCAAGGTCGGCCGCGACTTAAACATGCCAGTTTTTGTTCGATGCACATCCTCTCTACTGTTCGCTTTCTGATAACTATGTAACAATGAGATTATAATAATGAATATTCAAGTCTATAGTGGTTTTTACGCTTGACGTCGTTACGTCACTCTGAAGCTGTTTGTACGTTAATGAGTTTAATGAAGGTTTTATTTTGTGGGAGCAGTAAGCCAAAGTGATAAAAATGAAATTTGAATAATCGAATTTCATAGATTATCAACGTGCAATATTAAAATATTTGCATCTAACTGTCATGCTGATTATTTCTATTAACTAACCCTTTCTGTGCTTTGAAACAGCATTAGTAAAATATTTTTTCTAAATTGGCATCATTTTAGCCAAAATTGTTACTGTACAGTAAGTAAAGAATTGAGTTCTATTTTATATTCCTGTCAAGCTGAAGACACTTCTTTCTTTATTTTATTTATCATTCTGTGATTGTTTCAAATATACTTAAATTGTTATTTCATAAAGCTTTCAGTTATAATGCCCATAATTAACAGCACAAGGAAATTTTATTTTTAAAACTTTTATTAGCCTTTAAAGTGCTTTTCTAATTTGATTTCTAAAAATGGCGTGTCAAAAGCGTCAGCGTCATTTATCGCAGTAATAATTAATGTACCCACGTTGCTCCGACAATTGGCTAACAGCAGATGTCGCTTAGAGTATTCAATTTAAAATTTAACTGTGTATGAATATCCAAAGTATAAATATACCATTGGTACTTGTCTGTTTATTCATATTATTTCTAATTTAAAAGGTCACACGTTGTTTATGGTTAATGTTTGATAGTTAAGGGTAGGGTATGTGTGTCCTATAGTAGTAGGTGGGTTGTATTCATGTTTGGTGAGTTCAAATATCGTGTGCGAAGAGATGCCGGTGACGTCAGAGTCGCCCACCGTGCCCGTATTGTTAGAGGCAGGCTGTGCGGTGGATGTGTGCCCTTATTGTGTGCATGTCGCAGGCACTTGCAAGTAACGTGACAATTCATTAAACTATCAAATTATCTACTTTCGTAGGAACATAAAAGAAATACAAGCTTGCTTGTTATGAGACGCTTTCCGTAATTGGAAGATTTTGTAACATAGGTACTTATATTTAAAACATGTTGTGTCGTTATTTACTAAACGAAAAACGACAGCGTTTTACCTATTCAAAAACAGTTGAATGAAATCTACAATCTCTGTAATTATTTGCGTAATAGCAGCCTTGACGGAGCTATACAGTCGGCTAAATTATGATCGTTATAGTTCATTATCGGCCAGGAAACGTGTTTAAGCTAATGAGCCTGTTCCCGGAGAATGAACAAACAAACTAAACAATAAATTTAACGTATCGATTGATATTAAATATAATTATGTACCTACTTATGGTATTCATCGACGTAAATCTGAATTATTCACACATTGAAACATATTTTTATAGTTGGGCCGCGCCGCTACGCAAAAAACCACCGTACGTTCGTACACTTTGTATGAGCCATAACGCCCTTCACACACTACAAGCAGGTCCGCACCGCACTTTTTTGTTATGGATTACTTTGGCTGTGGCTGTAAAATGCGCCCAGTTTACTAGACGGTTTCATAAAACTAGCAAATTTATACTGACGGAAATAGTTATCATGATGATTGAAGCTTGCCATTATCTAGGAATGCATTGTTGCATTTGGAGTACCACTAGGTATCTTCAAGTGCGATTTATCAATGAAAGTCTCAACATGATATTTTAATTATTCAAATACTCCAACGTGATTGCGTAGGAGTTTTTAACACTCGTTGGACAGGCTGTATACAACTGCATGCAGCGTTTCCATCCATACGGGAAGGTATACCTACTACGGAATTTCGGTTTGCGGTGTGTGAAAACGAAAAATGAGGCGAGACGAAGAATTTTTCATTATTGAAGAATCGCGCTCCTCGATTTGGGAAATAAAAACATGCTTCTAGTTCCCGCAACGTGGGATTGAAGATTACTTCTTCTTCGGAATAAGAACGTAGTATTTAAGTGCTAACGTTTTATTGTACGAATCCAAATATAGAAGGACATTCTTAAAAAGCAAAAAATATACCTTTCAGTTATGTTTTGACATAATTAACTATTATTTTATGTATTTTAAGTAATAAGTGTGTATTAAGTATAAATCGAAAATGCATTGCTTAGAGGTATATCCGTAATGAAATACTATCGATGAAATTTCGTCATGTTTTATTCATGTAATGTAACGTTATATACATTGTTCTTGCCTATTTATTGTATGATTGGCAATTTTAGTTTACCTACACCCGCTCTTAAACTAGAACTTTCTCAAAAAGTCGTTTAGTCCATCATTTGCGTGTGTCATTCGCTCATTGCTGTAATGGACGGTACGTGGTGGCAGCACGTTGATCATACTGAGGTAACACCTGCCCTCGCTTGGCAACGAGCCGCACTATGGTCACCGTTGTTTACCACACAACTTAAATTTTAATTTCGCCATTTTTACCCGCATCACTGAAAAGCCCTTTTGTGAATAAATGTTAGCATAATGCACGGTGCGGATTTGAAATGCAGTCGTTCTAGGTTTTCTTTTTTGATTGAAGTTTATGCTAAATATTGAAATTTTATACCATCTGTTTTCGTGATTAAATTGCGAATAGAAAGTACTCAGACATGTCTGAAAGGATAATTATTTTAGGAAATAAGGATAGTTATTTCAAAATTCACAGTAGATACTGTTTTGTCTGGAAAATTATTCAGGCAAACAAGATAGAGCAGAGATGAAAATGCTAAGAGAGATTTACTTGAATGGACAGAAAAGAAATGAATATTATGTAAGATGAAGTCTTAAAGTGGTGCCGGTGACCGGGAACTCGTGTGGAAATCGGTAACTTAACATACTATGGGCATATAATGGGGAATAAAAGACATCTTAGTAAGTTATGACTGTGAATGTACACACACAAAAAGACGGCAGGGAAACGATGAACGAATTGTGTGGAAGATGACATGGCTAGGAAGGAAGTGACTATAGAAATAAGTAATAGACAAGTTGTAACATGACACAAAGGAAAAAGCAGACAGTGCGCAGGAGATTGATAAAATAATTGAAAGTTAGATAACTTCGTATAAGGAGTTGCGTTTTCACCGAGTAAATCCAATGTCAGTGCCAGTGCAAGCAGTCGTAAAAACATGTCTTTATACACTTGCCGGTCTGTCTATTGTTTGTCTACGTTGCGTGCGTCTAAACATCACTATAAAACGTAGGAATAATATTTATTGTTTGATGCTCATTCATTCGTGGACGTTACTTTCGTTTATCTGTAGATAATCGTAGGTACGTAAGTATCAGCTAAATTGGCACATGTGTAGTGCATTTGTTCGTTAAATGTTATATCGTTTACAGTTAAAGTTCGGAAGGAAGGAAGTGGGTTTTGGCGTTTTGTTTGTTTCACCGTTCGCTCCAGATGTTTAAGTCGTTGGTCGTCTGTTCCCCAGAGGCGGACAATTGGCATGAAGAAAGAAGGGGATAACAACAAAGGGTCAAATAAAGGTAAAAATAATGTTGGCTCCTTGCCTGTTTGTTGGAAAAACCGAAGCGTAAGTAAGTCCTAATGTAAAAACCCTTTGTGCTACTACATAGATCTCCCTACGACCTGTAAGCTGTTTCAGTTCGCCTTAGAATAGTTGGAATAGCAAATTCAACCATAAACTTTGTCACAAGAAAAGCGCATTAAGCGCAGTTTTATATATATACTAGTATGCTACCTGTGCCCGCGACTTTGATCCAGTGCAATCCAACAAAACATTTTTCATTATTCTGCGAGGAGCCCTAATTCTTTTTCTAATATCTATAGCCCAAGTTAATGTTATAAGTAGGTAGCTCTCTACTTATAACATTAGCTATCTGCCAGTGAAAGTCCCGTCACATTCGGTTCAGCTGTTTCGGACATTAGCCCAAACAAACAGACAGATACTAAGACAAATATTAAGCAATGATTTTTGGTATACCTACCGTATACTTATAGGTACTCTCATATGCATTTGGTAAAAACTTGTTATAACATTACAAACAGACACTACAATTTTATTGATTTGTCACGTCTTATTTGCCACGGTTATGAATATTGTATTACTACCGTACAATCGGATATTGAAACGTACAATTAAAAACCGTAAGGGTCTTCTTTTGTATTTTTATGTAGGAACACCCTCAAAACCCTAACCCGACCATTGTAACAAGCAAGTGACAGTGTATTCCAGACAGGTAACCTGTAATAGTTGCTTGTGCAGAGAAACTAGAGCATGAAAGTATGTGCATTTACGTAAATTTGTCGCATTACATATCACTACCTCATGTAGCTACGAGCACAGACTGCTATATCATCTCGAAACATGCGCAGCTTGAAATTATGAAGCCTTTGAGCTGTCAACATTTACCCCGTACTTAGTTAGTGGGAGTTTTCGTAGTGTAAAATCGAACGAAACATAATACGTTTTAGACCCGCTTAATACTGAACATCGCAAATGATCACATGAACTAACGAAGATAGGTAATGTCTAGACCTTAAAAAGACTGTGACCTCTGACTTCGTCCCGGTGTTTCTTCTCAGAGTAGTCAGATAAGAACAAGCTAAAAAAAGCGTGTTAAAAGCCAACCTCATCACGTTTTCATTTCACTTTTGCTAGTTTACTTGTATTCATGTTTATCTTTTCTTTGACGTGACTGATTTACAACTAAATATAATTTATCGGTGAACAAAGATATAATCCCAGACGGGGCTAATATATATACCTATATATATAGACATACAGCGATGTAAATTACGTTCTTTATACTTTTAGTTACAATTTACGCGTATTGCGTTTGACCATAGCCGTTTAAAGAAACTTTGCAGTATCATACGAGTATTTCAATACTAATACGATTCCATTTCAGTAGTAGTGCACTGGAAGTCTTAATCACGTGAAAAAGTGTTCTGCTTTGTCTACGTGAGACACAAAGCTTCGGAAGCCAATGGACCAATGGGCAAGTTTGTTCATTTCGGTGTAAAGTAGTTTTGTAGTTAATTGCAGCGTTTAGTTATGTAGCGTAGGTGGTAACTAGACACGGTTAATTGCGAGCTATTCATTACTGTAAATGGTTTGCACATTGATGTAATCTTGTTGTGTCAGTTGGGGCCATCACTATAATTGGTGCCTATCAATCAACTATCTTGCTGACGGTGATCTATTTATTATAGAGTATGAACGCATAACAATGTCTCCGGCTAATTGCAAGGTCATGATTAAATTCCTCATATCGATATAATAATGCATACGACAACTCAAGGGCTTCCCTAAAAATAAAAACGATCAACTATCGAAGGATCTAACGCTGCTTCATGATATCTGTCAGGCTCGTGGATATCAAACAACTGTCGATAAATGGAACCACAAAATATGGCAAATAATGAAAGTAGATACTATTTTGAGTAACTGTAGCATTTTAGTTTTCAGCTGTAGCATTTTAAAGAAAGAAACGTTTCATTTGTCAATATTCTCTAAGTACCATATAAATTATTTTAGAGAATTTATTTACACTGTGAAAAACTAGTAAAGTCTGTAATTAAATTGAAGATGTCATAAGCAACATAAGCAATCGTGCAATTGCATTCCAGTGCCAAAGGTTCCATGTCCTGTCCTTTCATTGATTTTAGAATTGCAGCAGGAAGGGGTCACTTTCAAAGGGGAGTGCATACAGAAACCACAGAATTCGAATGTATGGAGCGGCCGCCCTTCTACCGTAATTACTGTTTCGATTAATTAATACCTATGCGCTAGCTCCAAAACTATCGAACTAATATTAATAAAAAGAGAAAATACCTGTTTTTAGTATGTGTCTGTAATGAACTACCTACCTATATACTCAACCGACTCTAAAAGTTCTTTCACCAATAGAGAGCTTCATTATTTACGAGTAACATTGGTATTTTATTTAAAAAAAATTGAGATCTTTACTAAAATTGAAATAATGAAACCCATTCAAAAAATAATGTATCTACATGGTGATAGTACTGTCCACAAGGCGTCTACCCATTATAGTTAAGTCACAATAAACGCTCTTTGTTCAAATTAGGCAGTCATAAAAGAATCGAAAGGTGATCTCATTCGTTTAATGATATAATTACTTATCCAACTAAATAGTTTCATACACAAGTTTGATGACGTGCATACGAGTACATGTAAATTACTAATTAATTTATTCGAATAGGACCTTTCACTTAGAACGTACAACGGGTATAAAATGCTAAAAATAAGAAAAGATCACTGGTGTGAGCGGGCAGCCTTTACTCCATTAGTTACCTACACATTTTATTTACTAGAAACAATTAAATAGGGTTAGTAATTTTAATTAAATATATTATTATTTTAAACTTTAAAAAGCTCTGCAAAAAGTACAGTAGTCTCTCGAACGCCGCGAGGCCTCCCGCCCGGCTTCAAGCGATAACGTGTTTTTGGCTTTGTCGAAAATCAACCCTCTAGGTGAAAAGGTTGTTTCGATTAACTAAATAATTGGTAAAAATAATTTTAAACTCAAATAATGAAAACACTTAAGATTTCAAAAATCTTGGGTATAATATGGATAGTTTGTATAGCACAAACACAAAAAAAAACTATTTTTTAAACGATTTCCCAAAACTACGCTTTAAAGGTGGTGGAGGGAATGTTGAAGTTCGAGGGCGAAGTGCACATAATAAATGTATCAACATATCTTAATTCAAATTTCTACGATACACCAATCTCGAAAATAAACTCTGAGCCAGACGGGCACAAAGTGATCATTTAGAGTTTTATTTTCCTTTTAAAGATGGTACCCTCCTCTTCGCTTACATACATATATTACATATGAGGTACACTGTACCGATCGAACAAGTTTACACACAAAAAGACATGTCCAAGGCCGACAAGCTCCAATATCTACGTAAGGGGTTGTCGAGAGTCGAGACGACAACATTATTAGTAAGTTCGCTGACCGTGACCTGGTTTTATGGATATTTTTATTAATTGAAATAAGTTCGTGTAAATATATGTGCATACAGAACGTGTTCTTTGTCTGTCATGAAAAGTCTGACCCTTCGTAAGCTTAGACGTTACATAAAAACTCGTAGTGTTTTTTAAAACTCGTTCTTTACACAAAATGTATAAACAGGTTGGCTTTTAGCATTTCTTTTCGTGAACATCTTCACGTAAAGAATATAGCTGAAATACGTACGTACTCTAGTTACCCAAAATAGTTTTAACAACTTGTCTATCTTGGCTATATCTGAATACATCGTAAATACAACAGATTCCATAATCAGTTAGTTCCAATAAAAAAATAATGAGTGATAGTTATTGGCACCCTGCTAATAGGATTAGTCCGGGATGTACGCCCCAGCAGGATATACGCCTCAGTACAATTGTGCGAAATGTAAGACGCGCGAACATAAAACGCCTTGTGATACTATCGCGCCCCCTCACTTAAGTCAGTCACAAAGCGCTGGAGCGTGCGTTTGTGCGTAGGAGCACTAGTGGTAGTTGCAACACAGTCGTGATTTTACTTTGGGGATGATTTTCGGCCCTCTATTACTTTGGAATTAACAGGTAAGTTTATGGGTAAGTTGATTATTATGATGAATTTCATTTTTAGACATTTTTATTGTATTATCGTATTCTCTTTTTTCGAAAGATCGGCCCTATGAAAAGGTATATTATGTATCGATATGTTTTGTGATATTCCCCCTAAGGACATCTATCCCTTGCCGTTTCTTAATGTACGTGAAATGATTCGGACGGCGAACTACCGACCGAAAACATTTTTATTGCAGCTACTTATAGTAGAAATAGCTTATTGCTTAATATAAGCATATGTAATACTAATAAATAATGTTCATTATAGACTTATACATACAAAAAAAATATTTTCTTGCAAAAGGCATGTCGTATTCCCTGTATTCCCATATACAAATATTAGGTCTAGCGCATGCGGTACATCTACAAATATTGACATACCACATGTGAGACATCTTTACCTTTATGCAGTTTTATTTTTCACTCAAAGTATACGGTTTATTTATTGACGAGTCTACAATCAACAAAAAGCAGAACGCGGTGAATAAATAAAGAAATAAAGTTGGTGCATATGTAAAAACCAAGTTATTCGTATGAGTAAAATGAAATAAGGTTACGAAATATCCCGGATTTATCTTACTTTTTAAAAAAATGGTTGGATGCACTGCGGATATTAAAGTGGTTTGAGTAAATAAGTAACTGGTCAAATTAAATTGATCAAATAAGTTGGAACTTTTACAAGCGAGTAACTTATTTTGCAATTAAGCGTTCGTTTATTTGCAGTCATATGAAAACCAAACATGGTATATGGGAAAAAGTGTAACTTCATTGTAAATGTGGTTTTAATTAGTATAGATTTTAAATTGTGTTTTGTTTTATTGTAAAATGTAACTTTGTTTTTAAATCATGCCGTAAACATTTCTCGTATTTTTACATTTTTTTCGTAACATACTCTATTAGAGCTTATATTAAGGCAACAGACACAGATAAATTCTGCGTTAAGCAGTTGTAACGCTAAGCCGTTGTTCCCGGCTGTCACTTGTAGATCTTTAATAGTCGTAATGGTAGTCAGAAGCCTGAAAGTCCGACAAACAGTCTTACCAAGGGGTATCGTGTTGCCCAGTAACTTGGTTGTGGAGGTCAGATAGGAAGTCGCTCCATGTAAAATACTGGTAGACCTGAAGCCGACCCCTACATAGTTGGCAAATGGCGAGGCAGACGATGAGAAAGGTGAACTCTGCGTACCGATGAAAACAAGTTGGAGAACTTTTCATCTGGCGATGTCAGAGACTTGTTAAGGAAGTTAAAGTTTACAGCTGAAGAACTTACAACACCAACACACAATATCTTGACTAAAATGTATTAAAATGTTATGAAACCAGCAAAATATTCGTTTTTCTAACTGCGTGTTTTTTTATTTTCATATCTTGCTTACGTCTATCAGCAAAATGCAAGTATGTAGAATTGGAGTAATACCAACCTTAGTCAAACTGACGTTATTGACTTTGGTACGTAGGTTCTTTAGTACATCTACGTACCAAAGTTATTAACGTGTGCCATGTGTGCATAGGTCATCCTCAAAGGACAGCAAAATAAATACAGTCAGTTGATTCCCAAGCCGGAATCTATATCGAGCAGAGAATCAACGCAGCGAATTACCTTACAACCTTTGATATTGCTTGGAGTAACAGGAATCACTACAGCATTCAGGCAATTTAAATATATTGAATAATTATAGATGTCAGTATGTTGCACTACAAATTGACTAGCGGTGGAGACACTACCAAATTCTTAACAGCCTTCAAGTTACTACTCGTCAAGTGGGATTTGTGTAGTAAGTACCTGTATTAACTATGGTTGGTCGGTGCATTACATTTAAAGTCAAGTTTTAGTCAAACTGAGTCAAAGAGTGCTAATTTAAAATTATTATATTGCTACTTTAGAAATATGACATACCTAATTATTCCATCAAGCCTAATGAGTACTGCGTAATGCACCTAATCGGATTATTTATACTAGTATACCTATTCGAATGGCAATAACCATCTTCAAACATCGATACATCGCGCCTTACCGAAGCTACGCCTAGAGCTATTGCATTTAATTGAAGCTGGGGGGGCCGGGGGCGTTACCAATTACCGATATGTGAGTACCAGGGAATTGAAAAAAATAGAGCAAAAAGCAGGGCTTATGGTGCGGAAAGCACCGTCATTGGAGTGCGGCATCGATCCTATTATGTGTCCCTACCAGGTAAAGGGAGGCAGTGCACACGTTCGCCTGATCGCTCTGTCTCATTCATAATTACTTAGTGAGTGCACAGTGCAAGGTTTCAGGACACCGACAACGTAATTTAATATCGGTTGCCTGTATTGCTCGTAAGTTTTGAACATGATCGAATTGATGCATCATTCTGTGTAAAGGTTATTACGGGGAAATCGTAATAATTTGCGGTAGGTTAATATGGACGGCCAATAGCTTTGTTACCAGGCTTATGCAGATATATAAACTATTAACTTTATTGGTTTCAACAAACTATTAAGTATAGTATACTGTTTACATACTTATCTGGTTTGGATTTATTCATTCAATTTACCAATACGTTAAGTACCTTTTTAAATAACAAGTAAAAAATAATTCAAAATACGCAAAATATGCGAGTCGTGGAGTTGCGGATATCGGCCCGTCAAACAATAAAATAGAAAGATGTTTAATCCATGCGATGACTTATTATAATTTGCATTTTATTTATTGCATTTAAAAGTTAATACGAGTACAAGTAAAAATGTTCAACTGTCACTATAGTTCCGAATGTGGTGTGTGTCCTTGTTTTATGTAGTAAGATAATATTGGACAATATACAAATTTAAACCATAAGTAAATAAATATGCATTCTCTACTTCCTTTAAACTGTACGAAACTACAAATACATTACGATAAATGGATCACTATGACAACAAATTAGGAAACAGAGCATCCTAAATGAACAAGTTCTCTATGAGCTGGAACAGTTGAAACTCTTTAGTCTCAAAGAACCACAACGAGGGCTTACGAACGAACAGTAGAATGAATAATACACACACGAATGGTTGCAAACTGGTAGGAATCCCTTTGTACGAACTTAGGACGATTTACATGTATGTCCAACTTCATACCAGAAATTTCAGGACATTTAGTACATATTAGGTTTCATTATTTTTCCCCTTTCCCTAGCTTTTACAGTTCTCTTTCTGATTACTTATTACAAGTGATTACCTTACCTACTTCTTTATAAGATTGTTTAACATTTTATGTGCAATCATAAAACAAATATTTTTTAAACTTTACACAACTCGAAATTAAACAAAAGTAGATTGATTTAATATTTACAGGGAGATCGTCATAAAAAGCCCGCAAGCATAAATTTTATTTATGCAACCCTTGCGCTAACTTTGACACGTGTTAAGATCAGTTCAATTTACGGTGTATGTCTTATAATATCCATTTACAAAATGCCACCGCAAAACTAATTCGCGCGGTTGCTATAATTTCGAAATGCGTGTAATATCAAAGTGGCATAACCGTATGACGTATTACTCACTTAAATAGCTATCGCGTCGATCAGTTTTAGGATTAGTGTCCAGTTAAATACTATAATCCGAGATATCACGCACTGTATCTGATGCTGTTAGGTCACTTTGTTGTAAAAGATATGCGTCAATGATGCTCAGAAAAAGAAACCATCTGCAAGGATTAAAATGAGAAAATTATGACTACTTATATCACCGAGTACTCGCCTATAGCAGCAAATATGTATATGGTATCCCATTTACCTAAGCTCAAATATAAAGCAGTACAATTTGGCAAACAAGCCTCTTACATATAATACCGAAACTTTTCCAACACAGAATTCACGAGCGCACAACTTCCCCGTCTTCCCTAAAGCAGAACAAATGAGAAAGCTGAACAACAGCATGCATGCAGGGGTCCCAATTATCTCGTGGGCACGTAAAAATACAACGAAGGAGTGTACCTATGTGTTCTGCAACTGCATTTCGTTAGTCGGGTGTTGCGGTCTCCTGAATAATGGATGGAAGTTATGAGCACCCACAACGGAGAAAGATATAACTACGCGTTTACCGCATTGAGCTGTGCTCCGACTCGGTATTCAAACAAAACTATTGTCGCTAAAAGCTGTCGACGTCTGTTACCTCTATTAATTGACTCATGTTATGAAATATAAAGGACTGCATTATTTTTACTACAAATGTGGGGCTAATATGTAATAGGTTTGGCTTTTCAACTTTGTCAGCTTTACGTGCTTAACAACGAACTAATTGTGATTCGTCATCACTAATGGCTCCTGTTCGGTACGGCCATCATTACCAGTGGATTCGATTATGCATTAAGCTTGTGTTTTAGTCGTTTAACTAAGTTATGCGAATGGCGTCACTAGCTGCCTAAAGGGATCTACATATTTTGAGTTTAGAAACCGAATTTCAGTACGTAAGTAGGCAAATATTTGAGAATAACATTGTGTGTAGTACAAACTTTTAACAAGCTGTAAGTTTTGACGTGCATCTTCCGTGCTAAAAAGCTGACTAAACTCGTCAGTTTCATTTCCATACAACTTTGGAAACTTAAGCTTTATTTTATAACGGGGTATAGTTATTAAACTTTATTTACGGTATCTCTACTACTCTGATATTATTTTACTTGGCGTTCTTTAGTTTAAATTTCCGATAAATGTAAAACTTACACTATAAAGTATTTTATTATATTATAAAGAAGTATAATTTTATATTAGTCCAGAGAGATAAGGCTACAAATTATATTTATATGATACTTATTAGCCGACCTATTACAATTTTTGTTCAGAAATACATGCACTGTCATAGCAGTTGATAAAATAAAATAAAAACAATGCACGGGAAACCTGGTCCATCTTGAAAAATTCTACGAAAAAGTCTGCGACACCATATTGCTGTCTTTTATAGGTATAAAAGACAGCAATGAAGGATAAGGTAAGTAGGTACTTATCTTATCCTTCATTTTGCTCTGGTTGAAAAAAAATCACATACTTATGTTTGGATGATTACTTTAAAAATAAAATAGGAAATTAAAGTATTTTCAAAAGGATTTCATAAAGATAAAGATTTGTCCTTTACTCAGTCATACCGCTCGCGCATCGAGAATGCGGTGCGGACGATTTAGTTATTTACCCAGGCTATATTTTATTTTCATAACTACGCGTAAAAGGGGGTGGCAATGTAAGTTCGATGGAAATAGTACGAAATCCACCCGGACGAAGGACTAGTAATATTATAAAGATAAAATATTAGATTGTTTGTTTGTTAGTAATTTGTTTGTTTGTAATGGATAAACTAAAGCTCCAGCTAACCAAATCAAAGGTTTTTCAGCTATATAAAACTAAATTATCAGCGTATAACATAGGGTTCCTTTTTTAACTACTCTGCTAGTAATTATTATAATCAACGATCATCAGCAATGTAGCAAGTAAATGTTAATAAAAAAATGTTAAATCAAAGGAACTACGTCGATAATATAACTTAGGTTGAAACTAGTCGTAATATTTTCAGGCTGTGATTTTAATAAATTTGATAGCTTTGTGCTAAAATAGAAATGATATTACGATAGGTTAGTATGCCAATCGCGTTGAATTACAAAAAGGACGCCGCCAAACTAACACCAGCAATAATTGGGAAAATGGTAAATACCAGTTTATCAGTCATTCAATTATCACGAACTAATCAACGGGTTTGAACTGATTGAATTTCATTAATTTCACACATTAACCAAAAACATTCCAAATCAAATTATCGGTTACGGGAAAGCTGAATGTAGCCGTCCAAATCACCGTCAAAAGTAATGAAATAGTGATGTAGTGCGATGTACACTAAATTTCATTAATAAAAGCGTAACGTACCTGTCCAAAAACGGGGTCAAAATATCATGAATGAAATTAGAGCATGTTTAATAAATCAGCGTGGCCTTCTACAAAACTAGGGCATTAAACATAGTAATTAGGTCTGCGCATACAAACTGAAGCGCAATGCAAATCCACAGTTCAAAAATAACTCATGAAATGAACGAACCTCTGATTAACATACTTTATTAGCAGTGGTTTAGTTCTGAATGTTTAATTTTTAAATTCTAGAAAGTTGTATGTACGTTTACGTTTCCGCAACGTGATCTTTAAACTTTAGTATCTCGCAAATAAGATTTATAAGTCTACATTTTAATTGTACCTTTGTGTACGTTGCTGCTACATTTTCTATTCTCAAGTTTTAGTCAAAATGCAATCTCTCGAAGAGTTTATCAACAAACCTAAAGGTATTTATTATTCAGAGGTAAAGCGAAAGCTTTCTTATTCCTTGACGAAGCCAGTGAATGAATCATGGTAGGCGTGGTGGTTACGTCAATACCGTTCCACCTACGGACGAACGGAGCTACAACATATTACAATGTTAGTACCTATTATGACTAGTTCAGCAGAAAAACCAAATGAAAGAAATGTTTAAAAGTTAAATTACAAAAACCAGAACATCATCCAGATGCATGCTAAATAATCTATTTTATTAAAAAATATATAAATCATAGGAGTGATCGTGCTCATTTTATTCACTGTCAATTTTTTCTGTAATTTTCAATTATTTACAATCTAATTATAAACCTATCGAAATCAAAATTTAAGCATTACTGTTTAAACTTAATGTAAATAAAATAGTTATGGCCTTACGACTGGCGATCTACTTGCGTGTCATAAACACCTAACATTATGGCAAAATTCAAATGATTAAAATGACATTGATCTCTCATAAAACCTCTGCGGCAGATAAAACGTTATTTTATAAAGGTTCCGTTTTTTTTTTCTAAAGTAGGAACCCTACATAGGACAGCGCAAGATTTTAAAAACAAAGTGATTTTTCTCTCCTTTTCTTGTGTTTAATATTATTAGGATCTTCTAGATCCCCAATATTTAGGTAACCCACAAGGCCATGTCTCAAATTCCATGTAATGATGTAGTGTCACGACCTTTGTTAAGACATGTCAACTCGTTTTGCTACCATGCAAAAAACCAAGCAATTATATTTTTCGATATTTATAACCTGCGATATTTTTAGTGCTCTTACTTTAAAAGGAAAATGGTACCTGTATAAGATTTTTTTTGTCGCCAGTGTGTGTCTCTTTTAGTTATTTTTTCTTTGCCTCAACAAAGAAATCCAATGAAAAACCGTCTACCATTAAAAAGTTCTATTTTGGCGTATTTCTCTAATTGCACTCAACTAGTGTAAATGCACTTAATGTGTACCTAGTGGTATTAGCCAGCAGCTTAGGTCGATTTCGATCGGGAATGGTCTGGTATTAATTTACTGGTCATAATCGGATTTCAAGCGGCGCCGCCGCGCGCCGCGCTGCGCACCTTCCTACCGACAGCGGTGGAAATTGCAATTTCAATTATATATTGGCAGGGATTATATTTGGTGTTGAATTTTGGTATTCTAATCAAAATCTATTTACACATCACCTGAGATCAATCTTTACGTCTATATTATATATTAATAACATTGAAGTGTCAGTTTGTAATGTCAAAATAGCAGCTTGTTACTATGCGCATATAAAACTATTTACGATTATTATTAAAACAAACAAACATGTCTGTCTGTTTGTTCTGGCTAATCTCCGAAAGGGTTGGAGTGATTTTGTTCACAACTCCATGGGTATTGTATTTCTGTGCCGTACCTACACCTACCCGCACCTTAAATATAAACCCATAAAGTTGTGGACCAAATAAGATTCGAATAGGGAAGTATACATCCAATATAGATGTGATCTGATGATCTAGTTAGTTATAAATATAAACTAAACAGATAAGCAACGATTTTTAAATAATTATTAAATAATTTCTACTCCTATGATTTTGCTGTAAAAGAAGATGTCACAAAAAATCTCTAAAATGATTACTTTATTTGCAAGTAGGTACATTGAAGACATAACGATGCCGTGGCCAGAAGCTATCGCACGACACGCATCAGATCAGCGTAGTTGGGACGGGCTAATAGAGTCAACTAGCAATGACTAATGTTTCTTCACACTTCTTGGTTATTACATAGTCATTTATTTGTGACTATAGTGCATTGTTCTATCGCGGTTTTATAGGTACTTATTTATAAGAAAAAGAAAATAGAATGGTAAGAATAATAAATTGATGTGCAAAAGTACCGTCTGCCTACACCCACTAGAAAAAGGTTTCAGTTTATGTATGTGTGTAGAGGACGTGATATTGTGAAATTAATAAGGACGTTTGTATTAACGCATGGGGCCAAAGATATCCCATTCGACACATAAGTAATGACGTCACCATATTATGAAAGACATACATTAATTAATATTCGACTTAGTTTAGGAAGCTATAAGCTGGTCAATCAAACAAATAAGTGGCCATTTTAAATGAAGTGATGTTTTTCCTTTTACTTGTACCTAGTTATAAACTAAGACTGCATAGCGCCGCTGACCTTGCCCATATAAATGCGCGTCGCGCTCACGTCAAAGTGTTTTTTTTACGGGTTTTAAAACGTAAATCGAGCAAAACATAGCCCCAGCATACCCTGAATACTGTTTTATTTATTAGGTATCTGATCGTATTTATAAGTTTCCGCGACTTACAAGACTGGAGAAAAATGGTAAATAACGCCGCAGTTTGCTCTGTTATATCATACATATTTTAATACTTTTCTTGTTTTTAAATAACAATAGTTTTTATTTTACTTATGTAAGTAGTAAGTACTTACATGTTTTTATCCAGATTTATTGCAATGACAGAAAGTTCCTAACTTCAATTTTGTGATTTATTTCAAAGCCCTTGAATGTTACAAGAATGCATAATGATGACCAACTTCGATTCACCGAGCTGAAGCCAGTGGAAGTACCGTTCTAGGTAAACGAGAACGAAAAATATAAATGACGTAATTGTATTATTGTCTAGCGATATTTCCAGCTTACCCTAACAGTGGTGCACTTTTTTTAAGTGGTTCTTTTAATGAATAACACTTTTTACATCATACAATTTCGTACGGGGGTACCCTAAGTAGGTACTTAAAAACTAACTTTTCCCGCTCAAACCATGTATTCCGTATTTTTGCATCCAAATCAATATACGTATGTAAATAGAAAGCCAGAGAGTGGACCAGTCGCACCGGTTATGAGACCAAGTATTTGCAAAACGATTTTATTAGCCGGTGCCAATTCCGGTACTTGAGTAGACATCGTAAAGTAGGTACTAAATAACTACATAGGTATGCAATACGCATTTATTACATAAAATATATCCACGACGACGCAGTTATGAAGTAATAACACAAAAGGTGATAAGTAGGTACATTACTGGCTGTACCTGATGCACGCGATACATCGCTATACGTAAGTATACATAAGTATGTAGCGTTACCAAACGGGAGCGTCGCAAGACGGGCGCGACCCCACTAATACTCTAGTCCGTGTCGCCTTCAGAATGGCATCTTAATTCTTATAGTAAATTAAAGGAAAGAACAAATAAAATAGAATATATTAAAAACATATATAAGAAGAAAACATAACAGAAGAAAACATAACAGAACGAAACACACTTTGAATATCTATTAACACCAATAAAATACTACTACTAACAAGACTGAATGCAGTTGTTGATTGAACCCTAAACCAACCCAATTAAAAAAAATACATCAAGTATGACATCACACCTATAGGGCTGCCAACTGTGATTTGTGACTCAGTGGTTTTGGTTTTAAATGGAGAGCATATTTCTATGCAAACCGAATTAAAAAAAACGGAAATTTTCTATGCTATTACGAACTGCCTATTCTCATATAAGAAATCTCATAACCTGTGAGTAGACTTTCCGTTAATATTGTTTCTACAAAATTATTGGATCTGTCGATCCTCTTTTAAAATTGATTTTCAATAGATTAAATCATATCCCAATCACCTTCAATAAACATGCAATAGAATTAAGTCAAAGATTTTTTCCAAGCAATTTGTTCACCACAAGAGTCATTTTAAAAAGCAAAAAGTTTGGCAGCCCTACACAAAACGAATGACCGACGCGTCTACGAACAGAGCGTAAGGTTCTTTAGAATGTAGTGACTCACCCGAATGGTAGCGGCTCTCGTTCCGCGTTAGCCGCCTGTTGGTCCTTCCAGGCGGCGAACGGAGCGCCGCGGCCGATCTCACTGCGACCCGATAAAGAACCACACGTACACGTAACAACACACACACAAACGCGCCACACGCTTACTTACACAGACGCCACAGATACCTTTTATTTTGAATTCGGAATCGAAAGCGCGCCAATATTTGACCGCTCAACCTGAACCGCCTGTTGTTGAAAAGCTAAACGTTGTCGATTCCGAAATCACAATAAACAAGTTTAATAATCATCATTTAAATGTGTTTAAACTATAATTTTAACCATTAGCAAATCGTCTTAACACTTAAATGATGTTTAAAGTTGCTTTTATGTTAATATCTGGGTATTATATCCCTGGTAATGTCCACACTCAGAAAACATTTTCCTGATTATTACGCACTAATTACAACTCTTAGATACATAAGTTTTATTTACAGTACAAATGTCACGCATTGACAACCACATTTTAATTTTAGGTACTATTAAAGGCTTTTAGACCAACGTAATTATAAGAAGAAACTTAAATAATTGATATTTTGATTCAAGTAAACATCAGGTATTAGGTATACTTAGGTACTTTCACTCAATTGAAATGCATAATATTATCAATTCGAATAAACTGATAGACTTCAAACAGTTTCTGAATAAAGAAGATAATTACGACGGATCATCGTTAAAAAAAGTTAAAAATAAAATTATTTTAAAGTCAGCAAAGAGAAAACTCTACAAAGGTTCATCATCCGAAAACAGATTTTCATGCCGTCAACTAAAAAAAAAAACTTTTTTTAAATCGTTTTCTTTTTTTAGCAGCAACTGTCATTGGTGAAAATAAATCAATGTCAAATAAATAGACGTGAATTTATCAAACTTGAATTGAAATAATGAGCAAACATTTCGAAAAACCAGAAATCGACGTAGATATTGAGCGTTTGGACTCGGATATCATCGACGAACACCTTCGTAACTCCACTGTCGTTTTGCAAGATATCTTGAAAGACAAGGAAGACTCCAACGACTGCGACGGTGAAACGCCCTCTGACGGCGACGATGGCAATGACGACGGTCACATGTGCCAACACTGTGGGAAGATCTACAAAACAGCTAGTACGTTACACGCTCACTACCTGCTTATGCACCCTGAGAACGAGGTAGAGGGGCAATGTGTGGCGTGCGATAAGAAGTATCCATCAATGCTGAGCTTGCAGAAGCACATACGATATATGCACCGATATGGCCATCGCTGTAAAGCTTGTTATAGAACGTTTGCGACTCCTGAACTGTTAGTTCTACATGGTGAAAATTGCAGTAAGACTGAGGCACCTTGTTCCCAGTGTGGTAAGGTATTTGATTCCCACCTCGCTTTGCGAAACCACATAAAGTATAAACATCCGGAGAGAAGGAACCACTGGTGCGAGCTGTGTCGTCGTACATTCACAACTCACCGTGGCTTGATGAACCACAATGCAACGATACACCCCCCGGGCGCAACTAATTGCAACTGGTGCGAGAAGACCTTCAACTCAGTGACGGCGCTTCAAAGTCACATACTTTACAAGCATACAGAAGATGGATTTAAATGTGCACAGTGCCACAAAGTGTTCGCAAAGAAGATATGTCTCCAGAAACATTTAATAAAGAATCATAAGTATTTTATGACGAATTCTGTACACGATTCTGAAACTGGAACTCCCATAGAGTCAAATGTAATTATTGGTTAGCTACTTATGAGAAATTTGACTCATTATGTTTGGTAATAAAATTTTGTTTTCATTCCAATACATTGTTTATTTTGGTAGCAAACCCATTATAATTTATTTGTCAGGCTTGATCAATAGCTTTTTATGCATCAAATCGATGTAGATAATAATTAGCTCCTATTATTTGAACAGGAATAACTGAAACCAGAGATTTTTTTGTCAGTACTATTCTTAAAATCAAAATATATTTTTAATTCATCCAATGTGCAGCCGGTGAATGTCTGAATAATTTAGCATTCACAAGCTGAAGTGCACGACACGTTCATGGTATGTTAAAGATGGTTTTACTAAAATATTATTATCAGCCTCATTATAACAGGCAGATATTATATATTACAAGACCCCTTCGTGCCTCGAAAAGCACATTAAGCCGTTGGTCCCGGCTGTCATTTGTAGATCTCTGGCAGTCGTTACGGGTAGTCAGAAGCCCGAAAGTCTGACAACTAGTCTTACCAAGGGGTATCGTATTGCCCAGTAACTGGGTTGTAGAGGTCAGATAGGCAGTCGTTCCATGTAAAATACTACTATTCAGGTGCACCCGGTTAGACTGGAAGCCGACCCCAACATAGTTGGGAAAAGGCTAGGCGGATAATGATGATGATTACAAGATTCCAGCATCCCATTCTTTTAGATTTTTTTAATGAGTCTACACAGGATATACTGGGACAGACGGAAAAACTACCTTTTGGAAGGGACAGCTAGAAAACCCTTTTTGTATTATATTTTACTTGTTAATTTTCATGTGAAATTAATAAGTAAAATAGTGAAGTGAAGTGAAGTACCGCTTTTCTAATGGTCTTATTGAAATAAATTATTTTGATTTTGACTTCGACAAATCTCGTTTTCGTCACTTACGAGGTTATCATTCATCGCCGACGTTATGTCCCGGAATATAGCAAGCCAAAACGAACTTGTCAGACTGCAGAACATGTTTGAATTTTTCAGAATGACTAAAAAATTCAAAAATATTTTGGTCTCGTTGCTATGGAGGACGTTTCATTCAACGCATATTTTCGTTTTAAAGGAACTGAAAATTTCAGTTGACGCACAGACCAACTTAATATACAATACAGGCACGTAGAATAGAAATTCAAAGCGTTAACAATAAATCATATACAGTGTCAATAAATAAGACTTAAAATCAAACTCCGACACCATGTTATTATAAAAGGCGGTAGGACGACATAATATTACTCAGAATCTGTTATTTTGAATGCAAAAGAGATTCTACTTGATATCATCTGCCCAGCCTTTTTCCAACTGTGTTTGGGGTCGGCTTCCAGTCGAACCGGATGCAGCTGAATACCAGTATTTTACATGGAGCGACAGCCTATCTGAACTCCACAACCCAGTTACTGGGCAACACGATACCCCTTAGTAAGACCGGTTGTCAGACTTTCGGGCTTCTGACTGCAAGTAGCGACTGTCAAAGATCTAAAATGACAGCTGGGACCAACGGATTAACGTGCTTTCCGAGGCACGGGGGAGTCTCGATATGTTACGAATGGTCACCCATCGGAAACAGCGACCCACCTATCCACAGACTGACCTCGGCAAGTGTAGCTTAACCTTCGATCAATACGGCCACGAGCCAAGAGCTCCTTAAGAGTTTTAAATGACATACCTATATAGTATCATAACTAAACCTCATAAAAAAAAACAGTTTTAAACCTCGTTCTGTGGGGTCCTAATATATATTTCAGATGGGGCAAAAGAAAAGCATGACGAAGGTGATAATGGAGGCTTTATTTGAACCAGAACCGGCGGAGTGGCGTCAGGGTAGAATGTATACTATTTTCAGTTTCATCATGTCTTAATTAAGACTGTTGGATTAACGTATGGGAGTGCCTAAATAGTGCTCGGAAAAGTATAGTAATTATGACTGAAACATGGTGTGACGGAATATTTCGGATTAAAATCTTTCAGAGCTACAAAAATACTGACACAACCAAGGTAAAATTCGGAGTTGACGAGACAGGGGCAGCACTAGGAAAAAGAACAGTATGTACTCTATTGCCTGACATCAATCAAACGGAGTTCAGTTTTGTGTCGTTAATTTGTCCCATACGCTACCGCCGAGGACTGATGCAGACGAAGGACGGACTAAGACACCACAGTGCACTAGTATGAAAATAAACTTTCAAGTAAGGACATTTTTGTAGCGCATCAAACAAACGTGACAGTAATTTACAATATGTGTTCCGATGTAGCCGTTAAAACACATGCATTAACACAAGTCAATGACTTTTGCACCGCGCATGCGGCTCTAGCAATCAAATATATCTGTCGCTGCCGAAACAATACGCTTGTTGATACTGAAATATTGTATCAATGTACCTGTAGAGGACACACAAATTATGTAATAGAAGTTTCACTTGAATATTTCAGACACAATGAACTTTTGTCTAATGCACATTAAAATACTGGCAAAGGAGAAGTTGGAGGTGTTTTTTTTTAGAGAAATTACGGTACACACCATTGTGAGTGTTTCTAATGAATACTTCTGTCGTGTCTTTCAGTGAGCCTGTCAGTGGCATTAAAAGTAAAATATAAGAAATTAAACAAGAGAAATATAACGAAAGGTGTAGAAATAGTGTGAAGATATAAACCCGATGGAATGGTAAGTAAGGGATGTTCAGAGAAAGAGGCAAATAACTTTCACGGGTGATGAAAATGTGGTTCCTCGAAATTTATTAGTATCTTATATATGAAAAGTAAATAAAAGTATTTGGGCCATTAAGGCTACAGTTTATATGAAGATTTAAGACTTAACAAAATGCAAAATTATTCTGCAAGGCATTATTTACTTTAAGTGTAAATCAATAATATTTATGATGATTCCGCAGGGAATATTTCTGAATTAGCTCCAACTGATCAACTCACTGATCTGCTTTCTGACTGCAAGGTTGTTTTACTTATTTAATAAATAAATAATCAACCGCCAGAAAGTCAACGAGTGGTGGATACGTAGACAAAAGCATCTTTACTTCGATATTTTTCTCATCAGGCTAATATTATAAATACGAATGTTTCTATGTATGGATGTTTGTAACTTTTTCACACTAGAACGGCTGAAAAGATCTGGATAAAATTTGGTACAAAGAAAGATTTAAGTCTGCTGATAGATAGCACATAGGCTACATTTTATACTGGAAACATTAAGTTTTCCCGTGGGATAGAAACGGCGTCTCATGATGCCATTTCAACCGTGGGTAACACTGCAGGGCGCAGCTAGTACGTGTATTTATATATACTGGGACTGCGTTTATTTCATTTTGTGCAAAATTAATTAAGGAATATAATTATAATAGTATAAACCAGTGTTCGCCCCGTGGCTGAAATTAAAACGGTTTTGCATTCTGCACTCCTGAATATTAATTTTAACTATGCGAAATCTAACACTCTTCCGAGTGTGTAATAATTATGCTTTAAAAGGGGTACCCCTACTGAAGTTTCTCTTCACGTATTAACATCGCAATGGACTTTACGTACAGTATTTTTATTGCTTAATAAAAGGTACTCTCGGTGAGACATAATACTATTATCCTGGGGTTTAAATTAAAACTTGTCAAAAATCTGTACTCAGACATTTTGACGGCGTGCAAAACTCGGTACTGCCGTCTGTCTTGTGGTAGGGTCTGGTCAATGCTATGGACGAGCCACGCCCAATTCCTGATCACACATCTATTTATAGTAAGTTTTTAAAACGTATGCTACTAACGTTTCCTGCAGTTGTGGACTGCAGCCGTTTATTGAGTGTTTCTATCACGCAAAAGGGTACTAGGTACCGCACTTAAACCTTTAATGGCATGATATTTCAGTGGCACAAAGGGACATTTTTCTCTCTTTCAGCGTGTAATAAGCTTTATGTATTTATTTTCAAAGCAGACACAGTATTCAGCACTTAGGTAATGAGCGGAATAATGTTGTTTTAGTTTATTTAGTTAATGTTCGGAGGATCATTTGGAACGACCAGACATTCTGTAGGTTAGGTTAGTAAAGCAAAGTGTACAAATAATCCGGCATTGGCAGAACTATGCTCGTACGTTGGCGGACTAACTTGGTTGATACTTTACTTCAACCGATATTATCCAATGACATCCGATGTAACACGTGTGATTAGGTGTATAAGTATCGTAACATTTAATTCACGGTAATATCTATGTGTAATAAATAAAATTATTTGTGTTTCACATATTGCCAGTAATTGTTGATCGAACGCGGATTTAGGCTACAAATAATGTAACGACAGCGGTCGCGCACGTCTATCGCGTGCCAATATGCACACGATGATATAGGCGCACAAGTACATACTCGTATAATGCAACGCTGACGGTCAGCGACGCATCTTTCGGTACGCGCACGGACGAGAACCATAGGTACGGGCGTGCCGTACCTAGTAGTATAGCTGGAAATAGTGCTAAGCTGATGTCAGTCGCGTACAAAAAGCTTAAAATGATCAGTGGTATTTTTTTCGTTGTCGGTCGTATTTCCAGCCTTAACGTATCATAAACTTCCCCATCGTCGTTACCCCGGACACCTCGATCTTCCTAAAATTCATGTGTATACTATTAGTAGCGACATTATTTGACTATTATTTTATACAAAATAATACGGAGCAAGCGTTTTCCAAAATCTTCACTTCATCTATAATTCTATACGTTTCCTTATTTTGTTATATTGGTATTGCGTATTGTTCTGTGTTTAATTGAAAATCGTCAAGAGTTTTGTCAAAACGTGAACGAAACGCCGATCGATACAAGACGGGGCGACTAATTGGTGTCGTCTAAAGGAGCTAAATTGACAGATGAACATTGGATAAACACGGAATTGTTAGCTAGCGATTGGTTCAGCACTTTTTCCGACCGACAGATTAGTTCCAGCGTACGCCTGGCACGTTTTCTTTATCAATTCTACCGGCTGCAATAACATAGCAGCGAAAATGTCTTGTTTGAGAAAATTAATTGTCGATAGACGTTTGCCTCACAATAACGTTGTTACGACACGGCACTGGCAGTAATTTTGTTAGTGCCAGCCAACCACGTGTCGAAATAGTATTACATGTACAAAGGTCTTTTATTTGATTTACGTCGAGGCTTCCTTGGTAAAGTAAACATAATGCATTTCACTAACATAATTACACGTGGCAGAGATTTTCGGTATATTGAAACGCTGCAATGCATTTTCTGTATAGAATTGAATATTACTAGGGGAACGGAAATTGCAGTCCACAGAAAATTAAATGCTGGGGAAGCTTGTGCTCTGTTTTCAAACGAACTTAAACTGTTTTATTTAATGCACTTGCGAGAGAAAATGAACAACCTGTTGACTAGATCATACCAATAGTGAATTGGAACTATCAAATCAGATGAGTTAAGAAGTTGAATTTAGTTAATACGGTAACAACGGGTAACTATGCTTAACCATTTATGAAATTAAATACTGCATGCAAATGCTACGATAATTGCAACGATTGATGATTACTTACAAGTAATAAATGCCACCGAGCCGATATATTAAACTAGCATTTTCTTGCGTTTCGTTTGGTTTGGTTTTCCCAATTAGTTCTCATTTAGAAACTGTTCGAAATGCCACAGACGTTCAACCTTTGTTGAACTTTAAAAAATCCAATTGAAGATGCGTGCTTCACGAAGTCTATAAGCTGCCGGCCGGTCTGTCCTGTCCTTCCACGAAACGTTCATGAATTAATTATTTCCAGTATAGTAGTTACAGCGTGTATAGTTAAAGAGAGGGGGGATCTTGGGAACGAACATATTTTATGTATCGGGAATGTCACTTACATGTGTCACGCAAGGGAACTCCTGGGGTAATACCAATGGAGCTCACATTTCAGTATTTAAATAAGTAATGCCTCTGCTTGGAATCTAGTTTATTGTAACAGTCCATGGTGACACCCGCTTCTAATGTGCGTAAATGTTTTAAATTATGTGACACCGTGTCACGTCTAGCGTACCTATGTGAATGTGTTTGTTATGCGTATTGCATGTGTTTGAAAAGTACATTTAAATTATGATTGTTATTTCGCCACCTTCCAAGACAATAATGCTGGGCAGAGAGCAGTTGTTGCAAAAACCTCTTGAAGATTTGAAATGCTGTTAATTAAATTAAAATCTGAACATGGTAGAGCAAAATGTGTTCTGTTTTATAATCCGACGTTAGATTCGTTAATCGATGTGTACGTACGAGTATATCAAGAAATAATACATTTCTTCAAAACAAGTATGCGGTCAATATTTGTTCCAATATACATTCATACATATTATATGGGGTATATAAATTTACACGGTATATTTTACAAAATAAAACTATTACATGTTGATACGTGTCCATTTTGTAAGTCGTTTTCAGTTGACTCATTACAGTATTCCTTGACCGAGTTTTCGTAAGAGCAAGAATGCAGCTGAGGTTAAGGTAAGTGTATACCATCAACAATGATTCTGAATGATTATGCATAACTATAATTGAAACATCGCGTGTTACGAAGGCTCACGGCATTAAGGACGAGTAGACAGTAACTAGAATGTAAAAGCTATATGTAGACAATGCATTTGATTTAACAATGGTGCTTATATGAGTTGTTATCACGTTTCAAATAGTGAAAAAGATCAATCAATTATTTAGATGCTTGTGGCACTGGAAAACATGTAAAGCCATCAGTTATTCATCAAACGTGCTGTCAACAATCTGGAATTATCGACTGAAAACATGGTAAGTGGATCATAAGTATAAGGAATATACTATGGTAGTTAAGGAGTCTTTCATGCCTGGTTTCTTGACATAAAAGTATGTATTTCCAAGTTACCCTATAAACGTCCCAGTCGGAATTTATAAAGTCTGCACGATCACAACTTTTGACTTTAACTCAAGCGCAAAAGTTTGTGATAACCATGCGATCTTTGAACTATAAATAACTCGTCTTGTGCTGATACTGCAAAAAGAAGCAAAACAATGCATACAAATGAGAAAATTACCAACGTAACGTATGTATGGGCGTCGCATTGTCATTGAAAAAATGCAACTATCAGTTACAATTCAACGCATTGTATACAACATTATAAGTAGCGCCATTGAACTATAAATAGAATGCGTAAACAAATATCTTAGGAGTATAATCACACAGTGTGAATCATGCCTTAGGTAGATACACGTAGGAATCTAGGAACAAGCTAATTGTACTCGAATAAGGCTTGTCATCTCGTTTTAAATTATTTAACTATTCAATTCCCGGAAAACAACGCCGTCATGCGTTTCAGAGCTATTAAATGAGTTCCAAAAACTCGCTCGAATTTATCTCGTTGACACTAAATAAATAATATTTTTAATGTAGCTCAAAATAATGTTCCAAAGTTTTTGATATGAATTAAACGTGGAGAGTGAGTAATGTGAGCAATCACGTGGTGACGGAAAAGTTCGTCGTTGTGCAGACAGAAAGGGATTACATCATTGGGTTACGTTTCTCAACTAGCTTTAATTCGACAGCGTACCAACTTTACCGTGATACTTGTCTGTTATTCACAGTACTTGCTATCAGTAACCTGTTCAGTTAAACATGAATTAATTATTTACGTTGTGATAGGTTTAAAAGAGTTTTTTCAAGAGTACAGAGAGGATAATTTAAACCAGACGCGATACAACTTTTATAAAATCCTATCGAAGATTTATGCCGCGCATAAATAGCAATTACGATTGAGACGATCTTTACTTGATTATGCGTTGTTCAGTTTGGCAACAATGTACTTTGTAAAATAAATCCAATGAGACATAGAATGAAACATGAATAGAGACGCCGAATGATCGAACAAAACGACGCTGAAAATTCCCTGACGACAAAAGACAAAGTTTGCACTGGTCTTTTTCAGTGCAATTACCTGCCGTCAATGGGCTCAGCCATTTGTCCAAAAGAGACATGGACAACAATATAGCTCGTTGATACGTACTAATCCAGTTACGAATCAACTACCCACTCGTGCAATACTGGCAGATGCTTGATTAATTGTTTTGAATGGAGATAGAAAGATTACAACAAACAAAGCAGACAAAGTTAGGTTGCATGAAAAGCCTTTGTAGTCGACGTTTTAATGAATTAGATGTTGTGAAAATAGCAAAAGCAAACGTGGCTCATGACTTATTTTTCTATTGAAATCGACTAAGTCAAAATAAAGAACCACATACGCCGCCACCAAGAGATAACACTAAGAAAAATGATCAAATTTTCTTCCGTAACATTAATTCTTATCACAAAAGCGTTTAATGTTAATAAACATGAATACTTCAAGAATGCTCTGGAATTTAAAAATAGCTTGCGTAAAAATATGCGAAGAAAAGTTGAGTGACCCCACCGACCAAACTCAATTTAAAATGCGACAGACATGCTGGAGGCGCACAGAATGGAAGGTAGGCAATGATATGGCTGCAGCTTTGTATTTATTATTGTGTACAATCGATTAACTTTGCGGCGTATGTATAGCCATAACCATGAGCGGAGGAGTACGTAACACTTACCCTCTCTAGGTTGACAAGAGCACTGGCTCCCAAGCACCTGACATGTCACTTTCATAGCGCGGTCTGCATAGCAGCTGATATATTCCAGTGCGGACATCACAAAAATGATCTTAGTAGTGTTTATTTATAACAAAACAACCGTCCGTTGCGACGTTAATTTAGCCCATAAATTGTAATTTATAAATCAGTAAAATCTAAATGTACACTAGCACCTCCACTAAGATTATCAAAAAACCGCAAGGTCGAACCCCGCGTTGTTCTATAAGTGTGCGAATCAAACTGTGTGTCGATTTAATTGGGAAGCACGCTCCGCACTGGTCTGCTCGGCGCTGACCAGATGGTCAACAAAAACACACGCGTCGTGGTCATCTGTTCAAAGAACTCACATACTGTACACACGCTGTTTATTAACATGCGTAGATACAATGCAGAGGTGACAGCAGGTACTCGGAATTCTCATACAGTATACATACACAACAAAACGGTAGATTGAAAAGCAATTCCATTCTAATACGCATTCATCATTGATTCATTGTCGGGTGGGTAAGTAACACATATTTAAGTTAGAAATTAAAAACAATGATCTGCTTTTTACATTCCCATCAACAGTTTGTCCGAAACTGTGCAGATTTCAACCACTTCTGATTGCAATGCTGATACGATTTCCCATTAAAATGTTACCTCTGAAAAACACTGGCTTCAATAGAATTAAAATACGAATTGCAAAATTAATTTCGTTTGAAAGCAAATCGCAAATAACCAGTTTGAATGAATAAATACGAGAGGAGTTTCAATTTAATGAATTTTACACGAATATTCCACGAAAAGGGAAATACGAACGTGAACAAAGTGAACAAACGAATGCATGAACTGCAGAAAACTATTTACAGTGCAAACGGAAAATGGGAATCTACCCGCCGGATATTTATTTGTGGAAATAAAGACTACTGCGAACAGAAGAATGGATAATTATGGGTATTCAATCTTAACGCTACCGATATGAGAGATTGGCTCTCCAACACTAGCGGTTCAATCCAGAATAAGTATGATTATAGGATAGGGCATGCAATATTACAAAGAAAATCCAGCGTAATTTGCGTCCTCCAAAATTGGTCGACAACGTTTTTTGATAACTCTTGCATTGGTGATGATTTTGGCGGAAAGGAATTGGGTGTATAGAAACACATTTCTTATGAACAATGCTTGGAGTGCGGTAAAACCGAAAATTCCTAGGTTAAAAAGCGTCCAAGATTACGTATTTTAACGACTTAATTTTTTTGACAATAATGTATGGTGACCATAAAACTAGCGCCACGCTTCTGAATTATTTGCACTTATTAGAGTTCCAGGCAAATAATATAATTTTTATAGTCACCATAAATCTGTTGGTGTTACTTTAATTTGTTAAATAAAGTATATAAAGATTGTTATAACTTAAAATAATTAAGGTTGGCAGCATAAATACAATTAGTATAGTTTTCCTTACCGTTAAATAGGGTTGAGCTAAGTTGTGGTGTACCACAGAATAGAAAAAGAGGTTAGAAATCGTAAGAGGGCGGGCCATGCACGCCCCTGATATGAGTGAACACTCTTATGCAGTCAGTCCATTGCACAATGTACCCCCCTGTCAGTCGTTCGCGTACCTATGGCAGGTGAATTTAAATAAAAAGTAGTAAGACGTGACCTTACTCATGGGAATATTTCTTATCACCAGTTAGTACGTATTTAATATTATGTGAAAAAGTGATACATTATAATGACAGTACTAAATATACATTGCTGACTGTATAGGTACCCTACATCGAAAATGTTAGTGAAGTTGATTCTAGATCGCAATGTATGTTAAATTAGTGCAATTGTGAAAAAAGTGTTGTGTCTCTTGGGTGGCCCAACTAAATCGTATAAGTAGTAAAAACGTGTAAGTTAGCATTGTCAAAAATCCTTTTCGAATGCAAATATGGTTACTATTATATATTTACTATTGAGTACCTTATTAACTTTAAATAAAACAATTTTTAAGATTTACTACTAATTTTCCAAAGTATCTTACCGACTATTAATTAGATATAGAACGCACTAAAAAACCTCACAAAATTTTCCTACCTACATGTAGGCATGTATGGAGAGTGTCACCCCTTATATTTTATTTGGTAATTTCAGTGAACCTTTAGTTACACATTTTTTCGAAACATCGAAGCAGGGCTAATGGTCTCGAAGTAAATGGTTGTGTAACATCCGGACGAACAGACAGACGGACGGCCAAGAAGAAATTATAAGGGTTCCGTTTTTAACATTTGGTTACGGGACCCTAAAAAAGTTATGCGATAGCTTCCGTCGTCTACCTGCCGTACGTACCTGCGAGCGTTATCACATTACCTCCACCCTCGGGACACGAGCACACTGTGTTCAAACGGATGGATTCAACATAAATAAAGCAAAAACGTGTTAATTAATACGTAGAATGGGAAAGAGAGTTTATAGTCTCAACAAAGTTGAGTCCTACTATTTTAGTTTCACGTATTTATTGTTCGGAATGGAACGCTCGCTTTTGTGAATTTATTCTTTGTTTGAAAAAGGTATTCTCAATTAAAAAACAGACAGCAGGTTTTAAACGTATAAAATGTAAAAATGCCAGTAGCGAAGCAAAACGTTGTGCGTTTGACAGCTCCATCCGATTGCTAATGAAGGGTTTTAATTTAATTGGATCTTAATCTATGATGCATCGGTAAGCGAAATACTCTACCATATGAAAGCATAATTTAATCAAATAATTTGAAACCGAGATTTTAATTAGGCACTTCAAATTGCAAAATAATTTCATACAAACTTTTGAATTCATATTGAATAAACCAACCATACCAGTGGTTTGAATAGTTTACACAATGGTTATAACCAAATGAGCCTTTAAATATGCAAATAACTCAATTAATAGTTCAGGTTTCCAACAATTCATTGTGTTATTTGTGACAAACGTAGAACATTCAGACAGTCGACAATCAACGACTGAATATCCAACAGAGACAAAACTTTTCCGATGCCGCCATTTTACCCGGCCAACGCATTTCGTTGTTCTTTTATTCATAAAGCGAAACGTGAATAAACGAGATGGAAAAGTATCAAATCCTATAAGTTTATACAAGTTGCATATTTTGATTGTCTACCCGCAAGCCTCTCAAAATAGGCGGCATCATTCTGTGTAATATATTAGTGTAAATGCAGTCGAGGTGAACACTCAAATAATTAGATATTCAGCTGCATGATAGGGATTTTTTGTTCACTGAAATAGGTGGCTGTGATTAGTCTAAGATATTATTAAACAATGCGCTACTAATCCGTTTTAGAATTCCGACAGTTTCCATATATTTAAAATGTTTATTTTATTTTTGATTATTCAATTTTGAGCGATTTTACAGAAAAGTTAGAGCTATTTGCGACACTTTGATAGTAGCTGTATTTTTTGTAAATATCAATAATTAATTATACTATCTCGTACACATGGAGTTTTAATATTTATGAAACAAAAACACGTAAATCAGCTGAATTGCAGTGTAGTGCAGATGGTTTTTCTCCTTGAAACTACGTCATTGAGATGTTTAGGAGCTATCCCGTGTTTATAGATTAAGCGCAATACAGTAATATACGGCAGATCAGACCGTTCCATACACTGCTCAATGTAGTTTGGTTCAGACATTCATTTTAAGAGTCCGATTCACTCATAGCCAGTTTTATACCTTCTCATAGTCCGCCAATAAAATAATTTGTTTTGATTTGATTTAAGATTGGCAATATCGAGCAGTCTAGAAGATATACGCACAATGGTTTATTTTCATACTAAATACCAGATCAATAAAAGCTCAGTTTCACAAAAAAAATGGGAAAACATGTTAGTTGTAAACTTATAAAATATTCACGATTCTTTCAATTGATTAAATTAATAAAATAGCAAGATAAAACCTAATTTGTGATACGTAAAGATATTATGAAAAGTATGTCAACGCCACGAATAACATAATCCGCTGACGTTATAAAGAAAAACTCAGACACAATAATCACTAATATTTTACAAGAAGATAAACAATACCTTTCAGGTGTGCGAAGATAAACAATACCTTTCACCTGCGAAGCTCGGTGCATGTTTGATTAATCTATCCACATTATTTTAAGACGCTATTTTTAAATCTTTGAACTTTCCATGCTTGTCGGTGTTGACTAAAATTGAATAATTTGCAAAACACAGGTCTTTTAACTGACTAAATATTTGAAATAATGTAGAAATAGTAAAGTTATTACAAACAGGTTATGTGTGGTTCTATAGTTTAGTTTAGCATTTCGTAATTCAAGTTGTTCTACAAGCAAGTCCCGACACTGATATTTAAACCTAAACGAATCTGTAAACGTTCGTTCGTTGCTTATTTGGCCCTTTGTCCGCTATTTAGTTCCGTTTATTTTTAATTCATAGTGTGTTTTTAATGTGTAGGTATCTAACTACTCAAGTACATATTAATTATTAGTTGTACTTAATTCATTTCCATAACCTTCTTATTCCGGCAGTGATGATGTATTTCAGATAAAAATATCCTTAACGACTACCTGTATTACTGATAAAATCGAAACCAGGTTGCTATGAATATCATTAAAACTAGTTTCGTAGATCAGCATCTAGTATAAACAAACGGACCGCGTCACTAATCAACATTTATGTAACCAATTACTAGCTTAAATCTCGGATTACACCGGCAATAAAACCTTTTTTTTTTCATTTTTATCTATGTCACAGTAGATAGGTACCTAATAGCGATAAATGTATTAATACGTAGCCGGCGAGCGAGTATGACTAGATGTATGATGGATTGCTCATGGATAAAGCAAAAGGAGTATGTATCACACGTATTTTCAAAAAAGCATTAGTATATATATATATATATATATATACGTATGCATTCATGCGTGTAGGCTATACTTATGGATGAAGAGCGTAAACACAAAGTGGTCAACGGCCAGCTTGTCTTCAATCCGAAAGGATGATACCATGCAAGGAATCGAGTAACGAGAGTAAGCCTGAAGATCCGTCGCCGGGCAAAGGTAGAAAACGCCTGAGAGGGAAAAAGGAATTCAAATAGAATAAGGCAAGAAAACTGGGTCGACGAGGCGAAGAAAGAGAGTCTAGGAATAATCGAATGAAAAGGAGGATTTTTTTTTTTTTTTTCGTACCAATTCAGTTCATTTCATATTACAGGTGTGAGGCGAATCACTTCATTGTTGAAAATAACAGCATCATTTATTTGAATAAATATTCAATACTGCGTCAAAAATCCTTTTTTATGATGCCGTTTGAACTTCCGCTCTGTTAATTAACAACCGTGTCACTGGGTTGAATTCTGCTTTTATCAAAGGCATATGAAATATCGTCGAGCGTTGAAAATTTTCAATAAGCACAACTTTTATGACCAATTTTTAATTAAATTCAATTGTACGTGACTCTTTTCTTTTTTATCGTTCTGTTTTTGTTTTATTTGAGGCGTCTGAACCCCAAATCACAGACAAACAAAGACATCTTGAAATTGAGAAAGGACATCTTAAGGAGCACGGAATGACCTTATTAAACCTTTGTATTGATATGAAGCCTAACAAATTATGCTCTATTCAGACAGGCGCTTCCAACTGTGTTTGCTATTAAAATGTAACTCGCGCTTCTTGGCAAGTCTGAACATTCTTGTAAGTTGTGAACAAAAGTTAAGCTGTAAAAGTATGACAGGTAACTTTAATCTTAAACTTAGTCTAGAAACATTGGCTGAACAATGAGTAAGATTACATAAGAGCTAATAAACTGTCTGCCAGGATACCGAAGACCGCACAAAGCGGATAAGATTGCAACGTAGGTACCACTGCCGATCCTAGAAACAGACAGATTAACAACAAAGGGTTGAAGAGGATTAGACAACAAGGGGATAAAGGAAACCTTAACACTGTACAGCATTAGGTACTACGTACTAAGTATATGCAGGGCACTGTCTACCAATTGGTTAAGAATGTAACTCAAAGTGCCACAATAAATACCAGATTTTGCGAGATAAAGTAAATATTTGTCGCTTGACTGCCGTAAGTACGACAACATTATGTACCGCGGTCAGATTACGGACTTTTCGTTGGTCATGATAAATATTGTATTATTATTAATACTACAAATAATACACGTACCAATTGTTAGGATGTTTACTTATGGCATTTTCTGTTACCTTTTGGCTGGGTTGAAAGAAAAATAATCCAGGTAAACATACCTAAAGCCTCTATATCAGAAAGGTTGTTTGTTAAAAACACTACTTTTGTTGACAAACCCGCCCTTCAAAGGTATACACAACTAATAGAAGACTTACATTGCAAAAAAAAAGAATTACATTAAGGCCGAGACAAAAAGATATACTTGAGCTTCATAACTTCTTTTCTTTGTTATTCGTGCTCCAAAACAGCCTCAGTTGCATTTTCTCCCATTCTCAAATTACCACGAAGACAAAAGCACGCTCGGAAAAACAATACTGTTCAAGTAACGAAAAAACAATTAAAGGATCGAGTGGGCTTGACGCAGAACGAAAGGCGTCCCAGACTTCTTTCTGTATGTATGTATAATAAAGCCCTTCAAGACCAAGAGACAGACGAACGTCGTTGACATTTGCACGAAGTGCTATTCTACCGGAAGTGAGATGAGCTGATTTGGCAGATATCGGAGAGCAATTGCTTCCAATAAATTCGCAAAACCTTTTACAAAAACATTTTCGGTATTCCGCTTTTCCAGGAAGCGCGGACGTGTCGAAACGAATCGTAACGAGATTAGAGATTACCTGTGCATGTTTGCAACGTCTGTTACTTTGCTCCAATTGGAACGGTGAACCTTGTTCGCTGTAGATTTGCTTGTTTTGCCTTTTTATCTGGACATAGACTCAAATTAAAATTATATCGATTCTGTGTGTTGACAATTTGGGATAGAGATGGGAAAGTTTTGAGTAGAAAGGGTGCAGTTTATGTATACCATGCCTGATACTGTTCAAAAGATAAGTCGTCTTTATCGCTACCCATATTCACGAGACATCCCGTAACAGTAAACCGTTGTTAATTAAAACTGCTTCAAAGTAAGTGGCACTAATTAGTAGGTTTGTCGCGTAAAGTCTCTCACGTGCAGATCCATTATATCATAATAAACATTGTTACAACGCGGCGGATGTGGGTTTCCGTAGTATAGTACTTACATGGCTACCTAAATACCTGTACGTAATTAGGTCCGGGCACCGCACGACCGATGGAATGGAAAGCGTGGTTTCACTGGCTATAACTACGGTGACCAGCAAGCGTTCATCACTTCTGTTAATATGGAAAGTGATATCTTTTTTAACACGTTTATAAACTGATTGGTTCGTGCGGTTAGTACTAAGTAGCTGGCATCTGTGTGTTTCACTTAACAAAGTGTCATCTCAATAATTTAAATCTACATAGTTCTCATATTATTAGACTACTACTAGTAATGCTTTGGAATTTTAACCTTTGACCTTTGATTTTGTTTCCGTTCTTCTTTTCAGAGTATTCGGCTAGGAAACATCGAACTCGCCGACATGGTTTAAAAAAAACAACCATTTCATTTGTAGAATTTGTATTTTTATTTTTGACCATTTAATGAATAAACATAAGCCATCAGTTGCAAAATACCTCTTATTTGAAAGAGAGCTATATAGCTGACGAAAACCATTCGGCTTTTACAATAAAAAAATCACAAAAAACCAATAAGGGTCTTACACTAATAACATCGATCAATAGCAACACGAATCAAATATAACAACCCTCTAATGACCAGGGACAAATAAAACAAGTGTATTAAAGTTTCAATCGTGTCCGAAGCAATTTAACTTCCTCAAAAGCATAGCAATTTTGAATTCAGCTCATATATTATTGAAGGGGTTGTGGAGTTAAACCAATGATGGAAATGACGAGAAAGTGTATTATTACTTTTATAATGTTTCTTGCTATAGAGACTGGAAGTTTGGAAGCCAAACAGTTGTTAAAGTTCTCACGGACCAAAAATATGTATCTACCTATAACGTACCTACATCTACATTCTTCTCAAAAAGCTCACAAAAACTTTTCCTTTCACTATTTCTAAGAATAAAACAGTCTAAAGAAAATTAGGTTTTCGACCTACAATATAACACAAGTAATAATAATATTCTAAGGCTCGAATAAGTAGACATCGATCGCGTATGTCTGTCTTCAGCGACTGAGAGCTTAAATACTACCACAGTCAGCGTAGCACTATTTGCAGCCCTAATGGAATCAAACGTTTGATGGCTCAGCTATTGTAGACACAACAGACATAATCTCCGGGCTACATTGTTTGATCTCAACTACTCCACATAGTTGCGTTTGGTACGAACAGTTGCTAAACCAAAAACCAGTTTAGTCTAATGTACTCCGGAACGTTCATGTTGAGACTCATTAATGCACGATATCTCGCTGTTACTCACATTAAATCCTGAGTCTTAACCTGTTGAAGAATTGTTTTATACGTTATTAATAAGACATTGTTCGTATTAGTATTCTTGGAGGAAAACAGTAGCACTTCGGTCTTAATTCAAAATAAAACTTATTACTTTTCAAAGCAAGCATTGAAAGCTTCCGAGAACTGATTATGAAAAAGTAGCTAGCTAAAGTTAGTACGTTCTTAATTGAATAAGATTTATTGAACTCATACTGCTGGAGAAATTACCAGACGAACGTATGTTTCTTCCAAACCCAAATTTAAAGAAGAGAATAAAATCCTAGAACCTTTAAAAAAACAGAATGCACTTATATGACGAAAAAACAAACCCGTAACCTGAATCAATTCTTGCGGTCTTTTCAGATCATTTTTCAATATCCTTTGTATATAACCATAACCGGAAATGTATCTGCATGCTCTGGGAAGTTAGTATTTACGAAGACATTCACATAAATAATTTTTAATAATTATGAATTTAAAATAAATAAAATGCGTTAATTTTGAACCCATGACAGGAGATAAAACTCCTGCAATATCCGCCAATTGACCCGTGGAAAAACAAAGTGTACAACCACAACATTTGTATGCTATCGACTAAGCTTGATTGGAAAGAATAAAAAATAAAACTTCTGTTTCCAAAATGAATGTGCAGTTTGGATTGTTACTCTAAAAACCTGAACTGGCACTAAATTCGTCAGCAATAGCTCCAAATAAGCGAGCGAGCTTTCGTACAAAAATTTTAATTGAGATTCGTAAAAATGATGAGCATGGTTTATGGTATTTCTGTTAGTGTAAAATCAAATATTTTAGCACGTACTACACGCCACACTGTACACAAGAATGTGCAACACGAAATAAACCAGCATATTAACTGTTTGGCTAGTTGTTATACAAGTTTCCAATCAAGGCCGCGCCATTGTTCCTAGTGTAACCAGCTGGGCGTTTACAAGTTATGTTTAGCTTTATGTGTTAATCGAAAACTAAGTTTGATAATTTGGTTAAAAAGTAATAGTTGACGGAAAAAATTCGTAAAGGTACGTGTATTTTTTACTCAATATACCTTTTTGGATTTACCTAATAAAAGTGAAGTGAATATGGCATGAAGTTCGTCACAGTACTCCTCGCGAGTTGCGAACTAACATCAAGCTCGTATGATAGTGTTTTTAGGTTAACGCAGTTGTCGGCAATAAAACCGAATCTTTGCAACGCTTCTTGTAACTGTGACATAAACAGAACAAATAGCTATTTTGCTTACATAACATTGCCTACTGACCTGAGTTATAAAAGGTTCTTGCGGAATTCCGTACATCCTACGCTATACATACAGGATATATTTAGATTGTTAGCAGGCTAAATATGATGAAGGGATTGACTTGGGCGTCGTAAGGGAAGCGATAACCGACGGTGTTACAGCCGGTGTTCCGGTGTACAGAGAACATATATTTAACAGGCGGAAGATTTACTCCGACTCTAAAACTTACAGGGGACTTTCCGTTGACCTAGATCTAGAATTTGGCAAGGAGCAGGGACTCCCAGCACAAGAAAAGGAAAGAGTCCCAAAATCGTGAATTTGTAGTTTTATCAGGTTCAAGAATCGTTAACGTAAAACGATTTTTTTTGCGAAATAATCATTTACATACATAAAACAAAGTCAGGTTAGTTACACTTAACAATTACCGAACCGATTATGATTTTTGATTTGTCAGATTTGTGTCTTCCCGAAGAGCAGAATGACTATTAAAACATCTGAAAACTTTGGTTATAAGCTAGGTCAGCTATTTCTAAAAAAAAAAAAATTTTTTCCTAAATTACTTACTTTTAGAATAGGTACCTAATTTACTAAGTAATTATTAGAACAAATTAATAATTATTATCCAATCTGATAAAAACTTCTAATTCACATTTTAGACTAGTGTTTTGCACAGCGATTGTCGCTGTAATGAGATTGTAACTAAATTTTAACGTTTTAATAGGTACGAGAATACGACTTCTGAACTACGCGGACAAACGGAAAAATCGATTGCAAAGAGCATGTTCATCGAATATCAGATATGCATAAGTATATTGCCGTGAGGTGGCACAACTTTGGCTGTGAAAAAAACGACTAAATTGTTGAGTTACAGTTGCAAATTGTACCTGTTGAATATGGTCGAGCGAGCCGTATGGAGTAGTATAGACATAGGCGTGCCGCTGAGTCGGCGTAACTCCGCAACGTTCGAAATGGACGTGGTTGTGGTGCGAGTAAAATGTGTTGCGGGATTGCAATACGATTATAAGAAACCGCTCTGGAAAGTCACAGACTGCAAAAGCAAACTGCATGTTTGTAGCTAAGATTGAAATTTTCTCGAGCGGAAGTTATGACGCTTCCAGCAATGTTGAACGTTGACGAGATTCTTTTCGTACACACATTATCACCAAGCTGCTAACTTAGTAGTTCTAGGAAATTGTTTGAAAGTTCTCATAAGGGTAGAGAAATATCATAGTATAAGTACATCCTTTTAAAGTAGGCTATGTTCACTCAGCTGCTCAAGTGCAGAAGGCATCTTTGATCCTATTAAGGCTTACAGCATTGAGAACTAATCAATTTATCCAGTTATGATAAGCCCTTTGACTGAATGTTATTTCCATCAGGTTCATAATATGCTTAAGTCTGGATCATCTTTCAGAGTTGCCTCCGAGATAATTTTAATTATAGGGATACATGAAATTTATCATTGTGATTTGGTAAAGGAACCAAGAATGTTACAGTATTACCTAAACCAAATTATTAGGGTACGACGAGTTAAACTGACCATAGCTGCTTGTTGGTGCTATGGTCGAATGAAGTAAAGGCACTTCGTCGAAAATATTTCTCCAACATTATGTCATCGCTGTTACTTACCATGTTACTAGAAAAATAATCTACTCAACGACGTGTTGCACAGAAATAAGACAAAACCTACCGAACTATAGTACCAAAGTGATATGTGCGTAAGTGGTAAGTGCAGTAAATGCTAATTATGTGCATCTCTAACTACTTTACGAAGCTCAACTCTCTACCCCATTACCACACCGTGAATAAATTATAAATGTCTGTCTCGTCCGTATAACGAGTCCTCCATCGCCACGTCTTGACAAATGGAAAAATAAAATAAAACTAGCACATCAATGCATTCGACAGTCATGCCACAATGACTAAGTGTAACACGAATAAATAATAATAAAAATAAACTATTGCCTAAGTAAAAAAGAAACGAAAAAGAAGCTGAAAAAATGTCGGGCCCAGTATATTACGTGACTCCATCATACAAGGTTAAAAGGGAGGGACCCGTATTGGTAACTGCCACGTGTGTGTTGTTAGTGTATGGAGATTATTTTAAAATGCCATTAGGTTTTATGCAAACCAAGAAGTGGACTACTGTGTGTTATGATTTGGTGTAAAATATGTATTTAATTTTGAATTACGAGTAACACTTAACTGCTGCGTATTTTTTCGTATTGTATCGACAAACTTTGAATGTTCCTGCATTCCCTTGACGTTTTCATTTCATTTCTAGTCTACGATTGAATCGGTTTCTTTGTAAAATTGAATGAATGGGTTTAAAAATGATGCCGGTAAAAGCACTCAAGGAGTGATACCCAGTTGAAATATTGAATTTTGTTCTTGGAGAACCTCTTCGGATACAATTTACTTGAAGCGAAATATGTTGTATTTTTTTTTTATTTCCCTTGTCCGGCTTGTCGTGTTACTGGTTGTGTTAATTATTTTTTTAAGTTGGATATGAATCGTAATTGTGCACATTAAATTGTAGCTTATGTTTGGGAAAACTGATTAGTACATAAATCATTAGGATTCACAGTTAGTAGACACAAAACAAAAGTTTAAATAATTCTTTTAATCCTACCATTAAGCGTAGAGACCGAACTCTCCGCAACTTCGGCATTCAGTTGGTTAAAGTTTAAAAGCTTTTCATTTGATGTATCACCACAATATTATACCTGTGGTATGAAACGTTTTGCTCGTTTGTATATAGAAATAGTTGGTTAGGCCCATCACAGCGAGAGGTCGTGGTCTTTCACCTATGAACGTACTCGCCTATTTCCCTCAATCGACTGTTACATACCTACGTACAATATTGCCACAATCACCTGTTGTTTCGTACTGACGAACTGCCGCATCAAACGATTATTTCTCAGAAACAATTGAGTACTTAACTAGTAAAATAATACCATTTCTCTCTTGTTGTAACTTGACCTTAAGTGTTTTGTTACTAAATAACCACGTCGAAATTTCGAATTAAACTGCCGATATTGCGTAATATTTATATAAACAGGGGTATTTGTAAAAATAAAGGGTAGAAAAAATCATGTTACCGTTAGCATCCTATATATATCTGATCATTTATAATGGATTCTGTAGCCATGTCGTCGGCATATTGTATGATTCGTCATTATACAAACGGCGGCGACGTCTGTTGGTGAACGCGTGCTGTTTTGTGGAATGCCAAACATATTAAGCTTAAGATTTTTTTGTCCTGTCGCGATTACTCTTGATTTCCTACTCTTTGCTAGAAGCAATCTCAAAGCATAAATCACATCTCACTCAATGTTTTTGAAACTTAATTTTACGCTAGTTTTGATGTCATCAAAAAGTGCATGTTTTTTATTTCGACACCTTTCGCTTCTCGTTCCAAGCTCCATCGAATTTTCCAATCGAATTAGCTCGTCACCCGATATTGCGCGCACCACATATTGCAGGGTGCATAGATTGCCTCGGTAAAATATAAATTGATAAAGGTTCAACGCTAAAGTGCTGCTGTATCGAGGCTAGTCAATATTAATTATAAAATTAGTTCACGCTCTATAGACGTCAATAAGCTTGCAGCATCATAGAATAATTAAAATTTATTGACTAACCAGCAATTTCTCCCAACTGATACTTATTTATTTTGATCAAACAATAAAAATAGCAAATCAATTGTTTCTATTTTTTTAAGAAGGATGGGCATATTTATCTCGTGGAATTGTGAGAATCTACAATTGAGATATCTTATACTTAGCATATAAATAGAAATTAAATTAATATGTAAGAACTTCATTTTAATGAAGTATTTTTTTTAAATAATTAAATTTTCTTGTTTCAGAAAACAACTCTTTTCCTATTTAGTTACCTTAGGCGACGCGACAGTAACAGAAAAAAAAACATGTTTACTTAATATGTAGTTACAGTACCCGAAAATAACAAATTTACTTTTTTTGGATCCTCAAATTCTTAAGACATTTTTTTAAATACTTTTGATCACAAAATACCTGAGATAAAGTTACTTTATTATTTGTCACAGTTATATGAAGGTGCATGGGTGTTATATCTGAAACCTCAACTTCGGAACTATATAAGACTTGGGAATGTATCGACGTTGAAGTTTGCGCATGTGAACATTCCACTGTAGCGTAGTTGGCAACTTGTATTTAGCGAACTAACAAGAGTTACCGCCTGCACGCACAGTGTAAACACTTTAACTAATGTTAGCTCAAGTTCTGGCGGTGGTGTTCTTGTTTCGAATAGTTATTAAATGCATGTCAAACGTCACTCTTGTAGAATATGTATATGCACATCATTTAAAATGCATATCTTCCGTTAAGTCCGTAATAAGCGAATAATACTCCTCAGAAAGTGGTCATCACTACATCTATTGCTACAATTCCTTGCTCGTTCAAAACAGTCAACAACAAATTTAGCTGTTTATTTCTATATTTTTCAATGGCTTTAAGGTAAGAATGTTTCAATAAATTTGAAAAAAGATAGGATTAATGCGCTCCGTAATTCTCATAACATTTTTTCTTAAATCAAAATAGTTTATTTATTAAAACAGAACTACGTACATGAGATATCATTTCACTCCAAAACATCATGTTGTACAGCTGATTATATGATATTTTCTTTCATTGCTGTGTCTCAATTTATCTTATTCATATTATAAGTAATTTTACTTTACGGAGAAAAGATAGAGCAAGTAGTGAACTATGAGAAAAAGCCAATATGTCTAATAAAAAGGAAGGCTAGATTGCCAATAAAAAACTAAGCATCATTTACAGACATGACAGACTAGTAGTTACGACTGACTGAACTGAGACAATTAACGAAGTATTTTTCAAAACCCCGTTTAGCCATTATCATAATGAACAAAGGGAAGGCCGATTAATTAAAAACTTAATCGATATCACACCTGGCAGGAGGTTTATCAAACACAGATAGCATCGCAGTGGCCTCGATTCTATTAAGGTTTCAGTTTTTAAGTCCAATCTAAATTTCGAATGGTTTCATATTGAGATATGAGATGAGTTAGAAATATGCTGGGGATAAAAGGTAGCAAAGGTCGAGGTTCAAGAAATCTAGCACTATCACATTTATAGAAAAACAATACAGTAAATGAAAAGCTCAATTTAATTTATGATTTCAAAAAGAGTGAATTCCTTAAATTAATTAATTCAAAGAGAATGTGTGTTGTGCTAAATTTTCATAATCATATCTGTGAACGAACAGCGACAGACTGCTCTGTTTTTGCTACTTAAAATTTAAGCTCCAAAGCTTTGCTTGCATTTTGTATGCCCTGGTTGATATTTTGTGACCATTTTATTTAACATTTCAATTTTAATGAAAAGGTGTTGAAAATGTTTCCTTTTAAATTGCTCTTTGACGTGGTGGTCGGGCCGAATCGAGCGTAATTTTATTTTAAATCGCTTTCCTCTGTAAGTATGTAGGTACTGTGATTTATGCGCAAATTGGACTTCAAACAGCGTTGTTTTTTAAACTTTGACGTTCGCTAAACAGTACTTAAGATTTTTACCTTAACTCCAATAGGATTACGTTTATACGTTTTTCTAGGTTCAAAGAGTGCAAATCATTTTCAGACGTGACGTATATCGTTTTTTAATTTGAATTATGTCTTGTATAGACTATATTAATAGTCGATAATATATTTAAGGAGTACGATCATTTTAATAATAAAGCGGCTTTCCTTAGGGACCACATTGACTTTTGACATCTTTCAGTTCGCCGCAGGCCACAACTGTTTGGATCGGTTTTTAGTAGTATTTGTTCCGTTTTAATAATTTTGACAATTTATAGTTTTGTGTGTGATTTTTTCACATTTAAAATGGCTCGTGGTTTCAAATAAGTTTCGATTCATATTCAGCGGATCGAAATTAGAAAATCACGCTTAGTTTAGTTCCAAAACATTTTCTTATCATTAAAACTGCCAATTTTCATCATTTTTACGGTTTTTTGAAGTTACCTCGAAATTTCGAGGGTGTAGGGGTCAAACTGACCTCGAATTCGGATTCAGCGGACCAAAATACGTACCCGTAGGTAGGTCCGGTCAAATGCACATTCTACTTAATTTTTTTTGTGTGCCGGTGTTATGTTTCATAAAGAGCAAAGCGATGTTACCCGCATTCTCTAAGCAAATGTGAAATGTTTTAGTAGGTTTAAATTATACTTAGTGATTTTAAAATTACTTATCGGAACGAAACGGTAGCTAAAACATCAACTTAAACGCGGTCTTTGTAGGACCATCCAAAAAGTTATATACATTAAAAAGGACAATATTACAGAGAAAATGTATTTAATGCCTATACAGGGGTGGATAGCTGCTAATTAGGGACACAGTGTGTGCCTTCCCAATAAGTAAGATCTTTGTTCTAGGCCTCAAACCTTTTACATTCATGGGCATATGAATCTTATGATAATGTTGATAAATTAAAAATCTAATATCTTAAATACAAGACCGATATGGTAAATTTAGCAATTGATTGATGGAAATATATTTTATCAGATCATATAATAATATAATTATGATCCTTTAAACCTAAAACCCTAGCTATACATTAATGATCTGCTGCGCGGAAGTACCGTTTGTCTGAAGAGGAACTATCGTGAGAGTGTACCATTTAAACCAAACTTTATTATCATCATCACTTGAAAACGGGTTGACCAATTTGGACAATTTTGTAGGGTCCCGTACCTAAAGGTTGCTAACGGGGTGCTATTACTAAGCTTTCACTGTCCATCTTTCTGTAAGAGGGATGTATCTAATGAACATAAAGAGAAATTTTTACGGAGTGTGTCTATTGCCTCTATTGAAGGGCGGGGGCATAAAAAAGACGTGTTTTAAAAATGTTGTACGATGGAACAGAACCCTTGGTGTGCGCGTCCGATTTGCACCGGTGTTTTTTTTTGTTCTGTTAGCATGTTTCCTGACACTAACAGAACCAAAGGTTTGTATGAAAGCCTTTTTTTGCAATATCCACATATTTTGAAATGAAATGTTGTATATGGGATGGTATTTTATATAAAAGCTTGCTATGCCTCATGGGCTCCTGGTAATCGTAGCTTCTGCCGCATGTATTATTATATTATCACTTAAGAACGGTTCGACCGATTGCGTGTCTTGTTAATAGTCCTGAAACTTCATCGGAAGTCGGAACATTGGATGGTGTTTTCGGAGATATAGTATAAAACAATATAACACGCATCTATACCCCATGAATATAAAAGATATGCTAACTAAATCTTATAATATTATTTTGTACTAATATGCCTAATAAAAAACTGCCAACCGCTGTTTTTACGAAAACACTTAGCTTTGAGACATATTACACGGATTAGTCATTCATCGCGACGGCTCTTTCCGTTCCAATAACACTCTAAATCAAACCAAAAAAATGCAGCAAACATTCATACCCTTTTTATTAACACTATTTGATGTTTACGAAATACGAGTAGAAACAACAAAAGTGTCGATGAGTGGAAATGGGAAAAGTTGAAAATATGACTGCACTTTCTGAACAAAATTGTTTTGATCCGGAAACAATCTCGTAGCGAAGTGTCGTAGTTCGGCTCGTGTCCACTTAATACTAACAACTTCAGTTTAATACTTCTCGAGTTGCTACTTTATTGTCGTTTTCTGAAAACCGTTGTCCAGATGTCGCCTATTGTCCACTTTTAATACATTTTACGGAAGGCCTCAAGAGAATTGAGGAAATATAATACCTTTTATTGGAAGACGTCTTCTTATTGGTCGTGAATTGTTGGAGAAGTAGGTCTTGTAATCTTCTTAGCGCTCTATGGCTTGGCTTGGTTTGGCTTGGCTTTTATAAAATGTTATTTCTCTTTGTTCACCCGTTTTTGCGTATTTTATTAATAAATATATTAAATGCATTGTTCTTGTCCCGAGTAGTAATGTGTATACAAATACTGAGCGAAATAACTAGCTTACCATTCGATAACTTGGGATTTTGTTGATAAAGCAACAAACCATTGAAAATATCTAATTTTTGTTGATAGTGTACAAGTTTATTGACTTGTAAAATTTTCGTGTTTCGCGTGTGACGTCACGGTCGCCAGCAGGTGCGCTCCACTGACACACAAAACACTACAAAACGAAGACGGACCGACGCGACGTGAGAATAGAAGCCGCGTCACTTTTATTTGTCTTACCCAATCCATTAGTCACGACCAATTAACCATTTGTACGAAAACAGTCCATATTCTATATTTTGAGTGCGGCGTTTTCCAATCGTGCCGATTTTATGCACCATAATAGCCCCTGCTGCCTGGCAGTATACCAAAAATTCTAAAAGTATGCGTGCCGAAATTATTCAATTTAGGGTACTAATAAACCGTCAGTGTTATTTTATATTGGCCTATTGTTCCGTGTACAGTAGAAGTTCTGTTACACAGACTATGAATGAAAAGTTATGCAAACTATAAACTGAACTGACTGGACTGTCGTTGTTCCGGTGTACTATCTATCGGGCAAAGCGTTCGTTACCAACAAGCGGCCACAGACACTTCCTGTATTCGCGATGTTTATCTCATTTTCTCTGGACCAACTCCTCACCATTTAAAAGTTCGTTAATCGAATAATTACAACTTGTATTATGGCAAGGCTATCTTAAAATGTTCGCGATAACATTAAACTAGTTTGTGTTTCAAACTAGTTTCGCATGACAATATTACATTAATTGTATTTTCCTTAACCTAAAATAAACTGAAGATAGTATATTCCATCCATTCGGAAATAGATCGTTTAATCCTCGTATAGTGAACGTTATCAAAGTAACCTTGAGAAAGTTTATGTTGTTTTTTTAGGGTCAACTATATTTATCTTTCTTCGGGGTGATATTATGAAATTAGTATCTATTTCTTTATAAGGATTTGGGGTAGCGAATGATTTTATGTGACAAAACTCTGAAAATGTGCTCTTATTGCTAATTGAAATAGTGTCCTAAAGTAACCAATGCATTTCTTTTACGAATGGTTTATCAAAATAACAAGGGATCTGCCCATGTCGTGGTGTAAAGAGTCATGAATTGCAAAATTAAAATAGTGAAGAATAATAGTTAATCAGCATGACGTCCTGGGTGCGATTCCTTGGTCAGGCAGTGTTATTGTTTTGTGCCTCAGGATTTTTCAGTTCACGCACGGAGTCTGTATTTGTGCCAGAATGATGGTCATTGGCTCGCCATGTTATGGGATTTAAACATAACTGACTAAAAGTGGGTGTTCAATAGGTACACCACCTCAGCCTAACCTTTCGGGGAAATCAGACTGCTAATGTCGTATGTTATGACACTTTCAACTGCAGCCATATAACCGTTCAATATTTTGTTCATAGATATTTATTTTTTTCATTCGGATACCGACCCGTTTGAAGGTCTATGCCAAGAAGTGTCATCATCCTCATGCCCTTATCCCAATTTATTTGGGGTCGGCGCAGCATGTTTTCTTGTTGCATACATCTCTACTTGCCGTCATCTCATCAGTCACCTCTTTTCTAGCCATATCATCTTTCACGCAATCCATGCATCTTTTCTTTGGTCTCCCTCTACTCTTGTAACCCTCTACATTCATTCTCATAACTTTCCTCACAACGTGGTCCAAATTCCTTCGCCCTACATGCCCATACCATGACAACTGATTTCCACACGACTTCTCGGTCACAAGCACCACTTTCAGACTTCCTCTTACATACTCATTTCTTATTCTATCCATTCTTGTAACACCACACATGCCCCTCAGCATTCTCATCTCAGCTGCATGTAACTGCCCATTCTCATCTCAGCTGCATGTAACTGCCCATTCTCATCTCAGCTGCATGTAACTGCCCATTCTCATCTCAGCTGCATGTAACTGCCCTATGCCAAAAAGGGTAACTTAGCAAATGCGTAATAGTAAAAACATGCTTCAATCAAGAGCACGTAGTAAACGAGCCAATAGAAATTCAAAGCTTAATAAAGCTTGTCGAATAAGCTTTAGATAGATTTAATCGAGCACCACTAATTCAACAGATAATCGCTTCATTGGTTCAACCACTACAGGTTAATAATCCTCTTAGCGAGAAATGCAGAAGTAAATCCGGATTGCAATCGGCACACTCGATAGTTCGAGGAAATATTGCTCTGAACTGATTCTACCTTCATCTCCAATTATGCGCAAAATGATTCTGGAAGTACAGTTACAATTCACAACTAAATGAGCGACAACTCACTTGTAAACATCATGTAGAAATTCGATAAAATCAGTATAGATTTAATTTTACGGAACCTTGGCAAAAAATGTTTTTTTCCATTTCAGCCATTTTCTAACTTTTTGCATTCGCATAAAACTAAAATTTTATATGGTGATTAAGTTATAACGTGAACTAAGTTTGTATGTGGAGGTTGCTAGTTGAGAGATATCTTTTCATTTCTCTTGTACCTAAACCTAATATTTCCATGAACCTCCACCTTACCGGTACCTGCAATCTTAAGTCAAAATCTATGCAGCATAAATTAAACGCACGCATGTAGTTACAAAGAATTGTTTTTTAACATTTTGAACCCTAAAACGGTGTTCAACCAGTTTTCCAAGAACCGAAAAATTACACTTTCGTTTGAAAGCAATTCAGGACCGATAATTCAAAAGAGTAAAGCTCGTTCGGAGTCGAAAGCCGGACAAAAAGGAGAGAAACAATGGCAAGCAGTTGTGGTTCTTTAGCGAGTGCTATCTATCGTATTGTGAAACCGTACCGATAAACTGTTTCAATGAACAATACGTTTCACTTATAAATATTCTGATGTGTTTTAACTTTGAAGTGTAGTTCTGAATCTAATTTATACATTCTTCATATAAAAGGGTCAGGATAGATACAATATGCTTGATTAATTAACTGTATCTTACGAGTTTCAATAAGTTCCAAATGGTAGTTCTAAACTGGTTAAACTTGAACATTCCAGAACTACCTTGCAAGACTTCACCGCACCAGTTCTCCTTTGCCAGTTTAAACGTAGCGCTGTCTTTTCAGACCGAGATAAGCAGCTTACAAGTAAAAGGTGAATCAAAAGTTGAATCTTCAGCATAGGAAAATATTTTATGGACATAAAAGACGCTACAATTTTTCAAACACAGACTTAGAGTGTATGGCTTCATCGTTTTCTTGTTTATTCTTATCTCAAAGAAGCTCTTATAACAGCTGTTCAGAAAGGAAAAAACACGCTGCAGTAGCAGTATTTACGTAGTTTTAAATCTTGCGAAGTTTTTTTTTTACAAGGAAAGCTTTCCTTTGCGTATTAATATCAAAAAAAGATTGTTGTTCTCGAGTAAATAAAAGCCGACCAAGGGAATTTATTTGGTGTTCAGGTGAACTACATCAGCGTTAGATAATTTTCGTGGAAAATTGTTTAACATTGTCTTATGATTTTTAATGCTACCATGGGCATAATTACGATTACAAACCAAATAAAAGAGAACGTATTACATACACAAAACCTATGAAAATTGCAGACTATATTCATAAATCATTCATCGACCTTTTCATCGGTTCCCAAAACTGCTCAGCTTCGTCCAAAGAGCGCGAAGATAAGCAAGCGTCCTCATTACCCCAATCGCGACATCAGAGATGCAACAATTTCATCAGTACAGCTTTCCTGTTACGAAACAACTCTACACGAGTACCGTAATACTTTTTTTAAACCATTGGCCTATATTTGACGAATACGTAGCGTATCTTTTGCTCCCCGTTATTAGTTTTTCTCGGTTTCGTGAGATAACTGGGCGTAATTAAAAACACTCGTGAAGATTTAGTATGTTTGTGTACAACGAACCGATCAATTACCAGTGTTGTTTATTAAGAAAACTAGGTGTGTAAACTAACTTTCTGTATCGTTTAGCGGTTCGTACAAGTTGTAACTATTGGCTTAGTACGACGTGGATGATTTACAGTGTTATGCCAAAATATGAGTTTCGCTTTTGAAATGTGCGTTTTATCTGTTTCAAAAACTTGAGCGTGGTGTTGATTTATCTTCAGACAGTTTTGATGCGCTTTTTTGAGATACCACATACTAACGTCTCTCCTCGTCTACTTGAACTTAATATTTTGTAAAGCTAATAGAATTCTTTTGAATAAAATCACGAGCAACCGTAGATTAAACGAATGGTGCAGCAGAGCTCCCGAGGCGTTTTGTGTGTACAGTAATCTCATGTTTCTTTTTAAACCGGAATAAAACCTAGACGCTCACCGCACGGAACTCTCGTCCCTATAACAATGAGCTAATAGTCTATTATAACTTGTTTACTGTTGTAAATTACAAGTCGTACGTTCGTGCAGTTACCACGCAATTAAACTTTTTGAACGCTACTGAAATTTACTGCACAATTAGTGTTCGTAATGAGTGAACGCTCGCAATGTATTATTGATAATCAACTGTCGTCTATGTTCGAGAATATATTAGTTTGTAACGCAAGTTTGAATGTTTTAATTGCTCAAATTGGTAATTTCATCCTGTCTTACATGTTGACATGAAGATTTTAAGACATTACCACGCTCAATTATCATATTATCCTCATACGAATCATTGCGTACTCTTAACGTGTAACGTGTTCTGTAAGCGTTAACGAAAAACAATTGACTAACATGTTTGCGTTTCCGCATAAAATTGATTTTATCTCATTATTATTAGACAGGGGCGCGCTAACACTTCTAGAGGATTTTTATACTCGAGAGAATCATTAAAATGTGTTCTGTCTACGTCCTGTTAGTGTTGAGTGTGTGTATATGTGCGTGTGGCAACTACCAATCGGAGGGCTCCGTTTCAGATACCTGAATGGTATCTCTTCTCATTGTGCGTGACGCGGCGATGTGTGCGTCGGTTCCTGGTGTGCTGTCGGCTGCTACCGCCGTCGCCTCGCGGGCCTCGAGGCAGCTGACTACCAACTGTCCAGAACAGGCCATGGCCAATGTTGGCTACCAATGTTTGTACATCACCGACTAGGCGCTAAATAAATATTCGTCGGCTAAGGAGATAGATTTATGACAGTAGCTCGTTGATTCACAAGTGGAATTAAAATTCCAGTTTTAGTTTCATTTCCATTATCAATTGTTGAAATTGATGATTGCCATTAGCAGACCATAAACCTTCGACGAATATTCATTTAGCAATAAACATGTAACACAAAAAGTAATGGTGACGGTGAGCAACACAACATCGCTTTCACAAAAAAAAGCCCTTCTCAGCACACCTTCAGCTTACAATATTAAGATCGTCATGTCGACATTGGGTCAAATGTCAGTTCAAAGGCATTTTGAAACATTTGTATTGAAGCGATCTGTATTTTTTCTATATTATGCTTCGAATACTAATGCGTAAATGTAATTTCCGAAGAACGCAGCTCACAATGGAATTTGTTCACTGCAATAACGACTAAATTCCAATAGACAAATATTTATTTCTAAAATGCCTTTGAAATGAAAAACAAACTCATTCAAATCGAAATAAAAGGTATGTAAAGAATAAAAGGATCGGTAACAATGGGTTAAATTGGAATAACAAACGTATTGGATTTATGTCCGTTTTCACTAACACTAGACCAAACCTAACGAAAGGCCTTTTTTTAAGTATTATAGCGCTGTCGGATTTTCAACTGACGGCACCAAGCAGAGCGTTGAAATTGCATTAAGGTGTTTTGTGTTAGTGAGAACGGGCAATAGTGTGTTAGAATTGGAATTCCGGAATATTTCAAACATACGAAATTCATTACAAGTTTTGTTCAGTACAACTAACATTAATAGAGGGCTTTTATCGATACTTTAAAACGCTGATAATAAAACATGTCGGTCTCTATTGTTTATTCGAATAAACTATTATTTTTCTAGCAGGTTTGAAGCGGGTTTAAAATTCAACGCGTATCCTTTTTCTAAGGATGCAGTTTACATACTACAGGTCCTATGTTTCCTCAATTGCAATAACTCTTTCTTAGGTGGGGTTCATATTCTACTCTGCTCCAATCGGAGAAGGCTAAAGATCTTCAACAATAGATAGATTGAAAATCTTCGGAAGTCGGTGCCAAGCGTTTTACAATCACTAAATAAAATATTTACTTCCGTTGTTGTGTCGTCTAAACTATTGCAACAATTCAATTCTTCTTGATGGTGGAGACTATTTATGTAGAACATGTAGATTCAATTAATGTGCCTAATAAAATGTTTTTTCTGCATGAAACATTATAATAAATAGTTGAGATGGTTACTGACGTTAATAATCTCTTGTTAGCAGAACGTTTATCAGTTGATGGATACAAGGCAAACTTCATCGAAGCATTTTTTCAAATATATTCCACTCACATTCATGTTGGTTAAAATATAGGAAGCATATATTCGTTTTATTTTCAGTTTGCATGATACTGTAATTCATGATAAATTGAATACAAACTTGATTGCTGGATGCAACGTATATATTCAAAGAACTTTGATTAAAAGCATGTTTGCGTTCCGTTGCACTTAATTACATTAGTGTTTCGAATAAACTCAATACACGACTGTTAACATGGGATACGGATTTTTTTTTAGATAAAAATAATATGTAGTTATGTTTTCTTCAGTTCTAATATTTTTATTTTTGAAAAAGTATGTAGGTACATATTGTTTTCACGCTTTCCTCAAACGATTCATTTAATCTAGAAATACAAGAAAGCGTATTCAAGCTCGGTCACAATGGTCGTGTGTAACCACAGTTAGCGGGTGTGTTGTTGGTGTGACAAGGTTTTAACGTGCGTTCGGCGCGGGTTATCACGCGGGGTCAACGACTTGGCCGGCTGATAAGCACCGTTTACGTTATCAGGTACCGCAATGCAGGCCCAAAAACTATGCCTAAGGTAAGCTAATCGATACGGTCCTACTGTTTTAACGTTGTTCTGTAAGCCATAGTCGTGATCTAAGTACCAAAATAAACATAATAACGGAAGATGGGCTAGGTAGGACGCATACCGTATAAGGATAATGTCGCATTGTCGCGTCGCGCCTGTCTGTATGTTTTTCTTGGTTTGTCTCAGTCACTTAATTTACTTGATTTTGGTGCAGTGCGGCGTAACTTTCGAGTATTTTGTTTTTTCTATTTTCGTATGAATGTGGAAATTAGGGGAATGGGGTTTAACCTGAAATTAGTTCCTACAACTCCAAGCACGAACCAAGTAGGTACTTACTAAACAAAAACGCAATGTCACAAAGATAAATAGGATTGACAGAAGAGCAGATATATCGCAGTCCGGAATATGAGGATCCAATATCTTTAAATGCCCGCTGGATAACTACCCACAGAGAGGCAAGGAAAAGAATAGAAAGAGGAGGAAAGATTTATGTACGTAGTATCAAGAGGTTGTTCCAATTGAAACGCTCTTTGATCTCCCAGCGGCAAGTGCAATTCAAACAGCAGTAACTTAGCCCCTAGATATACCGTGTGATCGGAAACTGTGGAAAATCGTTCCACAGAACATACTTCAAACAAGGACATGCTACATTATATTCTAAGACGTTCCAAATTACGACAGATCATTTAGACCGGATGCGTATGCATACACTCGTCATGTTAAAGGATTCGCTTCAGGGGGCTTCGGTCTTGGGCCCAAAACAGCCACACACAGTACGGATCTCGGCGCGGTCAGACAACACTACAAGTCAAACTGACAATGCGGATTGCGGAGTAGCCTTAATAGCGTCAGACATTAGAACGATCAAACAGCTCATGGTATAAAGGCACAAAAATACCGGCAGAGAACAAGAGACTTGCTCACCGAGGGTTCCATACTTTGTTACGAAAAATATTTTTCCATTCTCAAAGTAAAATGTTGACGTGTTGCACCGCGCTGGTAAAATCCTTTTATGTTTTATTTTGTGTGGACCATCGCACACCATAGGTGGGCAACATCACACTTTTTTGTACTGAAATGCGATGCGCTGGATGCGTCTGTAATTTTTGTACTATGGCAAAAAAATAACCGATTTGTGGGATAAAAACGTGCTTGTAGTTCCTGCAATATGCGAAGGAAGATGACTGCTTTGAAATAAGAACTTAGTAAATACTGAAAGTGTTTTTGGTAAACATACCAAAAAGAGAAGAAATTTCTAAATTGCCTAATGAAGGCCTCTTGTCATGTATCACATTTTACAGTTAATATGTATTTTTTTAAATCCTATTAGCCATAAGCATAAACAATAAATCGAAAATACATTAAAAACAGAGAGAGAGATAACTTCGTGATGATTTTCTATATAAACTTTGATGCATGAAAATATTTTGCCTTTTTAGGATCCTGGGAAGTATCAAGTAGTTACCCATACAATTAAAATTGTTCACATCACTCTTTGGTAATTTTGGATTACACCCCACCTTAAGGGTTTCTTGTTAAGCATTTAGGAACTGACTCCTCAAATTATCTGATAGTTTATTGTGCCTGAGCAGCCAATTAAATCATTGCAACTAGTATCTGCAGTATTTGCTTCAGTGTTTCGCTTTATCTGGGCATCGGAAATGGTCTGTTATTAGCTTAGGCTAATTGAGGATAAATTAATATAGCTTCTCCGAATCGAACAGTTTAATTGGATTAACTCTTACTAATACTGCATGAATATTGACATTGTTGTTAGAGCTTTTAGTGGCATTTATAAACGGCTTTTATTTGGAGCATTTAGAATATAAGAGTTATTTGAGAGTTTGAAAATACCGTGTGAGTATAGATAAAAATTGGTCCCGCACATTTAAATGTAAAACTTTTTCACATAATGTTCGTTTATTTTTTCTGTTCATATCAAATGTATCACAAACTGTAGGCATCGCGTACAATAGAAATAATATCTATTAAATCTCGGCTCATGAGGCCGTTACATTTCACTAGTAAAAAAACTAGAATGAATTCACACGCAACAAGCTACGTAGGTACATAATCATTGTAATAAGTACCACGTATGTACCTGACTAATGTATTTTCTTTTTGTGTACCAAATAATGCGTACCGTTTTGAAATTCTTTTGTAATTACAGTGATACCTACATCAACGTAGCGGAACGTTTTCAAGGTGATTTTCAGTAATGTAGTTGTAATCACAAATTGTTTTCTTTACAATCCTTAGTTTTATATTGTCAGTGAAAGTAATAAACGGACGGCAGATATTCTACCCAAGACCATGTAGAGGACCAAACGAGGTGGAAAGGAAAAACGGCACAAGCATGGAAACTTGTGAGTGAAGAAGAAGAAGAAGAAGCATCATACTCAATGAGGACTTCGAAATCGTTCGTATAGCGGGTGTTTATTTTGGTCCCGCTACGGTTATCACAAGAGTTAGCAGTGCAGTGCAAAATGACCGACGCACTTGACTCGCCACGTTTAGCCGACGCGTCGTCTGCTGCTCGAAACGATTTCACCTCATATTAAATTTATGTACATTCCAACACTACGCCAATTACTACATCCATTAGCAACCTGATAGGGAAAGGTTTGTCATTACGTCATGCGTACCCGGCAGACAAACGACACCTACACTTACTTACGCGGCTTTTAATAGTTATATTCAGTGCATTACCCTTTTATATTATTGTACAGGCAACGATACAACGGTAAGAACAGAATGAAGGGGTACTCATCCAACGAATCGTCCTGCAATCCATAGATTCATGTACATTATTGAATGAGTTCTGAATTTAACAACACGCTCAATAGAATTTGACGAATATTGTGTGGTGTTTCAAACATAAGTGAGCAATTTAAATTGCTGGAAAAGATGTCGAGACAGTCAGTAAGCCCGTGTGAACGAGCTCGTCTAATCTTGTTTGTAACAGCACGCTAAAAGCGACGTAACACGTGGAAATCGATAAATAAGTCTCAGTTATGTTGCTGCAAAGCAAACTCGGAAGTTTACCTACTAGTTAATTACCCTCGAAATAAGTTTCGAACAGTCTAGTTAGTTTTAAATAATATAACCCCTCACGTTTCACCTCGGGCCAAGGTTTAGTGAGCATTTTTTGTAGCGAAACTGCACCGCGCGAAGCGATTAAAGCTGGTACATTTCGTCAGTGTCATTATCTAGTGTTATAATAAAGTGCCATTTACGAAATAGTACCGTGGTGATAAAGTGTGGTTGTGTGCGTGTGGATAACCGACTAACTAAACCATAACAAATAAAAAGGGAAAAAAGAAAAAAAACATATTTTCGAAACAAAAATATCGCTATCGATGGCAGTTGGACAATGATCGTTGGTTGTTTAGTTTGTTTTTGTGTCAGCATTGAATGAAGGTCGGCCTCATTATTTTAATAATTTCTACCGCTGAACCAGTGCAAAATTATCTGATGACGGCTTTAAAATACTCTGTCTGGCTAAAAGCAATTCAATTTAACCTTGACAACAAGTGTTTTGAATATGTTTTGCAATTAAGGTAGAAAGTTGTCAATACAGATTGTTTATGGAGGCATTTATTTAGGCTTATTTTTATAGTAAGCATGTACTTGTTTTACTGCTTAGTTATGTTTGTACACAAATACAGCTGCTACCGGTATCGTGAAAGCCATTCAAGTGTAAGTAAGTAATATTTTAAAGCCGGCCAGTGTATCAGCGGTTCATCGTACTCTCGTTCTAAATACAGGCAAGTCGGGGGTCCAGATTCAAGATGGCCTCACCGTTTGACCCTTGTTGCGGAATCGGGCCGGGCCGTCTCGATAATTTCGCGATTGTCCAACATCCATCGACGGCGATCAATTGACACTTGACCCCGGCGACGCTTCTGTCGCGGCCTTGGACGCCTCAGTACTGTAATTATGGAACACGTGACGTCACTGACTAAAAACGTGCCAGTACTGATGGGTCTGCTAAGGTACCTTATTAGTTCAGGCATCGGTGTTAGCAGCGATATTGCGTTTTATTGTTAAAGTGAGAAAGTTGAACTTACCTTGCGGCTGCTGCTGTGGAATGTACGGTGTGAGGAGGCGCGTTCGCTTCTTCTCATAACCCTTTTGTGTGATGTCACCTAGAACAAATAACAACAGGTACATTAATTTGATATATATCATAGTCTGACATGGATTTGCGCTGCAATATTTGTGAGAAATCTACCTAGCGGTACGGAATAGTTGGCCTCTTATTATATTGAATCTAAGTACGACATTAGACCATCTCAAGGTCAAAGTCAGGGACGTAGCTACCGCGGTATCAGGCGTATCAATTATATGGGGCTCTCCAGCAACAGAGGCCCAGTCGTGTGGAAACCAAAATTCGTTATTTATCCAAAACTTCAAATTCTTATTTATAAAAGGTTCGTAATAAATATAAACATCAGTAACAAAATTAAACTATCCCAGTGAGGAGGCTCTAATTTTCTCTTCGCTCGCACTAACATTCTCTATGTAAAATCACAACGACAAATTAACCTATACCAGTCAAGAATGCTCCAATTTTGTAGCTCACTTTACTTGATCTATCATTCTCTATAAAATCACAGTGGCAACTTAACCTATTCCGTTCTAGAATGCTCGAATTTTCTAGCACGCTTCGCTCGTTCTTAGACAAAATCACAATGACATCTAAATCAAAAATCCTGACTCACATAAATTAAGCGTGCCATTTTGTAAAATACATTCCACACCCTTCTTTTCGGTTTCGCCAAAGGCCCCACCTGACGAGAAAACCCAAAAGGGCCCCAACTAATTTTGATACAGGGTCCGTTTTAGGACTAGTTACGCCTCTGGGCAGTCTTCCCACCGACGAGCGACTTACTGTACTTCCGCGTGCTCTATCACAGACTATATGAACAAACATACGAAAATGGTTTATTTTGATTTTAGCATATCAAGCGAAATCTCAAGTTACTTTCGTATACATTGCCCTAATGTTTTAAAGGAAAAATACACGAAAACTAACCACGTTCTAATAAATAAATTAACCCTATCTTAGTTCATTCACACGAATTTCCCTTCTCCATACCTACTAGAACGAGTATAAAATATACAGTAAACCCTAATTCCTAGTAAAGCGAGCTTTATGGATATTGTATTTGTGCAGACCCGTGAAGGTTCATGAAACCTGACGCGCAGTTCAGTGTACTACACGGAGTCAGGAACAAAGTACTCACATAAAAACTACTAGCTCCGCACGAGGTATAAAATGTTCGACGCATGATCCAGAGGTAAAGGAAAACGTTCTATGTGTAAATAACTGCATGCGATCGTAACAGTCGAGGGATACGGTTACCGTTGTACTAGGAGATAAGCGATGGCTGGGATGTCATAGTACCGGCTTTTAGTTGTTTTAGAATATGTTAGCACTAGAAACTAGATGTAGTAGAAATAAGAAACCTAGATTCCACATGCACACGAACGTTCGTTAACGCAACCACGATGCATTGGATTGTACATTGGAGATTGTACCCGTAGTCCCGTACCTTTTGACACATTTTTTTTGGAACTAGACAGCACAGACACCCATAACTCACTTCGATCGTTAAGCTTGCGCGTGATTGGTCACAGTTTTAACATAACCTAATTGCTTGGGGTGTCAAAATCTAGTTGCTTACTGCAACCAGTGTATCAATGTCATTCCGGCTGAACGTTGAACCCCGTAATAAAAAATAGCTCTATTTTTTAAAACAGCTACATTCAATTTTCTTTGAACCACTTTCAATTGTTTTCATTTAATAAACTGTAGGTAGAATTTATACAATATCTTATTTCACCTGGCTTTCAAATAATAAATGGAAGAAAGGAGAAATCCAAGAAATAATGAAAATAGAAGTGGAAAATGTTAAAATCCCAAGAATTATAGTCGCAAACTTGAAACAATGCAGGATTGGAATCATTATAACATAATTTCATATTTCATACTTAAAGTGTTTTTATAACTTAAGTATACATACTAAGATTCTATATGAGCCAATTTAGTTGTTGATTTTAATTTTTAATGTATTATTCATTTTACTCTTAGGTACTTAAATTCTGTGTGAAATATTTAACCGTTACTGGAAAGAGAGGGCTGTCATCAGAGGAGACGTCCAACAAAGTGTGGTTCTCGCAACTATTAAGAAAAGCGGCGGAAAGGTAATTAATTTCCGCACTAACTTTTAATTAAATATGACTCAGGTGCATACTGGCTTGTTTTTATTTTGCTTCTCTGTACCTACCTATGAGAAAAAAGATAAGATAAGATCACTTTTCTCTTGGAGATCTTTATCTCTTCTCATGCAGAAAATGAAAAATCGTTTGCATTATTTTGAAAGTATCAACTCATTAGATAGCAAAATAGTGTTTTGTTTTTAAGCGATACTTTTGTATGTTATCGAGTTTGCAAGAACCTACGAGTAACTCTTTTTTTAATCCAGCTGGTAAAATATACTTGTAATTAGCCTTAAAACGATTGTATGAAGGGCAGCGTGGAAGGGTTTCGATAAAAATCGTCTGTATAAATGTGAATGTTAGTCGTATTATGTAGTGAAAAGTATTACGAAGTTGTAAATGAGTTAAAATTCGTGGCATGTCTGCTTTTCATTATGAAATAAATAAAATGACATACAGAATGCGCCAGACACAATACGCAACAGGTTATAACTACAAAACGTATATCTAATGTTCGGAAACTATTCGAGCATCGAGCTCAGCTTTTGTGTTAATTCTAACACAAAAGCTGTGCTCGCCCTGATTTCATTTGAGGCATAGTTCAGAAAACGTTTTCAGGATATACAAATAACGATTAGGTAGTCCACTTATGTTCACGTATAAGGAAAAGTTTGCAGGAATACATACTAAATTAATTAAATTCATGATAAAAGGGGAAGTTTTTAACTATAATATAATTAATACCTACCGTATTTGATGAAAAACAAGCAGGAAAGTGTTTTAGATTATAATCTGACCTTATTATCAGCCTGCAGGCGTCTGCTGCAGCTGCAGCGGACTAATATGCAAAATAGACGATAAGAATCAAATCAAATAAATAAGGTTTAACGTTATATTGAAGTTTTATTGGTTCAGTATCTCAATGGTGATTCATTCTAACCGATACAATTATTTAAAAGGAAACTCATTAAAATGGAGCGTGGAGACGAGATTGACTTTTACTTGCACGTTATCTTTCGCGAGTTCGCGACTGAATGCACCCGGTGCATTAAAGTTAGTTATTTGCGACGGCGACCTACCTACCAAGCCAACATTTATTGAGGGTGGAGATGGAAAATTAAAAGCTTTCCAATTTAAAATGGCGAGGTTTCCGTGGTTTCATTTTACGAGCTAAATAAATTTGTAAAAGTTTGTAGACGTGCATTATGAATTTCATAATATAAAAATCACCACCACGGTCATGGTAAAGTCAAGTGAAGATGTAAAAGCAGGAGGTAGATAAGATAAAAACTTGTGAACACTCGACCTGTTCGCACTTCGTGGAGGATATTTTTTGTTGCAAAGACCAGCCTGGCAATATATAAAATGACAAAAAGGTTTTTAGGGTTACGTTGTAAACATGAAACCAATAGTTTCGTCATGTATGTCCATTCTTCCCCGGCTTTCACAGAGGCTATTAGTACTAACTAGAAAGCTGTAAATTGGAAAAGGCATACATATCGACTAAGCCAACAAAGTGGTAAAATAAAAGCTTTTAAAAAAATGTATAGGTAAATTGGTCGGTTGGATAGGTTGTTTAAAACGATTGTGGGTGTGGGAAACCATTTTTCCATTCATGGATTAGTTTGCGATATGTTAGGCTTTAAATTGCTTCGGAACGCTTCCCTGTACATGATCCAACAAGTATTTGGCCAATTTTAGGTTTGCTTTAAATGTTAGCGTGTACTCTATTTTATAATTAATACGCCCCTACCGAGATGATACAATTTCCGTTGGAAATATGAAATGAATACTATGCCGAATGTCATAACCGTATCGCTTGTCAATTTTGACAAGGAATTGTAGCGCCGCATAATTATTTAAAGTTTTAGTAACAAATATAATTGTCGAGTCGTTCGTTAAGATTTTTCTCATCTCAATGAATATCGACTCGTTCTCAAGGCCCTTAAAATTAACAAAAACTTTCAAGCAAAAACTCGGAAGCACGACCTTGATGAAAAACATATTTCTTTGAATACGATTCGTGATAAAAAAACAACAATACACTGCCTATTGCGAATTGTGCACATAACTAGAGTAGATGTGTAGGCAGGGGGGTGTAAGAAGGTTAAGCACCGGTTATGATTACCGGCCCAATTAGCAGTTCCTGGATTTATCAAGATATTAACTGTAATGTGTAAGCGGAATTAACTGTAGTGCGTAATCACCTATAATGATCATCGATAGTTTACATGTACCAACGCTAACAGTCTTATTACAAAATAAATTCTAACTTGGTACAAACTCAAACCTTTCAGGCAGTTTTTATGTTTTTGACCTTATTTCCCCTTAGGTACACTTCTAAATACAAAAAATGGTTCGAGTTAATATTTTTTGTATTGAGAACTTCAACTATGTAGGAACAAAGTTCGAAAATTAAAAATGGTGTTATGGTTTTAACCTCGCTCTCAAGAAGATAATGCTTGTTTTGTGATAAGGCCAAAATAGTTTTCGTAACTATTTTTAGCTGAGTTTTAGAATTTGAAATAAAAACTAAGGTATGGCAATTGAGCCATTGATAACGTTCCTACGGTCAAATAATTATAAGAGCCAGCAGTCCAGCACCTTAAGTTTAATATTTGCTTGCACTTGGATATATATACAACGCTTTGACCACATTACAACGGAAAGATACGTTTTTTTGTGATAATGTAGTTGGATACTGTATTTGTACCTAAAATATACAGTATCTGCATACAGAAAGAAAAATGATAACGACAACGTAATCAATTGACAAAGTCATTTTTAATAAGATTAAAAGAAAATTTCCAGAGATGATCAACAACAAAAAAAGTCAAACCAATAAGCAATAGGTATACAAAGGTTTCATAGCCAAGTATAAATGTCACAGACAATGATTGCATCAAACGCTTTGAGCATCAAGCTGTTCAGCACTTAGCTAACTTACTATACGTGTAGATAGATAATTACTAATATTCATTTTCCTAGTTTTCGTCGAATCAATTAGGTTTAAAAAATACACCTAAGTTCTACCCTTACTGTACATACAAGGAACGCTGTGGTGTGCAGACAAGTTATAAAAATCACCACTACCCAGACAATACTCTTTTTATAGCATGCGCCACATGAGATTTTAAACATAAGAAACACTAGCAATGAGCGATGTATAAAACTTGACTACTCAGCACACTCACAACATAACTGTCTAAGTAGTTTTACCTATCTGCCTCCATAGTTATCTCTTTTGTTGACCGCAATTACAACGTTAAACTATTCAGGTAACTAATTATGCTTTTGTATACATATCATAAAAAAAAACATTGTTTCTTCTACAATTCATGACTGCAAATACTTCACAAAATTAAATTATTTTTTCGAGTTGTACACAGGTGCCCAGGTGATTTTATTGTCCCTCTTACTGTCTTTGTTGCGTTAAATTTTTGTAATCCTTGGCTTATAAATTACTTTTCATGTTACTCTTTTATCGATAGCGACGAGACAAATCGATATCATGTTTAACAATGGAGGTAAGATGCCAAACAGTGTACTAATCACCCAAAACGTTTGTAGAAAAATAACGACTAGCGGACTAGCGCATCCTCAGTGGATAAGCTGCAGTTTAACATACATATTGAGGCATTGTGAAGCGACGGGTTGGTCAATGTCTCAATAGTGTATTCACTCTGTAACATTGAGGCAAATAAGTTTGCAATGACTGCAAAGGCAGAGCTCATTATATCTGTAAAAACTCTACGAATTCCCTTTATCCAATACGTATCTCGGTTGAAACGAGATTCACGAAAGAGGTACGTATGCAAAATTGAACTAACAAATTGTTTCCGCTCGAATAACGCCGTAATTCTAGCAAAGGGATTTAACAAAATCAGTTCGGTGTGAATGATAGTCACGTGGGCTTTAAATTCTTTTACTGTTAGTAGGTATGTGGTAATTTTAGTACAGTTTTTGTAATGCATTATATCAAATTATTAAAATTAAATTATGATAAAAATTTACCAACTACGCGCAGTGAAGAAGGGTTTCGTAGTTGTAATCAATATTTGCGCATGCACAATATTTTATCAACTGCAATCATAAGTTTGTATTTCTGGAATAAACTGCGAAAAACTAAGTTAATACAGCACTTGTAACATATAAGCGCATATCTCAATAACTTTCAATTAAAAAAAAAACACTTTATATATTATTATCATTTTAATTATGGGGTCCAACAACACTCCATGCGTCCGTGTGCCCTGTTTTAGATTATATCATCAATCAGTAATTTCAGAGCTTTACAGAGCGGATTCGATTTTAGTTAGTAAATGTAAAGCTAAAGCGCTTGAAATTGCTGGACGACCGAATTACTGGCTAGCAATACTAGCTTGACAGTTGATGTCCGAGACCGTAGTTTTGAATGAAAACATTAAATCCGACGGAATCAAAGGGACATTCCCTTTGACTACGGAAGCCTAAAGTCGCTTCGAGAAATTCCAATCAACAGAAGTGGGTCAACCTACACGCAGCACAGAACTGTAAGGAATGCGTTGATTTACATTGCAATTATAAATTACCCCTAACTTAATGCCCATCCTATATTTAATGCAAAACAGAATTATATCGTATTATGTTACGTCGTCGGCCCAGCGTACAATCTTCGGATAATCAATGTAATATAAACGTATTTGTGACCGCACTCCACCTCATGTTATTAGCACCAGGTGGACGCTACCTCCCGCTTAGACGCGTATTACGCTGTTCACAAATAGCCAATTATTTGCTGACATCACAGACGATATTAGTATTACATGATATTATTAGCCAATAACACTGAACCAATATTGCATATAATTATATCTATAATTCACTGGAAACTCCACAGTTCGATTTCATTCTGTAGTTTCGCCTCCGGACCAATTCCAAATGTAATATAATCGTAATAAACCTGTCAAAGCAATAGGCTGCACATTTCTGTTGCTAAAATTGGGTTATTGCGATAGTTGCTTATCAACAGCTTTATTTACGATCGATCGATTTATCTTGATAACTGTATAAAATACTTCCCACCAATTGAATGCATAATATGACTTTTACGTAATATTTAAAACTGAATGTGATGGAAATAAAAGATGGTTCTAGTAATAGCTCTACACTCTTGTTAACTTTTTCAAACCAAGTATATAAAGCAAAAACATATTCACGAAAATGAGGTACTCTATTCTTACTCTGAAAATGATTTGCAATGATTTCGGTGTAAATTAGACGCGTGCGCAGCCGGCCGGTCCACTTGTGTTAATATTATTATTACTCATACCAACACGCGACAATATAATGAAGATAAAAGATCATTGTGTCACCTAAGATGCTATTATTATACGAGTAATCAATTTGCTTCATTGTAAGTGAACACTTATATTTCTAATTACTGATTGCGATTTATTATTATGTTCTCATCTTATTTACTGAGACTCTTAAATTTAAGATTTACTGATCTGGAAGAAATAGATTACTAGAAAGATCCTTTAATAGACATTCATTCATGTTTTCTATTATTTTAAAGTTATTTTAGCGCACAATTTGAACTCGTATCAATCGCCGTTTCGCGTTGGTCTGGCGTGAAATGTAGCTTATACTTTAGATGAATTTTCTGTGAAGCTTAGACCAAACTTTTCTGCAAAGTTAAATAAGCGTACGTACTATCATCGTATTTTAACAATAGTGAAATGTTCAATAAGAAGTTTTAGTTGCCTGATTTGGCCAACTCTACAGACAAATTGGTCGGTCTGCATGTCAGCGAGTCACTTATGGTGAATTGGAATTAAATAAAAAACGAAACGTCAACTGTACTAAACGTTGTTTTTACATAAAACATACATTATATAATTCTCATCTCATTCTCATCATTTGGTTCAAAAATGTGTGATGTGAGTAGTAAGAGACATGTTTTAGCGGGCACTATACATTAAACGATAAAATTGTGACAGGATGTTCCAATACACATAACATCACGCCTGTACTCCTGGAATTGTTGGGCAGCAGGGGTATACCTACAGTATGTCTGCGTGTATGTGTAGGTATATGTGTGCGGTGTAACTTCCAATATTCGATCACAAAGAAATCATAACCAACCGAGCCAGGAAGCTTTAATTTTCGAACTGGATTCGCTCGCTTTTGTATTCTCTTAGTAAAACTATTAAGAAATTGTGACCTATCTGAGTCCGGTCCTGAATGAATTGGGCTGGTTTTGTACCGTGCCGTAGAGAGAGAGTAGAGAGGCACTTACTTGGAGCCGCTAAACATCTTACTATTAAAAATATTTATGTATTATTTATTATTATATATATTATATATATAACACAAGCTTATTTTTGTTTAACAAAAGTAAATATTTAGTTGGATTGATTTGTGTTTATGACATTATATTTATTACCAATTTAAATATTCAGAAAGCTTTATATCGCACCAGTGCGAAATATGCAAAGTAAAACGTAAGTGTGTGAAATACACTACAATGTGGAACTAACAGCAGTGCAATAATTAGAACCAATTTCGGGTAAGTGTGTTGAAATGTTTTTAACACCTAGTAAACAGCAACTGGGGCCTGTATTAGTCGCGACAGTGTCTGCAGGACTCAATCTTTTCACGTTAGTAGCTACCGCATGTTGTTTAATAAATATCAAACTGCAAGGCCCTTGCGGATAGCGATCGGATTGACAGATAAGGACGTCAGCAGTCACCTTAATGCGCCGTCATTACTCGCTTCCTCTGACACCGAGACTCCCCACATCACCCTATCTATCGCGTAATATAAATACGTTGTAAATGTTATGCAAGTGTTATCGTGTGTCTGTCTTCTTTTCAATGACAACGCATGATTTACAGGACTACACTTCCTGGTACCATGTGCACATATCAAATTGTACATACTATTATTATTCAAACCGGATCTTATCAGTTGCGAAGACACTGCGCAAAGCAAATTAGAATGTCTTACCAAACATTATTCTGGCATCAACACAACGATACAAAGACCGAAGCCTATCGGTCCTTGGATACGGAATGGAAAATAAGTAGATTAGGTACTAATGGTTTTTTTACCGTAATGCCAATGGGAAAACAATGTCTCGTCGTTCGTGAGCTTAACAGAGGTTATTGAAATATTGCATAGGTATGATAAGAACAGCACTGTTAGTATGCATCCAGCGTTGTGTCATCGGTCTGTGAGTCAAAGGTTAAAATAGGTATTACTCTATGATGGACGACTACGGCATGTTTACATTATTATTGTAATGACAAACAGCTGATATTAACTGCATTTTATCATAGATCCTTCCGAGTGAGTTGTGAGGTGTAAACAAAAATGAATAAGTAAATAAAATGCCGATATTATCAGGTCTTTTCCTACTTACTTTATTAAATGATACAGGAGAATCATGATTCCATCACTATAAAAAATGTGATTACGTCATGGTATTTGTAAATTCATTGCAAAACGGTGGTTGTACAAATGATAAGTTTACATGACCGCGATGCCGCCGCAACGCTGGAGGTGTATGAACATTGTTTGTATTGCATACCATTTATTTACATAAATCCTTGTAGAACTAAAACCTAATAATGAAAATGGAAACCTCAGTGGCTTTTATATGTCAATTTACACAGCAAATATAGCTCCGCTCTCGATACTTCGATAAGTTATCATTGGAATACCAGTTTGTTTTCGGAATTAGAATGGTATCGATATTGAAATAATTTCTATGGGTAGGATGAATGAACTTATTTCTTTCATCTCTATAAATACGTAATTGGGAGATAAGTGTATCAATCAGTTGTATAGTATATCAAGAGATCGTTATGTCTGATTAAGGCTCAATTCACGTTAGCACAGGGGTCGAAGCGCAGCGTCGCGACATGTACCTAAAACACATTGTTATACTATATTGAACTATATCTTCATTAAGTAAAGTAGGTATAAATTTGTGCTGAACAATATGTTTGAGCTACGCGCGTCAACCCACGTCGCTCTGCGTAGTCTGTGGCCGGAATCGAGTCATTTCGCGCGTCGCCGCTGTACCTTAACTACTGGTGATAGAGTTCAATATAATATGAAGTGTAAATATATGTCTCTGCGCCCATTTGAAGCGGGCCTAAAAGATTTAGAACCAAGTAAATAGCAGGTTCTTTGTATTTTTCGTACCAAAATATAATTTGTATCGGCATGAATAACCACGGGAAACAACTGAACGGTATCTCAACAACAAAGCCACTGACGATTCCAAGAACAAAACGTGACAATACACTCATACAATTATTGTTCCACATTCATTGCGACATTTAACGACGCCCAAAACAAACATGACGTCATCGGCACATTTCACTATATCTATTTTGGGTACAGATAAAGAGATTAGCGACAGTATTCCTGGCCGGAAAGGGGAACGCTTGAACGTTCAAAAAGTAAATTATTGTCACTATCAGCAACGCATCGGGTGTAGATAGTGACTGCCCGTCACTCCGATAAGATTGGACCGTATCTATTATTCACAGTTTTGTGAAAACATTTTATGCATTGTTCAATCAAAATATTTGTGTTAATACATCATGATATATACACATTTGAATGTATTTGAGATTAGCACGTGATTAAAGGTATACAAACTGCCCAGAAATAGAGCAAACCATTTTTCTTAATGGGTCCTCTCCTAATGCCTACCTTTGCCCCCTAAGAAGCAGGCCTAGCCTAGTTTAGGAGACAGGGTTGGATCAATTGTACTTTTTTATCGAATACTAAATTAATAATTCTAATCTATACACAGTTCACTGTACTTGACTTTTGTGGTAATAAACAACTTTATTTTATATTGCGTCCATTTTATCCAATTACTTTTTATTTTGAATAGACCTACCCATAACAATATCTTTTATAAAAATGTGCTCATGTGTGCAAACGAGTGGTCGCCAAATAACGAGCACACGAGACACAAAGAGGATATTTTTATTTTTATGTCCTCTTTAAATTTTTAGGAAACATCATACTGTAACGTGACTTCATATTTTCTTAACTTCATTGCTAGACGCAAGTTTATGATAGTAATGTGCATCTGTTCACAAATTGGAGAATTTATTGATTACTGCAAAACCGCCAAGGTAGAAGGTAGCGAAGCGAAATTCAAATCATCTTAAGTTTTCTGTTAATTTGTTGCGTAGGTAAGTAATAAGTATAAGGTTGTATGTTGATAGAAATAATATTTGTGACCATAAAAACATGTTTGTACTGAAGTGTTAACATTGAAATCTTCAATTTAAATCTATAAGGGCCGGTTTTTCAATTGCCAGTTAACTTTTATCCGATGAATAAGTTTGTCATTTTGACAGTTTTTGTATAGACAATCTGTCAAAACGTCACATTTATTCCTCAGGTAAAAGTTAACTGGCAATTGAAAAACCGGCCCTAAGTCAAATAATTTATTTCAAATAGCCCATTATTAAGGGCACGTTTAAAAGAAAAATTTATAAGTTAAATAAAATACAACAATTTTGCTTTCCTATTTTTTTATACTGTCGCTTCTTAGTGGGTCTGTCGGTAATTTATTTAAGTTACAATATTGTAATGCCAACTGCTCATCAAATTTTACAAAATCTTGCTTTTCCCGTTGCAGGGACGTTAATTGTTGAGGAGTTCTCCTGCTACTTCACCATGGGCTACGCTTCCCCATAACACTATGCATTGTGACGAGTATAATTTGTTTAGCATTAGGTCATATGTGGTTATCGTCATCAGTTGCACTCCGAGAAAGGGTAATTTCCGAGAGCAAATATGTAAGTTACTTTAAAAATAGCCAAATCACTATAGGTGTCTACAATATTAGAATAGATGCCTCGTTTCCTCCAGGATTCCATCATCAAAACCTGACCTGGTGACAGTGGAGCCATCTGGGAAATATACAGTTCCATGCACTAGAATTAAACCAAGATTTCAATAAATCCAGGCCCTCACACTTACACGTACTAGTCCTATATCTTGAAAACTACTGAATGGATTTGATGAAACTTGCACTGTTCTCTAAGTTGAAGTAAATTAATGACAATAAAAAAAGAAGGTGAATGGTCACAATCCGATTAATAGTTTCGGATAAGTTTAACAAATTGTACCTTTAACAATTTGTATAAGATTTTTTTGTTGCAAACAATGTTTTTGAGGCTATCTGCGTAATCCTTACACTTTTAAATTTAATATTTAAAGAATGTAAAAATTAACAAGCCAGAATATAAAGTCGGTCTAACACTTTGCCAGGTGTTTACCAAAATGTATTTCAGGCACACTGAAATTTTAACAGCATATTAATTATGAAAAAAAAATAAAGATTACCTCAAGAAATTTAATTTAAAGTCTCTTTGAAAGTATAAAGCCCCGCTTCCCGGGTCGCGCTTCGTCGGGTCCGCGATTCTCTACTTAGGTATTATAGGAGAGGTACTGAACAAGTTTTCAGCTTGGCTCAAATACCTACTCAGAAATGTCTAACAGCTTTCGGACTATTACATACATACGTGTCGAATTTATAATTGACAAATTTTGCAACACAGATTGTTATACTTAAAAAGTAATCATTAAAAAACAATGTAACAGTGTGTGAGTTAAAATAATCATAACCTGTCGAGTTATTTAGAAAAAGAACAATTATATATACATGTATGTTTATATACCTACATTAACAACTAGTTTCATTCTGTCTAGACTTTCGATTGTCTTATGGAGCAGTACTAGCATGTTGTCAAGCATCTACCTTTAATAGAATGAATAATTTGTAATTTGCTTGTTTACAAAGGGTAATAAATAAAAGTTTCAAAGTTTCTTTCGATCGGTTTGAATATGTCACATGGTATTTTGTTTTAACATTTAACAGAGTACCCCATGAAGTTAGAATTGGCCTCATATGTCATGATTTGTTAAAATACCTTTACCTTTACCTAATAAATTACCTTTTCGTGTAATATAACCTAATACTCAGACACATTATAAAAAAAAAACTAAGAATTGAATTTCAATATCTGGGATGTTAAAACAATTAAACAATTTTCAAAACAGTAAGGTTAGGCGAACGACATGCAAAAACTACAAAAAACATAGCTACAGTCTTGCGTACACTGTGTGTATATTAAAAGTATGAACTTTTGTTTTAAAAATGAGCTGGTCAATGACCGACAGCCACTTGTTGCATTGATTCACTAATCGCTATTATAGTATCCATTGACTGTTGAAATGACGTCAATATGCCTCGGTCTCTATTTTTAGAATGTTGTAATGTAGAACCCTAAGAATTACGACATAAAGTTTTGAAAATAATAGCTTTCACAATTCAACGACTCAATAAAATATCAGAACCCTCGACTGAATAAAAAACATACTTAAACCCGAGAAACGGGCCTTTCATTCAAGAATCCGGACAAGATAAACATGGTGGATCATCTAATTACCGGCGCACGCCGCCGCCGTGCCTCTTAGACAAGTTACTTGTCTCTGTGAATGCACTTTAACTAATAGAATACTGCGCCAGCCTTTTCATTGTATGAATGCTTGCAATCTGTTTATTAAGTAGTGTTACTTTTTCAATCGTAGTAATTTTCTGTATGTTGCCACAGTCGAATCCATATCCTGACATACATTATTGGTACAACTTTTGTGAAATGATGGCAAAAAAAGTGTTAGTTCATTTCTTACTTACTTTTGCACTAAATACTTCTCACAAGATTTACGTAGGACCAATATTACTCTAAATAAACCTTCGGCTAATAAATTAAAACGATATATTTTAGATATCTACTAGTATCAACTTTACACCTATGATCAACACGTGGTTTGGTTTGTAATGTGATGTAGAAAATACGCGTTTTTAAATATTTAAATTTCGAAGTCGCTATTATTGTGTTTTAAATTTAAGTCATGGTTCTCATTGTCTTTCGATATGAACCTACCCATACGGAGTAGAAATAAAACACGGTGTACAATTATGCAATTATCGTCAGTTATTAATAAATGTGGCACTTGTATGAATGGAGTGCAGATGTGGTGGGTGCGGAACAGATGAAATACTCTTGTGACTGGCGCAGATGTATTGACTTTATCGTGAATTTGTCAAGTATAATTTCTTTTAATTGATGTCTTATAAACAGCACACAAATTTTTCAAACATAGAATCAGTGGTTAACGAATGTCTTCCAAATCTGTTGGTTTATAATTAAAAAGTACTTGTATATTATACGCTATTAAGGTTTCTATATTCTTATCTATATTAAGGGTTCTATATTGAGCTATTTTCCTTATCCAAAATAAGAAACCGGTGAAATAAAATTATATGCATCTAATATTTGAATACATTACAAAAAATAAAATAAAAAAAGCGAAAAAGCAGGACCCATAAGACCATTCTAAAAAAAAATTACCAATATCGACTGCAAAGAAAGTCGAGGATAAATGGGCGGCAAAGATTTCTTGTTTAATCTAAAGGAGGTCTGGTGATGTAGTGCTACTTTTTTCTAGGAAAAATGTTTCAGATCACGTTCAGATAGGTGTTTGTGCAGTAAATATAATTATATGGCAAAAGAACCTTTAAATTAAGACTGAATTTAGAGAAGTACCCTATATGAACAATACATTTTTCATATACGTTATTATCTACCTACAACGTTCTATACAAAGACATGCTTTAATTATGTGCCATATACTTAGTTAATTTTGATTTAACTAACTTTGGGACAGCATGTTTTCTGTCATATTACATAGACTATGGCATGAACAATACAATTTGGCGTTGCTGTTAAATTAGTAAAACATGAACGAGAAATAATGCATAGAGGTTTGGATTTATTTTATTCATTTAAATTCATAATAAAATGATTGAATTCAGTCATTCATTTACTGATAGACAACGCACAACCTTAAGCTGGGTTAGAGTTAATTTCATGGCGAAAGTGAGAGAAAAAAACGTACGTAACTTTGTCATTTTTGAAGTTAGAAACGTAAAAGTTGGCGCCTTGGTCTTCCAAATATTAAAAAAAAGTTTCTAAGGTCTGAGAAGTTGCCAATGGGAAACCCCATCGGGCACATGGCAAATTTTAAAACACAAGTTAAACTTCAACTCTTTAATGTAATCTCTTTTCATTAATGGCTTTTGTGGAGAATATAAGTAGGTAATAAAACGAAATCTGACGTCCTGACTTCATGAATTGAATGTGCCAACCGTGACGTACGTCTGTTTGCAAGTAAGAAAAAACCTCTTTTTCGCGCACATCAGAGTTGAAAGGATGATGTATCGGACGCAAAGCTCGTATCGATCAATGAGAGCGTAAGCCCACACGTTAGTTCAGAACTGCTCTTTCAGAACTAAGGCTTGCATGTGAAGTTTACAACTCCCGAATAGGTGGAATGGGGTGCGCATCGTGTTCCTTTGCTTCAAAGAGATTCAAGTTTACGATAGGCAAACCTAAGTTATAAGGCTACTTGGATTTATAAACTTGTGAGTATCGTAGCAAGACTCTATTCAGAGTGACGTAAACTAAGTCTAAGGACTGTAAGGACCATACTACTATAGGCATGTTCGGCTGCAAGTTCCAGATAGTACGTTGCACGTTTCAGATAGTCTATTGCGATAGAATTCTGTTCAATGCCTCCCAAACCTGACTCCACGCCGCTTTTGTCTGAGCGAACTGAAGAGGAATGGATTCCATTAAATGTGAAGCCAAGCGTCATCAGTGGTCACCCTTGTGTACATCTATTCATTAATTTGGTCGCTAATAGATTGCATCGAGCGATATTGTAAATGGCTGCCAAATATGACTGACTGACTCTGAATATAGAATGAAGCTTTGACGGTGGTTTTAGATTTAATACATATATCGGTATAAACTCTTGTAATATACCACTACTATTGTTTGCATTCAATATAATCGTCTGTACACGGGGGAACACATCACATGACGCGAAACGGGATAGCGAAGCTATTTCGTTGTAGGTATTGAATGTGTGTTTGGAATGTTAGGTGAACGTTGGTATCAAAGGGCTGCTATTCAACATGAGGGATATGTTTGACGAGAAACAAGCTAGATACACGATACTAGCGGAACTGTAAAATAGACGACACAAAATAAATCCAAATTCTAGGTACAATTCTTCACATAGCGTCTCTGCTGTGAATCCCATGACTGCTCAAATAATTAGTAACTTCATTAGTTATCAGATAGTCCACACCGACTCGAAAGACTAGAATTACCAGAAGAAAACAGTTAGTAGAAAAAGCTTTGTTATCCTCAGAACACTTTCCGCAGACTGTTGACTCTCGCTCTGTAGTAAATAAACGCGACGACACTCTAACACGACAGCTAAGAGCCAGCTTGTTTACATGACGGGGATAAAACTTTAAAGAATATTACATTCAAAGAAAATATCAAAGAACAATACCCAGGCGACCATTATGACACGACATCGAAGTTTAGAATGAGACTGACATACGGGTACGAGTGACAGACACGACGCCAAACAAAGGACATTATTGAGGTTCTATATTGAAATGGCGTTTGACCGTCCGTCTGTTAGTTACATGGCATTATATCGAAATTGAAAATTGTAACCATATATCGCCATGTACTTTTCGAATTATGAAATATTAACGGTTGCTGTCGATAAAATTAATATTTTGCATAAGTAAATTAATCCCGACTTCACTGTACGTGGTCCGACACGCGCGTGGCCGGTTTTTATCTATAACTCCATCGTGAGTCATATACTGTCACGGCCAGTTACTTTAGGTATGGGGACCTGTCGTCTGCCATGCGTAGTTCCGCTACATTAAAACCCGGCCAAGAGCAAATCGGGCTCGCAAAATAAGGGTTCCTAACCCATCCACACTAAGCAATCTATAAATAGAACGACGCAATTACTGTATTGCGCCGTTACGCGTTATTAATAAACATTATGCTGGCTCCTAAAACAAAAAGTATATGATTCAGCCAAGTACCCTGTTACTTGATAAAGATTAATGCTAGTTTTCACTAACGCCGTGCACTCTGCAAGTAGCACAGCGCGGTGAAAATAATTTAGGCATTACATTTACCCGTCGCCTAGTGTGAAAACGGGTATGGCTCCGAGCCCCCGGGGATTACGTTTTATTTTTTAAAGTCGACTCAACACCCTTATAATTTGTAATTTTTTTAGACGGGAATAAATTAATGTAATACCGGTGTAAAAGCCGAGACTTTGTGCGGCTAACAACCATTGATTTCTATGCAGTTTACGTTGTCTCTCTAAAAGGAAGGTCCTTCCGGAGATTTCGATTATATTTGGTTATGTTGCGTAAACCTTACGTTAGTGGCGAAGTGTACATACAATTCGATTCCTACCGGCTTTCTTTTAGAGGTTCGAAATACTAACTCTGCCATTGGAAAATAGCATAGGCAGGTATGTAAATATCCAAACAACTAAAACTAAAAACTGATAATATTACTAAATAATAAGTATTTTTGACTACTACTACTTTATGTATTAATAGGAAAAGGTTTCCTTCTTTGCAAAATCTACTTGATATGTTAGATGATAACTTGATTAGGTTCATACAATAGGTTTTATAATCTTTACTAATATAATAAAGCTGCAGTGTTAGTTTGTTTAAACGCGCTAATGTCTGTAACTACCGGACGGAATAAAATAAACATTCATGATGAAAGCTATTGGTTATATAGCTAAATTGCTTGGTTAGATTTATATATTGATATTTGTAACAAAAGTTAGAAGAAACACCGCTATCGAAATGCTTTATCCGCGTGCGCTGGGGCTGGGGTGCCTAGTGGTTAATTATGTAAGTACCATGTTCTATAAAAGATATTGGTTTTTAACAGATCTTAAAAAGTCCGCAACACTATAAATCTATCTCTTATACATAAGCCACATTAAGTCATTTTGGGTCAAATATTTTATTGAAAAAAAATGGTTATGTTTGAGCATTATTATTAGACAGGCATATTAAACCTTACAAGCGAAAGTTACTTCATCATCAGCATATTTTGGCATGTTATTTGGATGCACAGTTCAGGATATAATGAAAAATTAAAATAACTCTAACATTTATTTTTACCAAACGAGCGACAGTATCGCACGAGACGCGGGCGCTGCGCGAGAACTATACATTACCGAGAAGAGCCGAACTGTAAACGCTAATATTTTCAAAAAAATGTTTTGGAGTGTGGAGGGGAGGGAGTTCGAAGGGAAAAATACAAATGCACGCGGGCGAAGTGCTAGTAACGTGTCAGCTTCAATGAAGGTTGAAAATTTATGATTAAATAAAAACCTACACCAATCGATCATCATCGAAGCTGACCGGAGCATGTATATGTAGCGGACTATGCTGTGCGAGCCAGCGGTTTTGCATATAGAAAGGAAGCGTCTCAAGATATAAAGATAACATTTTATCCTTTAGTTGCACTGTACGTCGTCGTTCTAATTGGTTTTCATCGCACAATGAAAATGATCGTACGATGGCCCAACAGGTGTCCTAATAGATCACGCGACATCCATCGCGTGATGCCGTGATGCCGTCATGTCGTCTGCGCAACGGCGGCATTTAAACAAAGACTGCTTACAGATATGCACAGTTTTTGCCGTCAGCCAATATTGCTTTGAAAATGAAGAAAGAAGACGTCTTCTTTTTTCAATGTCATTTGCAACGATATATATATTGCGATTATACGACACATTAACTAAATTTTAACTGAAAATCAGTTAAAACAAATATTACTGCCATTGGCGCGTGCCAAATCATCTCTCTGTCACGTATGCTATTTGAAACTCGTATATAAGTTGTTATTCAGTTCATTATCAATTTTATCAATAAAAACTGCTCGAGCTGTTAACAGTTGTATCCAAGCTAACGCTTACTCGCTCGACGGAAACAAGTGACGAGCGATTACACCCGCGAGAAACAGCGCGGCGGACACGACTTCAGAACGAGTGGACGGCGAGTGCGGTTTGACAAGGCACCGTCGCCACTGACGGGTCGTGGTTGTGGTTTGACATGAAATCGCGCGCGTGTCTCTTGACATTAAATGCTTCGCAAGTCGTATCGCCCGAGGTCTCGAACGGGGACGTAAGACTCGGACTTGGTAACAATATTTATGTACAAACTTTAGGCTTCAGGTAGCAATCGATTCGAATCTACAACGTGAACTGCACCTGATCTCTGAAATCCACGTTGCATTCGCATCTGGAATGGCGATTATTGTATATTTTTTTATTATTGAATATGTAAATTCTATTACATCATATCATTATCAAACTTTTCTTTTTTTCAAGTCTTTAATTATTACGCGTCTATTAAGTTGAAAAATTCTTTCGAATTCGCGCCATTTTACATATTTATTTCGTGTATACTATCAAATTACAATATACAATGGGGTGTTAAATAAAATAGGACTGCAGTGATTTTTTTTTCTTTTTGTTAAAAAATTGCCTTGCATCAAGTGGGTATGGAGCTGTCAGTCATATTCAATTCACTATTCAAAAGCTTGGTATCGGCCGTTTGTTCGTATATTGTTCTATAGACAGATATATACCAACACTTCCTCTGTTGAAGACTATAAAAGATCGGGGCGGCGAGCTGTTAGAATCAGAAATGCTTTTAATGTTGTTAAAGCGAGAATTCGCAGAAACCCCATTAGGAAACTTAATATCTTATCGCAAGAAATGAAGATTCCCGCTAGGCCTCTGTCGCGTACATAATAAAACAAGACCTGAAGCTCGGCGCTTATCGTCGTAATATAGGACATGCTCCAAATCCATCCCTACAGTTAAAGAGCGTGGATCGATTAAAACGCCTGCCGACCCGATCCGCAGGTGAAGGCACAGAAATATCGTAATAGTAATAATAATAAGTGTACGCTCAGAGTTCTAAAGAAGCTGCCCAAGTGGTCAGAAAAGTACAACGAAGTCATCATCCTGCGTCAGTAATTGTTTAGTGTGGGGGTGTCTTATCAAGGAATCACAAAGCTTCATTTTTGTGAAAAAGGAGTGTAGACTTCATCTGTCTCTTGATGGACTTTAGCTGAAGTCTACACTCCTTATTCGTCTTAGATCGTGTCGTGAAACCTCTCGGCAAGACAGTTTTTTTATGTACATTGAAGTCTCAGATCAATTTGTAAAGTAATGTTATACAGACAGAAGATTTTATGAAGTAATGTAATCTTATTAAGATTACATTACTTTATAAAAAAATGCATTTATGATTTTAACAGAACTTATGGCCGGACTAAGTACAATAAGTTCGAATTGCAATTCCCAGAAAATTCAAATATTTGGCACAGATTACCGACCGCTATGAATCGTGTCGGCAATAAATGGGCAGGGGACGGACTGACCGAGCAAAGGCTAAATACTAACACAACGGCTGTGAATCGCGGAGCTAAGTGAGGGGGCAAATTACGGGTCAGCGGGGTACTCCGTCATCAATAGGCCGGACACCTGTCAGTGTGGAACTTTGAACGTTAAATAGTGACAATACGAGTCGACAATAATTGACGCTTGTCGTTCGATGCAAAGCAAAGTTGTGTGCAACAGTATCATTGTTGACTTCTATTTAACCTGCTTTACACTCGCAAATACACTAGGCGTTGAGCAAACAGACCAGCGATGCGAATGATTGGTTGCATTTAAGGCCGCTAGATAGACCCACGCGTTTCAAACCAAGTCTGCGGCCTGCGAAATATAAACCGGACCTCATGACAATTCTGCGTTATCACACGGATTTAAGTGAGATGCAAGATTATCCAGGACAAAGCTTTGATTATTTACATAACAAAATATTTCTACTTACTATTCTCTGTCCAAACCAGAATGCAAATCAGGGATAAATGACCGGATACTTATTTAGGACACTAGATACTTAGATACGACTAGGGACTAGGGACTGCTATCGTTCACTCTGGATGAAAACGACGCGGAACTGCTGCGCTTAACCCAGTATATCCAGCGTCAAATAAATTGATTTATTACTGAGTGAATCAGCCGCAAGAGTTATACTTAGTTAAAGACAATCGGCTATCTAGGCGTACTACGAAGAAGTAGTAAATTATCAAGAATGTGGTAGAGACGATTGAGAGTAGGTACTTGAATATACATCGAAGCTTTGTGTTTCTTTTTGTCTTCATTGACACTGCTAGTTTTCAGTATCATCAAGCAAAGCAACGTCTAGTCAGGTAACGCAAATGTAAGTATTTACTACAACTCCCATTTCACCATTCGTTAATCTGTACCAAAAATGAAGATTTAGAAGCTTACTAGTTGCCTAAGCTTGTAAGCGTGGTTATTTAAGTCAATTTCGGTGTTTGTCAATATTCTGGACAATATTCTTCCAGGACAACATGTAACAATTTTCTAACCATCACACCTCGTCGCATTGCATGAATCAATGTCTAATACCCAAAACAATAAGCGACACTTAGTGAATATCTGATATACCAGGCGATTGCTTAGCGTAAGAACTGGCATAATTCGGACGATGTTGGACAAATCAGATTAGGTGTACGGTATCCGAGTCATCCGGATGATATAGGTTGATGTAGTGCACGCATTCAATGTTCGCTTGGTTCGATCGGCCGACGACGCGGCGACGTAAGAACATAGTGAGACCGATACTGGATTGGGTGAACGCAGCGCGTTAGGAGAAAAATTTTGAATGCAATGCACTGTGATACAAAATACGATCAGTCTCGTAAAGATTTTGCATGCATGGACTGCCATCTGCCATGTGCATTTTTATATCAGAAACATTATATTATTTCATGCATGGCTTTTAGCGAGTAAATCCCAACCATTAAAACCCGCTACTAATAGCTACTGGGCTACCTTTAACCCGCCAGCGGCTTAAATTCTCTGACATTTCGTTAATTAATTACACAGATGCAATCCATATTGTTTATCTGCAACGGAGTGAAATATTCATTTGGTGCAAAATGCTGCTTTTAAAATCTTTGATTGCTTGACCAATTTATTTTATTTTATTCAGCGCACTACAATGCAATACCATACTAAGAGTTTTTAAAGTAGTCTTTACTCGGGCTTTCATTGCTAATTTAAGGAGCGTGAGAACGCCGACAGAAGTCCTTTATTTCTAATTCCCTGTTGCCCATGAATCACTACATTTTTCATAATTGTTGCCTTCAGACAGTTGGCTCAAGATAATAAGCCAATGGCAAGCCGTCTGGTCTGAATCACGACTCTCAATGAATTACTCCGTTCCAGTCTCGAACTACTAATGCCTGTCTTCACTATTACAAGGTGAAACCTAAATGTATTATCTAACTAAAAGCGCACTGATTTTTCACTGCACAACAGTTCAAAACTATTTAGGTATAACATGAACGAGTCGAACGGGCATAAGACGATGTTTGGCCAGCTAAAATCTATAGCCAAATGTGTCCGAGTAGCAAAATGTGAAAAACAGAAAACTAATAATATCATTCTGTCTATCTGCCCCTGTCCGGACCGCTAAAGAATGGTGTCATGAAATTACGATAAAAAATTATTGCGTTGAAATAAATATATTATGTTACTACCTAATTGCATCAGAAATAAAGATAAAATCGAGGAGGACATTAAAAAAGAAATGAAACTCCTATGTGACTTATTTGCATAGATCAACAGTTAACGAGATAAGGGATATTTTCGGTTACAGTAGCAAAAATAACTGATTTTCAGTTTCTTTGAGACATACATTTTTGCCGTCGATGAAATCTATTTTGCGCCCGCGTAAAATATACTACTCTCGACTACGGAACCCTTGATTGAGCTGCATTGTAAACTCGGCTACATATCAAGCTATAAAGGTCCAGTATACGCGGACCTCTATTTCTATGGAAATCCTATATACGGAGAGGTCAGCTTATACTGGAAATATATAGCTTTGTATGTGGAAGTGTGTACGACACGCTCTTGGCGGGTGGGTTTAAAGAAATACAGTCCATTCCCCCTTGGAGCGAGAATAAGATACAATTGAACAAGCTCAGTTAGCACAAGGTTATCGCGAAAATCTGGATATATTTACAAACGCACATACAACTTATTTTAGGGTATGATTTACAACATTATTATTTTAAGAATTAGCATAAGATGGAACTAACACACCCATAGACTTACTTGACTAGCAACTGAGCGCTCCGCATTTGAGCTCAACAATTCGAACACAGGTACGTAACCACACACGTAATTTCCCTGAGGCTAATCCTACAACACGACCGGGAAAGCAATCAACAGAACACCTAACATACATAACCTTACGCCTTTTTCCCATAGGGGTAAGCAGAAACTACAGAAAGCCTATTGATCCTTACATATTCCTTTTGCTTGGTTTATGTAAATTGTACGTATAATAGGTACCATTGATATGGTTTATATAATAAAAATGCATAATACACATATTTTATTCGCATTATTTATTATTCCGTTACGGCATTATTTATTGTAGTTAGATACTTAAGAAAAAATAAAGTTAGGTTAGGTCACTACCACCAAATATCACTATCTGCCTAGTTATTTCCCAACTACGTTAGGGGTCGGCGTCGGTCTAACCGCATACATCTGTATACCAGTATTTTACATGGAGCGACTGCTTTGAACTCCACAACTGCGCAGCACGTACACAATAGATGCCTATTGACGCCATTTTCCAATATGCTGTGAAAAGATTTTCCACAGAAGAGTGACCGGATCTATGAGTAGCTCCATACGTCATTCATCTCGATTGTAAAGTTTGAATTGCAGGTATTCAAAATGTCTAGGCACCTGTGCGTAGCTTCAGTCACAGAGCCCCAGTTGCAGCAGCCTCAGCTAACGAATAATACTACCTACATTTTGGATACATGCAATGTTCGTTTTTGCACTAAAGGCGAGATTGCAGCTCGAGAAGAAGGCGAAAGCGTAATGGAATGGTTGGTAATCGAAATAGTAATGGTTTTTTCCACTTTTGTCAAAAGTTTCGTTTGTTCTTCAGTCCGGAATTGGAAACGCATAAGCCGTGTCACTTAATTGATGCTGCGTGCAGCCGGATAGTTTCTGGAAGAACCCTCATCAATGGGTCCAACTCGCACAACATTATTTCAGATGTTAAACTAAACTACAGTCTATTTTACGATATTTTGGTTGGATAGATAGGTTTCATCCTAGTGCACCTCCATAAGTGGAATCGATGGTGGTTACTAAGATAGTACCTAAATATTGAATATAGAAACGACCTTCCAGGTCCATTTTCATAAAAATGCAATAAAACATAGCCAATACATTAGGGCTTTGTCCGTTCGTTTCATATAGTCGAGCAAAAATAATTCAACGTCCAGTATAGAAAACCAATCCTTTCAAATGAAAATTGCATTTAATGCCCTTGTAATAAAGAACAATTTCATTAGTTCGATTTTTTTTATGAAAATTCCCGTGGCGCTCAATTTGTGTGTGAGACCTATCATTCAATTAACAAATGCCATTGCATATGACCCCCACACACTACACTATAAAAATGCCTGTTGCACTTAATTCGCCTAATGGATTGAAACGTATTTAAATTTTTTACACACACCACACTGTAAAAAAATCCTGTTGCACTTAATTCACGTAATGGATAGAAACGTACTTGAATTTTTATAGACGTTTCATTTGCTGTATTTTTTATTCACTTTTTCAAATTATGAGAGAGTGAAAATAGAAACCGACTTTACTGTTTAATCGTGGAATAATCGCTGGATTTTGGCTGCGACGGGTCGATATACTAATGAACATTTGCTTAGTAGAATTCAAGTAAGCATAAATATAATTTATAATTGATTCATCGTTATAATAGAGGTATGGAGGGAGGTGGTTATTAAACTAATTGTTTGTTATAAGCAGGTTTTAATGGCAAATGTTATAGTAAATTATAAGCCCATAAACATTGTTTACTTCAGTGACCATTTGGAATGGCAAATTAAAATATAAACCCCAAGATAACTTTTTTCCGAACCAGCTCATGTGATTAACTGTGTATGAAATAAATTGTACTTTGTTTACTTATTTAAGTATTATACTGAATACACCAGTATCCTGTCGCCACAGACGTCAAGTTTATATGAATAAGGGAGTCGAGTCTCAACTATTAACTGCTCATACAAAGCCCAAGTAACAATAGGAATAATCCTGTGTATTCAAACAAGACCAGTATTCCCGAAGCACCTACTTATAAAGTCTTGAATTGTACCGGTTTTTTAACATTCATTGTTCAATTCAATGTGCCGTCCAAAATCTTGTCTCTGTAGGGCAACCGACAACTGCGTTGCTAGTCTGTCGCTCGTCCGTCACCCACCCTAATTGAGCATTAACCCATTGACATCAAAACTGTGCAGGGGACTGACTGATAGGCAAAAAAACTTGTCTGCCTGCTACTTATTTTAAATCAGATACTTACAATGGTGTGTAAGTCTTCGTCGTCGAAGGGGATATTGTTATTGAGCCAGTAATTGAATAATTCTGTGAGAGAATCCTTTTTCACGAGTCTCTGGATAAAAACTCGTTCGGTTTTTTTTTGTTTATTCTAGATCGACTATAAAACGGATATTGAAGAGGCAAACCAGATATAAATAAATACATAGGTATGTTTTTAGGTGGAAAAGTACGTCTCTTAATTATTATACCGTTAAAATAAACTTCACTTTCCATTGAATGTCCTAAGTCAGCTTAAGTATAACCAAAATAGTTTCTCTCCAAAGGCTTCTAGATAAAGTAGCAACATCTATAGTAAAACATCTTGTTTTCATAAAACCTGCACTGGATTTCAGACAGCAAACTGACAAGAAATCTAATGTTAGCCGAAGCGAAAAGTCGAGCACTCTAGGTTTAAATATAACAATATTGCTCTGCAGAGAAGATTTAAAAGTGCCGCACCAGACTGCTATTCAAAGACTTGGAACGTGACGGTATAAAAGGGGATTACCTACTATCTGTTTCCTTTTCTCCGATATCGGCGGTGGAAGCTCTGCTCGATGCACTTCACTCATTCATTAAATCTTCATAAGTGCTCGATCAAACTAATATTTTTATGAAATGAAGCGAGAATTTAATGTAGCACTTGAAGGTTTGGCATTGTGATTGTGCTTTGGAAATATTCAAATAAACTAAATCAGAGAGTACAGGTGGTTTTAAAAAATTTCAGCTTTGCTAAGTACTGATGAAGTCGTAAGTCCCTTTGCAGGGCTCTGGTGACGCAGAAAAACTCATTGGAGGCTATCTGCAGTGTGACTACGTATTTTACCATATTTTTTAGAGGCAGTTTTTTTCTAAGTTTTTTGATCTAATTACTATATACCTATTTTGATCTTTTGCAAGAGAGCAATCCTTCTATTTTTTTATCGACCTTAGAAGATCTATGAATGCCAAGATGTATAGTCAAATAGATTTCAAGATTACGCAACGCAATTGACACATACGTGCGAAATAGTTGTGAAACCGGACGTGCCCAAATAACAACAAATTATTGGTGAGAGTAAACCTAATGCACGAAGCCTCGGCTAAACATAAGGGCAAACATTTTCAATGTAAACATATTTCAACATTATATAATATTGGTTGCGGTTGCCGCTTTTACTTTGTACTGTGCATCGCGGACACGATGTTACTTTGTAGGCTTATTTCCAATGTTACATTTGAAATAGGCTTTGAGTTTAGCCACATGCAGAAGCTGTTTTCGAACGAAATGGTCTACCTGTGAATTAGTATATTTATGGAATAAATTTGTTACATTGTGAAATGGCAATCAACGAAAATGTGCTTCTATTTAGGGTTGTTCGATGATATTTTGTTCAGTAAAGGTGACGAAGGTGATTCATGAACAAATAACTCTGCTTGTCCAAATAATTGGGTATCCTTGTATTATGTACCTAAAATTACGGCGTATATCGTAATGGTTAGCACTTCGCCCGCAACTTCGTCCGCGTAGATTTTGAATATAGCCCTTCAAACTTTAACATTCCCTCCACCCCCTTAAAAGCATAGTTTTGGAAATACTAAAACTATTAGCGTTCCCAGTTCGGCTTTACTCGGTAATATTTGGTTCGCGTTCAGCGGCCGCGCCTTGCGCGCCACCTCCGCCCGTTCGGTAAAGAGAAATGTTGAGTTATTTTAAATTTAAATTTTCTCCTAAACTGTACACTAAAATAACATTCCATATATGCTAAAGTTTATCTTCATAAAAGTTTATTGATGATGAAGTAGCTTTCGCCTGGGAGGATGAATATACCTGCGTAATAAAAATGTGCAGAAATCACCTTATATTTTCAATAAATTTATTTGACCCAAAAAGCCTTAAATGTGGGGTATTTATAGGAGATGGATATATAGTATCGCGGACTTTTTTTGTAGATTTAATAAAAACCAATATATTTGACGTACATGGTAATTACATATAGTTAACGACTACGGTAGTGCACGCGGATAAAGCAATTCGATAGCGCTTTTTCTTCCAACTCACTTTACAAATACCAATATACTGGGCTCACCAATCATTATTTACTGTAATACTAGATAGACTCCCTCGTGAATGCAGCTATTATATACACAAACATTTTTTTCAAATCCTACTGGTAGTTTCAGAGATAAGTAAGTTCAAACAAATAAAGAAACACTGCAGCTTTTCTATATTAAAAAATAATATTATATTATAGTATTAGCATAATATAATGACACATTTAATGTAAGTTCTTCCCATTTTGTGTACGTACTGCATTCACTAGCGTTTTGTTTGCTATCCTCTTGGTTTTCATGACGCAGGTAACATCTTACAACATCCAAGCATCTCATGTTATTCTAGGGTTATCAATGTTATTCTACTCAATTATTTAATTAAATCCTTCAGTCCTACTTATTCAGGCAATGAGAAATCTGTTTAATTAACCGAACCTGACCAATGCACAAATAATAACGATTGACATCGGTATGATTCACAGAGTTGTCCGATATATCTATTTATGACAGCCACCATTCGTATGGAATGGTGATATTCGAGACGTGTGAAGTAGCGGCGGTTTCAGTATTCAGGGTAGCATATACATGTATATTATTATTATTGTGCCGTTATTTCCATATTTTTTTAGTAGTCTATCAATTTGGATGAATAATGTTGTGAAATGTGTTTGTACTACGGCGCGGCGGCTTTTATTTCTGAATTAAGATAGTCATCTGGACTCATAGTGGACTCAAAGGCATTCGCTACTAGTCAGTAGCGAATGCCTTTGAGTCCCATATTTTTACAAACATTGGAGATGGAAAGTCGTCCTTGTGGACACAACTCTTTGCAAACTGATACAAAATTCCCGTTAATTTAGTTTTGCGACACCTTTGAAATATTGCGTGATTTTATAATGCGTAGTTTCTTAAATTTCTTGAACCGCATTGTTGTATGTATTGCACAAATGCACGAAAACAAACCAGTTCAGCACTTCTCCATAATATTTAGCATAATTTGAGACTCATCTGTGTATTTTAAAATTGCATAAACATTTATGCATTATTCCCTTCGACTTTTATCTCATCGATTACATTTGTTTATAAACTTACTACATATTTTGTAACACCAAACTACTGTTCACTCAACGGTCATAAAATTCACGTCTCACAACTCGGCATGCGCTGGCGCATGAGCCGCAAACTATTTTTATGGCTATCTCGCTATATGTACTATTACTGTATGTTTGTTTGTAGGCGTAATCACATTGAATGTTAAGTGTTTGCTTAGACTGTTATGATATGTGTACGTGCCGAGCGTGCGCCCGGACTTTCTGCCCGTTGATGGATACACTCAACGCGACAATAGCCTGACTATAAGAAAGATAACCCAGATATAAAGGACATTTATCATTATATTATCGTGAGAAGGGACATTATTGATGCAACAAAACTGCGTTTGACGAACAGGTGAGTACCCTGACACTCGACAAGCAAAGGGTTGGCTTAAATGCCCAAATGCCTTTGACGTCCGACGGAAAGTTACGTACTGCGAACGCTATACACGAATGCATCCGATTGCTTTGGAACAATAGTCATTTTTTTCACACTTTTTAGTGGTGCTAATGCTATCTAATGTTTAAGTATATTCCTGTAGTACCTATATAAATAGAATATCAAAATATACGTGCATTTGTAAGTAATAAATATATGTCGTGTTCAGTACTTCTGTATCACAGGTCAACTGAAGTTAAATGGATTGTTATGGCGGCAACGGGTGTGTTGACCAGCAAACTAGATTGTTGTTTAATAAGTATTTATGTATTTAGAATGTCATTAACATTTCAATATTAATTATTGCTAAGTTTCTAAAACTTAAGATCTCCAGTGTTCAGCTATAGTTTAATGTCATCGGATCGGATTTTCAAAATGCAAGAGCAAATTGAAAAAAACAAGCTATATTTTCATATATACGTTACAGCGCCCACATATTAGTATTCGAGCAATTGCGAGCGAAAATTGATTATAACATCGTACTTCCAAGCGTCTAGAGTTCAGACGGAATAGAAAAAAAAAACAATTAAGTCGTCGATGTGTAGCCAAAAGTTCGCCTGCCTGTTTAGCTTTCGTATAAATGTATGTAGGTACTTCGGTGTCGATATGCTACGTGTTAATCATATGAGTGTGTTTGTGCAGTTCGGGCAATATATTATGCCGCCGTGTTCCGGAAGCGACTTGCAGAGTGACCGCATGTCGTGTCTCGTCATTGACACCGAACGACAGGTCGCCGGGCGATGCCCCGCTCTGACCTGTTAATTACCAGTTAAACCGTATTTCGCTTTGATTTGCTGAACATTCAAGCTTTATTGTTTATTTGGTGTAATAAAAATGGGAAATGCCACTGCCGTTATTTAGGAATTCTGTACTTTTCTATGTATTGTCCTGTAATTTTCATGTCTCTCCTTCAATAAAAGTGGCTGTGCTTCATACAGGAACGCATGCCTCTTGACTCTCGCCTAGCACAGGACGCCATGGAGGCACTCGTGTAACACATACCTACGTAGATTCATACAATTCATTCTGCACGACAGCGCGGAATGTTCTAGCTGCCTTTTTTATTTGCGTTCAAATGGCAGGATTTGCAAATGGTCGAAATGGCTCGTTGATGAACTGTTTTTACCAATCGACTTTGCCTGTGATGTACCTGCAGTACCATGTAACTTGTTAGATTTTTCGTTCGACTAAAATGTGAACGGAACCGGACGACTATGGGTCTATGACTAGGACTTCGGCTCTCCAAATTATTTGATGTTTCTAGTTTCGGTGACAAAACTATTTAGTGGATAGCGATAGATATACCACTGGAATAAAAACCTGAGGCTATACGGTACCACATTGTTTGGTGGGAATATCGTGAGGACATTTATTTTCTATTTTCAAAACAATTTTTGAGGTTCTGTACAATTAAGTAATGACAAAATATCCTTGTGTTAAAGTTGTTTGCGTAAGTTTGAATAACACTGCTCTATGAATCCCCTTTAACAGAGACTTGTTTTAACATCATGTTATACATACACTTTTGAAAAAAGAATCAAGAAAGTTATGAAAACGCTATGAAGATATATGCACCAAATCAAAACGTATCGAAGATAGTTTTTGAAATCGCTGATATCAATTTTCACACAGAATTAAAATAATCCTGTAAAACTGTTTGTTTTTTTCTAGAATACCTAACAATAACAATATATTTCTCATTTGAGAAGCGTAATAGTAACCACAGCTCTGGTTAGTCAGAGCGAGTCATGACGACCAAACGGGTTAGGTGATGCGTCATATCGGCGAAAAGAAAGAGGTCTTATGTGCCTGCGCACGAGTCGACTTAGCTTGTGGAACAATAGCCCAGAATAATAAGGATAAATTTACTGAATGGTATGGAGAACCTATTGTATGTGTGTTGAGTTTTTTTCTGCTTGTTTTTATCATCACTATTTAGTAAAGCAATTAAATCTTATTTAAAAGAGTTACATAAACTAACAATCTCGGTAATACCGAAGAACAGTCAGCATTTCATAAAGAGGCAAATGCATTTTCAGGTACGGAAGAAGAGCCCCAAAGCGTAAATTGAAAATAATTTGTTGAAAGACTGCAGGCAGGAAGAGGACTCAAAGTATATTTACGTACTAATATCATTTCCTAAATTGTGAACACCCGACCATGTAATGAAGTTAGCTTAAGGGAGGGAGCCATTAGTCTGGTCCTCAAAGAGACTGTGGAGAATAACGTTTCTCAAAATGTTTTAGACATTACCGCAATACTGTGTTCAGACATAAATTTCCCATTCATTCATAGTATTTATTATCAACGTTTCCAGAAGCATCATATTTTGAAACGTGTAATTAGAAACGTATTGTTGTGGCAATATTTTCCTTTTACACCTCACCATTCAGTTAAATTGTCGGTACATATTTACCTACGTTGCAGCAAATGAAAAGACGATTAATTTCTTTCCCCCTTTCGCAAGCCGGACAGGAAAACGTATAATTTACTGAATATGGCTGAGGGTTGTATGATTAAGCTATCAATTTTTTATTATTTAGTAAGTAGATGATGATAGAATGTTTGAAAATGTGTGTGGGTAGAGCTGAGGCCAGCACTGTGTCAGATTTCTTTGATAGTTTTTTAACTTTATCGAATAAGAAATAAGTAAGAATAATAGAATTAAGGTTCATGTTTTATTGGGAAAATCCGACACATTGGGTAAGTTTGATGTGCTGGCCTCTGTAAAACATCAATAAACTTAATTCTCTTCCATATATGTATGTATGTGTGAGGCTGAAAGCAATAGCTGGCTTGGGATGTACGTAGAAGATTAAAACTGTTTTGGTTTCTGATACTAAATAAATAATAAATAATGCTGGACAATCCACACAGCATCATCTAGCCCCAAGCTAAGCAGAGCTTGTGTTATGGGTACTAGATGACTGATATACTTAATACAATACATTACATAGATAGATATTTTTTATTATACATAGCAAATACCCATAACACCCGTAACAAATATTTGTAGATCGTACAAACATTTTGTCCCAGGGCGGGAATCGAACCCGCAACCTCATGCGTCGCAGGCGGACCATCGTCCGCCGCGCCACATCGGTCGTCAACAGTACCGATCTTTTAGGCAACGTTGTTCTTGCATAACACAAACTACTATTATATTATCACGAGGGTCATAAGTAGTACGGAGTCAGAGTTACAGAGGTTCATTTTTGAAATTAGATATAAAGGAAAGATCTCAAACAGATTATTTAATCTTCCGATAAGTTTTATCTGACTATTGAAAAGTCGGAATTTACTGGACTAATGTTCGTTTATAACATGCTCACGGTCGTGGTCTCAATTGAATTATTTTACATGTCGCACCCGTAACCACACCTGTCGCCGTATAATATAACCGTTTATCGCTTAATAATACTTTAGGTAAGACTTTGTTAAGCAACTCAGTGCAATCCCATACGATGTGGTTTTGCTTCGGTTATGTATCACAGGGTTGTCACACATCTAGATCACCTGAGATATCTTTTTTTAAGTTTTATTCTGTGAATACGTGCCAGTTATTCTAAGAAAATCCTAATGTATATGTAGTATCACGATGAAACACAGATAAGCAGGTTTTTAATAAGAAATACGATGATTCTCTGTTCTGTCTGGTAGCCCTAAAGTTGCATTCGAATTAGGTACTGAGATTTCAGTTCAACATAGCATGTGCTAGTACTATGGTATAATCACGGAACCGTGAATAAGCCTCTTTAGTAAATGCACTCCGGTATTTATCGGAGAATACCTGTTACCCGCAACTACGTCCACGTGGAATTTAATTTGTTAAATTCCCTTAAATTAATAATTTAAATTACCTTAATATTTTATTTATTCCCTTAAATTCCCAGCATAGCTTTGGCTTTGCTGAGAACTGAGTAAGTAATAAAGCCCAAATAACCCAAGCGTAAACTAGCCCAATTATATTTATTTAAAAATATATAAGTAAATTTATGTACTAATATTTATAATACTACTGACTTTAAATTATTAATGGTATTTTTACTATTTAATTGTGAAACAGTGTTGTGGTGGGCCTTGAAGGAGAAAGGTGCGCCTGGGAAGTATGTTGAGTTGATTCGTGCGATGTACAGCCGATCTAGTACCTATGTCCGGTCGTCTACTGGAAACACTGACAATTTCAGTGTGGCTGTAGGATCGGCCTTAAGCCCTTACCTCTTCCTGTTAATAATGGACGCACTGACGTCGGAAATACAGGAAGAGGCACCCTGGTGCATGCTATTTGCCGACGACATTGTCCTTGTCAGTGAAGATGGACCTGAGATTCAGGGTAGATTGGAGAAATGGCAACAGAAGCTGGAGAGTGTAGGCTTGAAAATCAGCAGAACCAAGACACAATATATGTTCTGCGATTTCGGCGGTCTCTCCAGCCCTGAAGCCATTGCGGCGATGAGGCTTGATGGCGTGCTCCTTCACAAGTGCAAAGTGACGGAGGAATAGATCGGACGCACAGAATAAACACAGGGTGGATGAAATGACGGCAGGTAACGGGAACAACCTGCGATTCCCACGATCCCCTTAAACTTAAAGGGAAGAACTATAAGTCAATGATCAGACCTGCTGTCTTGTATGGATCAGAGTGTTGGGCCACAAAAGGAATGAATGAAAGGCAGTTGCATGCAGCTGAGATGAGAATGCTAAGGGGGATGTGTGGTGTTACGCGAATGGATAGAATAAGAAATGAGTATATAAGAGGAAGTCTGAAAGTGGCGCCTGTGACAGAAGTTGTGTGGAAATCGGCTGTCATGGTATGGGCATGTGATACGAAGGAATGAGGACCATGTTGTGAGGAAAGTTTTGAGTATGAATGTAGAGGGTTACAAGAGTAGAGGGAGACCCAGGAAACGATGGATGGCTGGTGTGAAAGTTGATATGGCTAAGGAGGTGACTTCTGAGATGACGGGAAATAGAGATGTATGGAAGAAGAAGACATGCTGCGCCGACCCCAAATGAAATTGGGATAAGGGCAAGAGAATGATTTTACTATTTAATTAGAGATAGGCCGAATGAGAGTTAGGCCGACTAGTTGGTTACAAAATGGCTGACTGGTCAGCCAATTCGATCCTTGCTATCGATGATATTCGTAAAAGTGGCAACGGTAATTCGGTAATGTTCGTCGCGTTTCGGTTCCCTCGCATCCGCCGCGCGCGCGGGTATGTAGGAACAGCTGTTTATTAATTTTGAATTTTGTTCTAGTTTTGATGAGGTATAGGTTACTGGCTGTTCTTTTTTAGTGAGTAAAAAAATGTCTGTGAAAACATTGGTAAAAAGGTTTATATTATAGTGAAAGTACCTACTTAATGCAAAATTGAGTCATCTTGAAGAAGAATCCTGCCACGTATGGACTTTCTGAGATGAATTGGAAGATGATTCCAGTAAAGTGAAGTGCAATCAATCCCACGTAGTTACCAGAGGAATAAAACAAATACTACAAGTGTGCACAATCATACTAAATACTAACATCTGCAGCTGATGCCTCAGTAAGGTTCTGTGGTGAAATGTAATTGATCAAATAATCTATTCCTTATTATGTCGTAGTCACACACGGAAGAACTACCTCCAAGTTGCCTATGCTTCTAGCTCCAGTGTCGTCAGAAGTCAGCTAATCTCAAAATTTCATCTCCCATTTTTAAGCATAGAAATATAATAATGTTAATAGGCCAACTAGTCGGCGACTACAAACCGGGTATTCGGCTTTCCCGACTGGTCAGTGCATCTCTAGTATTGATCACAGGGTTTGCTAATCAGTAAGCTAATATGTATATGTGTTTTTCATTAGCGTTGTGTGTGTCCTTATTTTGACAATATAGAGATCAGCGGGCAAAAAGCAGGCTAAATGCCGTCAAATACATTTTTTATTTATTTAAACTAACCTTTTATCTATCATTCCACCAACTGCGTAAGGAATAGAATACCCCACCCGACTTTAAAGCTTAACTTAGGGGAAAAAACACAAAAAAAATACAAATTAAAAAAAAGTTAAGATAAATTATAAAAAAAATAGTAATTATCTTTGAAAATGGCAATAATGTAGTATACACCATTTCTTAGAAAGTGTCCTTTGTTTCCTTTCTTGGAGGAAATAAAAATAAATCGAGCGCATTCAATTATATTATTAATTGAACAATCAGTCGTGTGGCTGAATAATTCGCAACAGCATGCTCGGTTAACAAACATAAAAAATAAATGGATTTTAGTAATAAAAATAAATAAATAAACAAACAAAATGTGTATAATTCGCCTCGCGCCGCATTGCCTGCCTGCACGTCAACTTATTAATTATTTATTACATAATTATTATTGTTCCATGATTTAGATGATTAGCAATAATAAAACTGTAATAAATAACATGTGATGGATAAAGAACGGCACTCAGAGAGTGGTCAAAAGTTCTGCATTACATATTTCTTCATTACAATCAGGATCAAACATTGCGTTTGTGAGGTTAAATATATATTCAATTCAATATATATAAGGACCTCAGATTGCAATTTGCATACCTACTGTAGTCAAAAATAAATTGTAAAAAACAAATTAGGGGCGTTAATAAATACGTCGAAATTTCGAACAATTAATTACTCAATATGTTACAAATGTAGTGTGTTAGTAAGTCTTATTCTTTACACCACTGGTTTCGAAGCGGTGCAGGAAAACATCGTAAGGAAACCGGCATCGCAACCAAATATACGGAGCCATAATATAACATCCACAAACCCACACAAGGCTCGTGTGGAGGATTAAGGCCCACTGTCTCACAGCGAGGAAGCCTGTGTCCTAGCAAATGGGAATGTTTAGGCTGACTATGCTTTCCCTAAAATGGTTTTTAAGAAATTTAGTGTGTGTCTTTGCACTGAACAAAGGCGTTCGGCAAACTAAACGTTGCGCAAACGCGACGTCAGTTTCATGACAACGTTAGGGCGGCCGCACATTATGGTCACTAGTCGCGACCAGTAGGGGCTCGGAAAAACCACAAGACGCAGCCACCAATCGCAGCAGCTAGTGCCTTAGTGGCAGCCACCAGCTGCAGCCACTTAGCCACTACTTTTGGCTGAACTCTGTTTCATTTGCTTGCAGGGATCGACCGAGTTTGTGAAATGGAAAAACTATTGATTTCGTTGTTGTTGATTATTATACTGAGACGTCGTCGAATTAGAAAACCGTCGATGTACAATTCATCGGCTACTGTGGGCGAGAGTGCGCGTGATGCAAGCGACAAAACGCCGCCACAAGAAGCGAGCTCGGGCGACTCCCGCAGCTTGTGGCTCTAACGCGGTTACTCGAACGCTCGGTTTGCGCCCGTGCTATACAAAATGTATGAAAAAACTCATCCGCAGCTTGTCACGTTTAGTGGCCGCGACTAGTGGCTCAATGCGCGAGCGCTTTAACATCCGCGCAGCGTCTACGCGTCGTCAACCTTTGACGGATGGAAAGGTATCCTTAAATAGAAACCGAACTGATAATTAAATCACGAATAAGTTAATACGAAAAAATAGCGTTACCAATATTGAGATTTTTTATTTAATTTGTCAACATTTTTGGGGTTCTATAGTTAATAACAGGAACCCTTATAGTTTTGCCAAATCCGTCCGTCCGTCTGTCCCCGCCTTAGCACAGAAACTATTAGTAAAAGACGAAGAAAGAAGAGATATTGACCACGCCAACAAAGTGGTAAAATAAAATCATTTATTATTTTGTGTAGCTCCCCTATTCTAAACGGGAATGATTTTATTTTTTCTCGTCTATCTCACGGTGTGAGGTGTTGTTCGACAGGTTGTTCAAAATAATTGTAGTTGTTGGAAAACATTTTAAAATTCAGGGATCCGTTTGTGATATGTTAGGTTTTAAAGTGCTGATTTAAGTAGGACTCAAGTGAGTGTGTCTCCTCATCTGCCATCTAAATGGTAGTTTCTGGATATTTAAAAAATAGTACGGCAGTAGTATATATACTACGAGTATCACAGCTTACTAGGCTCCACGAGTTAACGAGTAGTAGTCGACTAACGAACTAAAAGGAAAAGTTCGTACAAATTTTATTGAAAATTAATTACTTAGATGAAGTTATTTCGGTCATTAGTTAAAGAGATATATAAAAACTTATTTTTGCAATCGGAAAAATCCATACTGTATATCGAAAACATTCATCTGCATCGCTGTCAACAGGAATAGTGCCTTTCACGTTGAATGGTGATTTGGTCAAACAAAAATACAGCCCTCTGGTCACGTTAAGAGTCGACCAACCGCTTGGCTATGTCCCGAAACTATATGGGCACACGGACCCCATAACCCTAGTGTTTCAACCCCAAAAGGTTCAAATATATAGCTCCCAATTAGGTTGTTATATTTTCGCCGAGGTTTACTGCACCTGCAGCAACCGCATCGGCACAGTCCGAAGCAATAGGACAATGGGATGGCGCAAGGGTGTCGCCCCATGTCGCATCCCACACCAAAGGCCTACCTATCTTTAACGCATCATGGTCACTCCGTTTGGTCGCTTCATATCGCGCGCCAAGCTATTGGGTTCTAAAATAGCTGGCACCCCATCCCAACTAATAGGTGGCAAGAGCATGACGGATGATGTCATTAATACTAGCGTGTCGGACCTGAGCTCTTACTGCAGGTTAGGCCATGGTGTCCGACGTAATCGACAGCTTCATCGCAATCACAGAGATGTGGAAAGTTTTATTTTTCGATGGTCTTTTTTCTTTTTTCATGTACTTAAGAGATAGTTTTTTTAAGTTCATCAGAAGTCAGTCATTCCGGCTTCGGAACCCCTTCTCTGTACGTAAACCAACACGCACTTTTTTTACTGGCCAAACCTTTTATGTTTTTAATTAACAAGCATTTTTAGTACATTTTTTTTCCTAAACAAAAGTCATCATCATCTGCCTAGCCTTTTCCCAACTATGTTGTTTTTTTTATTATGCTTTTTTATACAAATACTAACTTTTGTTTGAGAGGAATTAAGATTTTTTGTGTTGTGAGATTTGAAATAATATTTATTAAACAAACATTCTGTAAACCATTTTCTGATCATCAATTATGTAGGTACTTCTATCTTTTATATGAAAAGACCTAAAACCTACATGATTCAATGTCTTTCCATATCCATTTGACTCATTTTATATAGATTCAACCAGAAAACCAGTACAATACATATACCATTCAAGCTTTGAATTGAATATTATAACATTATTTTTAAAAGGGGTTACGGTCAATTATTTTAAACCTGATTTCAGATCAGGTTTAGTCCATACATTTAAATAACAATAAAGTGTACTACAATGTACACTTTATTGTTATTTAAATTTGAAATCTCAATGGACCTGTTTTCAAAAGATGTTTTTTTTTTAATTCATGATATTAAAGGATGATGACGCACCCTTATACAAAATTATCAAAGGAATAACCATTTTGACATGTCAGGATACTAATAAGAATTCAAAAATCCTTATTGTGTGTGCTAGAAGATTGTGTGCTATTAGTAATACCCCAGCCTGTTTTTGTTTGTAGTACTTATCTGAGTAATAAAAACATCCATGCTAATATTGTTGCCAAAAATAGATACATGACATTGTTGTACATTCAAAGAAGACACAATGAAGTCTAAATCCAGTACAATCTTGATGCCCTCTCACTTCCTACAGTTGTAAAGGATAACACTAAATTGAGTGTATATACCTGCAGAGGATATGAGTAATTTATTCTTACTAACTTGGCCACAGTTGGGATGATTTGTTCACAAAGGAACCGACAGTGAGTAGGTCGACGTATTCGATCTTATGAACGTTTTTCGATAAACAGTAAGGAAAAACGAACAATCGCCATAGTGATTCAAAAGTTGAAAGAGATACTTTTAAACAAGTTTTAAGTTTATTTAAGCTGCAGAGACCACTTTTCTGAAGGGGCAAAACGCACGGCGAGTGGCCGACAGACTTGTTCTCGGCCTAACAAAAGTAAGAACGATACAAAGTTTAGATTAAGTAAAGCGTATTCTAAGAAGCGTCGTCGTCTCGTGCAGTGTGATGCATTCCTTAGTACGCCATGTGTGACAACGTAACTATTCGAGCGTGAACACCTAACACACATAACTTTATCACAACATATCAAAATCAACCACTGTAAACTCATACCCATACTTTATTTACCGGAGACATCAGCTGGCGAATTCCGTCAAAAAAACTTATTTAAAACACTAAACTAACATTAAAAATATTAAAATAAAATCCAGAAACTACCAATAAATAAATAAGTAAAAGCTAATTTACTAAAAAAATAATCTAAATTAACAAATTATCGATCTACGAGTAACGCAGACTTTACTGCATTCTTACCTTCGGATAACTCCAAGTCTAATTCGGCTAATTTATCTCGTATGTCCTCCGGCAACTTTAATATATCAACACTTAAGTCAGCCATCATGGCAAAACACTTTTTTTCACACAAAACAAATAAAGTTAACTATTACAATTCAAGAAACCATCGTGACATATAGCCATCTTGAATTTTGAATAATTTGTGATCCTCGCCACTCCGACTCGCCAACTACTGATACTTATTTTGAACACCAGAGACCGCTACTGGCGCGACAAACAAGTTGGCTTGTTCTCATTTGCAACTAGAATTGTTACTGAATTCTGAAAGAAAGCTTTATAATTAAAAATATCTATAAATTATGACACAACATGATTTATTATGATTTATTGATGTAAGATTTTATTGTATTTTCAGTAAAACATAATAAAATCTATATTTTTGGTTTTAAAATCAAATGTTGCCATTTCGAAACTATTGTGACTGACATTCACGGTCCCTTCACAGACGTAAAAAACATCGTTTCACTTGTCAATGTTTAAGGTGAACGCTCACTTTTAGGAATTCGTAGCCAAATGCATAAAAGGGAACTCATAAACTTTTATCCAACTATCTATCCATCTTACCATCTATCAATGAGATAACAAAAGATTATTTTTTTAAATACTAACTGGGCGATTTAAGCTTTAAAACAATATTACCGATGAAGACAAGTAGTGTTCTCATGTCGTCGTTCTTCACATGTTGTGATAACCATTTCAAGATACACAAGTACATTAACCATTAACATCATATTTGGTGAGTTAATCATAGCGCGATTGACTGAGTATGGAATATTATAGGTAAATTATCCTGCTAGCATCATATTAACACGTAAAACAAAGTTTAGCATGGGAATAAGACATCTACTGTCAAAGTGCTTAAAAGATAGTTTAAGAAATATTTTTGTTTTTTTTTCTTCTCTTCCGTCTCATTTGATATTGACAAAGGCAAAAGGTTACGAAAAACGTCAAATTTCAGTTACGTTTGATTCGATTTAAATTTTTGTCCAGTATTTTGAGTATTTTATGCGGCGTACCGTGGGCTTACCTAAAATGTTTTTTTTTGGGATTTTTCGTAGATTTGAAGAGCTCCTTAAGTTCTGAGTTGAGCAACAAGATTTCTGACAAATGCATGCACTTATTGGACAGTTATACTCATATCTGTGTCAAAGATCATCTCAGATACTTATCTGTACTAAACATCCACATTACTACGTACGTATAAAATGTTTGTAAACACCCGATAACAATAATGAATTTAATTTATCACCATAATTCATTATTATGAGTCTTAATAAATGAATTCTATTTACCTCCAAAGGCATGATATAGTGCCAACTTAGTAACAGATTCATAATTATATTGCAGTTTATCAAAATCAAAGATTATTTCTGTATTTGAAATAGGCTGAGTATCAGCCCTTAACAATCGTCAGAATTCACATAAAATATTACCACACTTGCCCACTTTCTAATATTTTTGCTGGAATGGTAAGTGTGTGGTGCAACAAACTCCCCAGCTACATATCTATCTAATAAGTTGGAAGAACTTGAATCTATAAAATAATAGTAATTGACATTTTAATCGTCTGCATCAATCAGTTAATTAAATTACTTGCCACAAAAGCTAGCTCACTCCTATATACCAAATAATATTTTATATATGTTTCTTCCCTATTTGGGAAGAAACATAATTATATAAAATATTATTTGGTACTGATTGACAATTGAACTCTAGCAAACGTTCACAAAAATTGAAAAAGTAGAAGTCTTCAGGTGCAACTGAGGGTAGTGTATAATAGATAATATTGCGAGAATATGTTCTAAGTAAGTTTTCAATTACGATATTGACGTTAAAAAACACTTAACTTTTTGTGTTATGGCAACTCGGTCCCAAAGTTGTGCTAGGTGGCGCTAGGCGTTTTCTTCTTCCGTCATTCTCATTCGCTGCCTAGTTTTTCTTTTTGCATTCGGTATGTACCTAAGTACTTTGGTAGGCTGTTTAAATTTATTCTCGTAATGGCTGCCACGCTAAATGTCTAGCTTATTGGTTATGTCATGTACTTAGAATAGGAGTCCGGGTGTGCAATTCGTACAATTCAACTAGTGTGTCGAACAATGGTTGCGTGAATGCTTCTTAGTATCAATCTCCCTGGAACGTTTCTTCTTTCATGTTTCCTTTTTTGGCAATTAAGTTATGTACTCGGCGTTTGTGTACTGTATGCAGTAAAAACACAATCTATGCCCCGTGAAAAGTGTTCGCATGGACCTAATTGAGTGTTAAGTGGTTTGTCGAGAGTTAAAATGACGGATAATAGATCTTCGTCAGCGTTGTTCAAAAGAGCGGAGCAATTGAAGAGATGGGAAGAATCGGACACGAACAAGCAGTCCCCGACGCCGCGTCGGGCTACAAGGATTCAGTTTTCTTCTGGGATAGTGTTTTTGGCAGCATGCACGGCTGGTGATAAAGATGAGGTGCAGAGGCTGTTGAAGAGAGGTGCCGATATTAACACCGCCAATGTGGATGGCCTCACAGCTCTTCATCAGGTAAGCAAGATTTCGTACAATACTGATCCATCCATTATAACGTTACTCCCTTCCCTCACAATCACAATTGACACCATTCTCATCCTTTTTTTTGACACTTTTTGTATAATTTGCTACAGATTGCCATGTAAATGTGAACTTCTGTGCTCAGCTCCCAAGCTGTGTATTAGGTTTACCCTTTTCTGTAATAAGAGTACTATTTTCTAGTTTCTCTTAACTGGCACAACGGTTCATTACTGTAACGTAAAATATCGTATAAGCGTAATGTTTACCGTGTGTGATTACAACAACTAGTATTGAATTTATGATTTGTGGACATATTTTTACTTCTTACTTAGGACGATAGGGATTGAACAATTACTAAATATCATACAAATATACACATTGTCTCGCCTGTTTCCTCGATGGATTATGGCAGAAGTAATGAAGTATGGGATACGTTCCCAAGGAAGGCATTGTACACCTACTTTTTGCCTATTACTTTCTAGTATGAGCGAACCTATTGCAGCACAAATCTAGGCTCCGGACTGGTAATGAGAAATCCCAGATAACACTTTCCCCAACTGGAAAATTGACTTCAGGACCTCATAGCCAGCAGTGCTTGAAGTGCTTGAGTGAAAGTTTGTGAGGGTGTATGGATGTTGGTTATTCTTTCACACATGAACTACTGAATGGAATTTGATGATACTTTGCAATATGATAGCTTATGTTTCATTAAAATGTTGTGAGTAACTTTAAAATTCTTAGTTACTTGCAAATACATAATCACATACATTTTCAATACATTTGACTTAATATTATGTAACATGACTCGGCTACTAGATATTCAGCACAGTGAGCAATATGATGAAGAAGGGTATCAAGACTATCCTTGGATGGTGCAGGGAAAGGAAAGGGGATTGAACCTCAACCCTGCAAAAATAAAGATAGTCCATTTTACTAATAGAATTAATCATATATTGACGGTGAATAAATCAAGTTAGTGAACACAATGAAACATTCAGAGTGGTCTTAGTCAAAACCATGAGATGCCTATAACAGAAACACATGGTAAAGCAAAGATACCATGACTACAATGTAAAAGTGCCACAGGCAAACCTGGGGGATGAAACCAGCGGCTATAGCCTTTATCTACCAAGCCATTATCATACCCAAATTTATACATGTAGCAGTATTCAGGTGGCTCAAGATACTTATTAAAAGCCTTACAGTACAGATATAATAAAGGTGCAAGAACTGACAGGACTAATAATCTCTGGGGCAGTGACCACACCTGCTTCGGCCACCTTGGTTGTTCTTGGATATTAGGAATGATACTGCTCAGTCTAAGTCATTTAAAGTAGATTAGAACTGTGATTCAAACTGAAAACCACAATCCTCTGGAAAGGTTATTTCATGGATAAAAGCAGACAAATTAGTTAGGCAAGGAGCGGATGAAATTTCCCTGGGACCAGAACACAGACAACCGATCCCACACAATATTACAAAATGAATCAATAGAGTAATTATGTACATAAAAATGACCTTTTTGAAGTCATACAACAGTGGGAAACCAAAAAGTGCTCAAAATATGTCATAGATATAGAAGACTTGTAATAAGGGTTGCAACAGGACACTGTGGACTCAAAAGACACCTGACAATTATGAAAATCAAAGAAGACCATATATGGCTAGCATGTGAGAAAATAGAAGAAACAAGATTCCTTCTGGTAGCAGAATATAACAGAAAGAAACATGTTTTTTTATTTCTCCTAAGTATGTATTACCAAGATGGATGATCTTAGGAACAGATAAAGCAAATACACCACATCTTCTCCATTGGACAATTGATGAACTTAAAATCAAAATCATTTAATAATGTGCGAATATGGGTACAAAAGAAAGGGTCTTAAACATATAATTGTATTGATAGACGGGCCGATTTCCGCAACTCCACGACTTAGCGCGTATTTTGCGTAAAGGGTGGGACAATACCTTATTCGATCCAACCCAGTTCCCCGAGAAAGCCCAGCAGCGACCTGTCGTTGCTGGCGATCTCTCGGAGAGGAACCGGGTTACCGAAGTAATTAGCCCTGTAAGCAGTAACCTCTGGACAGTGGAGAAGCAAGTGGTCCGCCGTCTCGTTCACCTCCATGCAGGCTCTGTATAGCGGGCTATCTGTAACTCCTATAGTAAATAGGTGCTTGTTAAATGACCCATGACCTGTGACAGCGGCTGTGATTGTGCGCAGCTGCTGCTTAGTCAGTAGGAGAGCCTGCTTTGTAAAGCGGCCGTCAATTGCAGGGAGTACCTCCCCGGACAGCCTGCAGTCAGTTTGGTCTGACCAAGTTTTGTTCTGCTGAACCCTAGTGCGTTTTTGGATCCGTCTGTGAAAATACGCAACTCTGCTGGACGTTGTCCCTCGTACCGGTGATCCTCATGGAGTTGGATTTTGTATTTTTTATCGAAGATGTTATCTATTTATGTTTAGGAACGTATATAGAGTAAACATATAATAGGGTCCATTAGCCATATTCTACCATAAGGCATGCAAATTTACAGATACTTATTATTTTATTTAAGAAACTAGAAATTAACTATAAAATACATTATAAGACTATGGGAATGCACAACCCGAATTGCTAGTAACTCATGAATACATCCACGAAATGGGAAAATGGGTGAAATAATCCATAACAGAAGGATGAGATAGAGACATATTTACTATGAAAATCTTCGGATTTGGTGTAAAATAGTTGGATGCTGCTGGAACTACAGCCCCATTGCAATTTTTTCATAATTGTTGTTTTAAGTTTATCATTGCTTGTTGTACTCCTGAGCATTGGAAGTTTAAATGCAATAACTTGTATCCACTAAATAAACATTTTAAATTCATTTACTGACAGATGAAACAACCTAACCTAAAGTAATTGTTTATGAGTATAATGGTGAACACTATGGAAGGATATTCCAAATACACCCCTTTAAGAGGTTAAATAAGGAATAAAAGGTAGTATGGAAGTTAGATTTTCCTATGGTAAATCTACAGAGCACTCGGCTTGTCCGATAAAAAGAAATTCCTGAAGTAAATAATAACAAAAATGTTAAAAACAATAATATTGGTGGGAAATTAACAAATGTAACTCGACAATTAAACTCTTTACATATGAAATTAGGAAAATATGTGAATAACACCAGCATTATTTCCATTTAAGTTTATAATAAGCTGTCATTGCCTGCCTTGTTGGTTGGATTGGATTTTCATTAAGAATTTCTCAGTACCAGCCTGGAGTTTGGAAACGTGCCCGGTTAATGGCAATAAGCTCACCCCCTATTACATGGGATTTAAAAACATAACTGGTGATATGTGGGTGTACTTGGGAAATACTGGTGTGAATAAGCTGTCATTTCACGAGTTTCAGAAAGCTCATTCATTATATTCTATTAACTCTTTGCATATTATACATTCCAACACTAAAATGGAATTATTTCAACTAAGTATTTAAATCAACACAGTACCTATCGATATAAGGCAGTTATTTTTAATCTGAACTAACATTACAGAGGTTATTTCTTTGGTTCAACAATTTGTTTGTAGGTAATCTCTAAAAATACTGATTTCTTTTCGGTTTTCTTTTTATCCCAGATTAAAGCATGGTTCCTGTTGGTAGGGCTCTGGAATGAGGCCGCGGATGTAAGATGGTTATTGATACTAGTAGAGATTGCAAGTAATGAAACGGAAGGAACTAATTCAGAACCTTTTTTTTAATCTAAACCACTAGATACAAGTATTAATTCATACTGGCATCTGTAATTTTTCGAACTAAATATGATCTGTCTATTGAAGCCATCATAGGTCAAAATACACATATCAAAAGCGTCTAGAGATCAAGTACGTTTAAAAGTTTCGCTGCAATTGAGGATTATTATTTTAACTTTTTTGAATCGAACGATGAGATGATGAGAGCCGTTAGCATGTTGCAAGCTAGTTCCAGGCAACGTACTGTGGCTGACACTCTCGCCACTTCACAGAGGGTCATAAGCCGCCTCTTGACACTCTTTCGCATCACAGGCAGCGTGGCTGAGTGACATGGAGGACGATCTCGCATCACTACTCGCACCGACCCGTCCATCCAAAATACTGCTCGACTGAATCGAATCATGACCGCTATGATGTTGTCTACGAGGCACCACAGCTTTTCAGGCTTGCTGACAAGCAAGCAAACCATCCGAAGTCGTTTACGTGAAGTGAGTCTGTGTTGCCAAAGGCCGCTTTACAACAGGCTCGCGAACACAAAAATTGAGAAGAAAAAGACTGACGTTGTGTTTGCTTTTCCGATGAATCTCTTTTCGGTATAAGACGTACTCGACTTTGAAGGACCTCTGGACGTCAAGAATGTTAGAAAATTTGTCAGGAAGTTTATTCATATGGAGCATGGTTTGGGCCAGTATTTGGATCGGTGGAATAACCGATCTCGTTTGGATCAGTAGCAACCTAAAGACACAGATTTATGCGGAGAGGATTTCAGGCGTGATCATCCCTTTGCGACCCTGGTCGGGTGATTCGTTTCTATTAATGCAAGACGATGCTTGATCACACACGGCTAGAATCGTAACACACACTCTTGCCGATGCTTGCATCAACATTCTGCCACGGCCTGCTCAATCGCCAGACCTAAACCCAATTAAGCAAGCATGGGATATGCTCCAAAGAAGTGCTCTGCCGAGTATGGATGTCACAACAACCTTTATTCATATTCATATCTTTATTTGTCTTTTTTACGTGTTAGAAAGAACGTGGGCGGCCATTCCTCAAAGTGATTCTGTTCAATTGATTTTAAGCATCCCAAATCGTTGTGATTCGGTTATTCGTGTTAATGGTGGAAATAGATTATTATTATTTTTTTATCTTTACAATAAAAATTTAATAAATTCTCATTTTGCCATTCAATTGACGACATTAACTTAGGTTGATTTCCCACAGTTTGCAAACTGGATTTTTTCTTAATTTTTGCAAAATAAACTTACGGATAAGTTGCTAACTTAAACATACGCATTAGAGTAAGAATCCAGTTTGGAAGAATAGATTTGGTAAACGTTACTTAATTGGATAATTTTTCGAGTTAAAATCGTACTTGATCACTAGACACTCTGGATGTGTGTATATACCTGATTGTAGCTCCAAATAAAGCGTTATTGATATTGCTTTAATCGACTTCCGCAAATCGGTCTTTCGAATAGAACGCGGCATACCGAGTCACGTGCGTTGGTTCAGGACTCGGAATAACTTTCGATTGTTTCGACCGAACACAACGTCACCGGTACAGAATTAGAACCTGACTGTCTACAGCACTATCTTATACGTCACCGAGTACATTGCTGTCTTAAATCGAAGCGACACGTTCACACGTCTGCTGACATTTACCATAGCGGCATTGTACCGATACCGAGTTGAGATTTCCAATGTCGCGATGGATTTAGTTATAATGGATTTTAAAATGCTGCAACTGTAATTAAAAGTCGCACAACAACTATACATCAATTATGTTCAAGTCGTATGTAATAGAGTGAACCTATTGCCATCTAAGGAGTACTAATCCAGACTCCGGACTGCTACTGAGAAATTCCAGATAGAAAACCCTATAGCACTCCGACCCGGACAACGAACCCAGGACCGCATGCTGCGGTGTAGTGCTAGCGACCACTAGATCAACGAAGTACTAATATTCTAATTAAACTGTGTTTAATTTATTTTACGATCATGAATGGCGTGCTGAAACAACACATTCTTTGAATAAAGCATTGGGTTTAATGTAGGTCCTTTGGCCCTTTGAACTGAATTAAAAGCGCTATTAAAACAATCGTAAGGTCGTAGGGTAGACGCGCCCACGCACAAGATTTGTCTAATAACCCAGTCAGTGACCGAAGTTTTAATAGAGACAATTAATGTTCTCCCATACGAGTCTTAAAGGGACTTACGGATCAATACACGAATATTCTATTCTATTCCATTCTCATCATGGTATTGTCATTTATATTATTAACTAAGCATACCTACAATCCTTCTGAATAGCTTTAAATCAATGGGCCTGAGTCATCACTGGCTGAAAAATCCTTCGTTCTTTCGAAGTTTCTTAGAATAACATGACAAAAAGTCCTTGGAAATGTGGAGTAACATTGATATCGTATGGGGTAAAGCGGTATTTTATTCGATTGGTATCAATGCTGAAATCCAATTGCATATATTTGCAGTTAGGTTTTGTAAACATTTACCGACACTATAGTCAACGTCAACTGGAAATGGCAACAATCATTTCGTTGGAACAGGAAACATTGATTTGAAAGCCATCAATAGCTTGTATTTTTAGCAGAACTCTAGTGCCACGAGGCTACTCTACTTAGTATTTACTTGCGTCATTTTCCAACTTCGACCACTGAGCCTCGTGCAACGTTATGCTAACTTTGCTGTTACTATTATTTGTCCAAACACTTGAAAATAACTGTTTAACGTAATGTAAAAAAAAACTTCCTGCGCTTGGTAAGGATCTTGACGACCTATGTGGCGCGGCGGGCGAAGGTCTGCGACGCATGTGGTTGCTGGTACGATTCCCGCCTTGGGACAAATGTTTGTACGACCCGGAACAAATATTTGTTCCGGGTGTTCTGGGTATTTTCTATATATAATAAAAAATATCTATCTATTTACTTAACGTATTGTATTAAGTTTATCAGTCATCTAGTACCCATAACACAAGCTCTGCTTAGCTTGGGGCTAGATGATGCTGTGTGGATTATCCAGCATTATTTATTTATTTATTTATCTTATCTTATCATGAGACGCAGAGTTAAAACCTTTAAGTTTAAGGATACACAAACTTGTAAAATCCGCATCGATATATGAACATAAATGCATCCGATCAAGGCACCGTAAAATTATAGGCAGATTAAACGAAATAACCATTAGCCACTTTGTCATTGATTGTGTTAGATGCTTTGATTCTAAAGAGCCCAAAGATCACACTTTTGTGTCACTGCCGGTTTAGCCATCAGTTGTCGATTGCTATGCCACAGACACATCATTTGTCGATTTAGCTCCAACATAGATGCAATCTGGCAACATTCCGTACATTCCACAGATTCCTTACGCAAATAGACTATTGAGATCATAACCCTACTGTTGGGTGTAACTGTGGGCAAAGTTCCTCGTAGGTATTCTTGAAATTGCAACGACGCGTGGTCTCTGCTGCGAATAGACAGCACATAACCTCTAATGCTATACTGCGTTATTGTATCATGTAGACTGTATGATATAAATATGTTTGAATGTAATGATCCTGTCATATTCTAGGTTTATGGAGCCAGCATAATAATCGTCAATAAAAGTCCCTCCATCATAACCTTATCATCATCAACATCGATCAGTGTGCTAACGAGCGCTTGCAAATCACAGTCGTCTCATTGTGAATACGCAATGGCATGCAATCTCGAGAGTTCATGTATTTTTTACCACTGAATGGTCTGCGACATCCTACTTGCAATACGTGATAAAAGTCGCACGCAGATTCATGATTTATTTTTCATATTTATCGTTAATATCTAGATTAAAATATTGTGAAACCAGATTAAGATTATATCATACTAGCGGACCGAACAGACGTTGTCCTGCCCGTACAGCGCCACCTACTGGGTCCAATTGTAAATCTAAACCATTCTCGAATCTCCACGAACACACACAAAAAATTTCATCAAAATTGGTCCAGTCGTTTAGGAGGAGTTCAGTCACATACACACGCACACAAGAAATATATATATTAAGATTATGAGTAAAACCAAGTCAAGTGCGAGTCGGACTGGCGCGCCGAGGGTTACGTACCACCATACTTAAATATTTTTATGTGTTACTTTACGTACAGTCTTTTAAAAGTAGGATAGACGGTTAGCGACATATCTGTTATATTAATTAATCAAGTTTCATTTCACAAAATAAAAGTACCGTTTAGGTCCCCCCCCTATAGTGAACTTAAAAAAGGAATACACTTGTCGAAGCATAAAATGATGTAAATTAACGTAACCTTACAAATACCTATTTTCCGAATTGTTTTTTTTTCGGACATGGTTTCTATATGGACTTTTCACACGGCATATCTACTATCACAGTTAACATAATTCCGGTTTAAAACCGTCACTAGGATTTGTTTCGCAGATTTGCCTATTAATTATTCTTGTTTTCCCGAGCTATTTTGCCCACGTTGTAACTACATAATATATGTAACAAGGAAACATCCACTATAGCATGTATAATTAGTAATTGATTAGTTATTAAGACAAGTAGTTCAAGTTTTTTATGACCTATGGCTGACTATGCCTTATTGCATTATGACGGTTCCATTTCACTTACGGACTTTTCTATCAAACAAACTCACTCAAATTATCCGCATAATGCAATCAATAGCTCGTTTTAAATCGCATTCCAAAGTTGAAAGATGTAATATCTGTTCGAAATGCAAAAAATCAATAGGTAATAATGCCTTTATTGCTTTTGATAACGGCTTTTAATTTCATTTTATCTAATCTGGTGGGAAAGCTAGCCCTCTAGGCTCAGGCCGCGAGCTTTTAATCACTTAGCCGGTGTTTTTCATCCACATATCGTTTCTGCCTAGTGCACTTGATTACGAGATCAAGAACACTAGGCGACAACTAATACTGATTTCCCACTCGGCACTGAGTTGAGCGTTGAAAACTGAGCATATAGGTTTATTTAGGCGACACTTAAATTGGTTTTTGTTAGTGACAACTGCCATAAAATTAGTTCGAGGAAGATGCTGATCAATTTAAATTTTTCTACTTTTCCGTCAGCGTAAATGACTATCATCGGATTTTTATTCAATCAATTTTGCATTTTCAATCATTTTCACAAGGATCACGTAGGTACGCAAGTGGAACTCATATGCCGATGCTCATTATAATCGTGTTGCGTTTAGCAGCCATTCAATGGTATACGTATAGTTATATTGTTATAAATTAATTTGTATCTGTATCTGTCAAGCAGAGCGGAACGCGGATTGCAGTCGCATAAACGTGCGACAGCTATCAAACTGCAAGATACGGTTAAATTGCTTATGGCGGGTAAATTACACTTGTATATGACATGACCATGACAAAATGTCAGGATGTGTGACACAATAATGAAAGGAAGCAATCAATCATAATTTGTGCACTATTGTGTGTTCTGCCTAGTGGTTGAATATTGCTTAAATTAGCTGTTTATTGAAAAAATAAACAGCTTTTGAACGTTCAATTTGTTCTCTTCAATCATGGGAGGTGGCCCGATAACATGCAATCTCGTGATATGTCATTTCGTATTAGACATTAAACAGACGAGGCCTCACAGCGATATTTGTATTTTACGAGGTAGGAAGTAATAACATTATTTCAAACCCGATCCAAGGTAGTTCCGATTAATACTTCGCAAAAATACGGTTTCCAAAGACAATATTGACAGTGAATGTTATGTATCCATAAACACCAACTGTTAGATGCCTGAATCAATGACACACATTGTTTTACTGGAGCTTCTGCCTGTTAGTAGCAGCTAAATACGTTTTATCACACGTTTTCAAAATGTGTGTATAATGTTTACTGAAATTAATTTTCCCCATGCGGGAGTAGATGACGTTACATTGATGAGTCTTGATGACACACAGATATAGAGTTTAGTGACTATGGCGATCTGCATCTTCAACTTAGTTCCCGTCCATAGGCTAAGGGTCCATGTCATAAATAGACCCAACTAATATCTCACTAGAACATTCAAGATAGAATAGAAACTTTAGTAGCCAGAGAACAGCACACACCACAATCAGACCCATAATTAATCCAGGAGCTGTACCGATTTTCACAAACTACAAAATTAGGTTGATGATGGCATTAAAATGAGATTAGCAATAAAAAAGTATCATTAGTGTTTAAAACAAGCCGTAAAACCACCCAAAATGTTACTACATCTTTAACGGCGTTTTTAAAACTTTGCGCGCGTGTACTGATGTGTTAAAATTACAGCCATTGTTCCATTTAAAAAAAGAGATGCTTTCATACTTAGTACTGACTTCGTGTTTGCTGTGTAACGAAAATATTACGTTTTTGAGTTTATATTTCACTAGCTGACCGCCTAATCTGCGATCGGGTAATCAAATGAGTGTTCGAAAAATCCAAAAGAAATATTACTTGTATTTGAACATAGATATTAGTCCAATTTTAAACTGCCCACCACCACCACCACTAGACCAACGGTTAAGCTTCTTAAATTCAAACTTTAACACCTAAATCTTTATTAATAATAGTCTAAATCAGTATTATTTTACGTTTGTTTTTATTTATTTTTTACTAAGCGGCCAGCGTCTCTGTTTCCAAAAACACCACATGACAGTTTTTAAATCAAGTGACAGACGCATATACGTTCTCGTTTGCGCAAAAAAGCCAGTACTAAATCTTTTTTTGCTAAATTCCATCTTACGTGTTTCTATTTTAAGCGACAGTATTTTAGATCAAGTCTTCACATCATTTAGCTGTGTGTTTCTATAGCATAGAGACATAAACACATCTAAAATTTGTAGGCTTTGACTTCGTTCGATATTTCCCCAACACGTCACACGCTTTTCTATTGTTAAATTAAAATAAAATATGGTCATTTGTAACAACATGTAGTATGTTTAAGCATCTTATGTATCGTATCAGACAGTACGAGGAATAAAAATAATGTTACGGGTTAATTTTTGTTTCCTTCCGGTTTCGGTGAAAGCAACATTATGAGCAAATACAAAAAAGAATGCTGTTATGAAGCGCGATTGTAGACAAACCTTTTTCTTAATACTGCAAGTCGTTTAATTCCTGAAGCATGCTTGGTTCTCACTTTTTTATCCTAGTGTTTAGAAGGTTTCAAGTGGATCACCAATCCTTTTTCCTGTATGTTGAATGCAGGCTACCGAATTTTGCATAGTTAAATACAAATCCAAGCATCCGTTTCATTCATGTACTTTTACAGGAAAATCTGATTTAGATCAGAATTGATTCCATGAATGATCCTGTGTATCTTATCTGCCACTTACGAATTCGAACTATGATATGCAGTGTTCTGTTCTCTAGTCTAACAAACTGTAGTGATAATAATATCCAAAGTTGCATGGAAATTACGTTACGTACATCACCGGAACATGGAAACAGTCTGCATATACTATTCTTAACTCTATTTTCTGGTACATCTGTTGCATCAGAGCTTTCCTTTGACGCATGGGAATGCGATACGTACTGAACACGTTGCCGCATGCGTATATTAAAACATATAAAGTGTGTGGTTGAAAGGTCGCTATAAACGTGTACAAGGAGACTTCATAGTCTATAAAGTTACGCTCATATTCCCTGAAGGGTTAAGCCGCGGTAAACCACTGACGTTTTCTTTGCGCTAATAATGTAATAAACACTTGACTTGGCTCACATTGGTTCAGTACGGTAAGGTCTAAGGATCCCGTGACTTTTACCGTAATACGCGACGTTGGCTGGACTTCAACATCCACTGATAGATTACCACTTACATTCGAATCTCACGATAGAAGTTGAATTATGGCCAAACTGCACCATTGTGTGCAGGAGCCATTCATTGTAGATAAGTAATGACATATCTCGCACTTCGCAATAAGTACCACGATAAAACATTTCCCTGTTACAAGTTGCAGAGACGCAGCTGAAATATTGTTTGTGTATTCCAATTGTAGCAGTATTACGTAGAATTGATTTAGCGATCAATTTGTGTTTTGCTAGATAAGATCGAGACTCAGGAATACTTGTTAAGCTATAAAAATACATTATGATTGAGTGATAAAGCTCATAAATGCCCCATACCACTCACACCACCACGCGACACCTGAATGTAATTCCTAAATATTTTTGCAGTCGAAGAATAGCGCTTCTATATAGACATCAGTTCAGACTAATCATAATCTAGGTGGCTAACCTACCTAGTTTGCCGAGATCAATCCTTGGGTAGGTGATCTTTTATAAAATACCCTAACTTCATCATCCTCCTGCTTTACAGTCAGGTGTTGCCTAGTGTTAGTTATAACGGGTTTAAATATATTGCAATTTATCCAAATTCGGAATAAAATTATAATATTAGCTCGATTCTATCATGCTGGTATTAAAATGGAACTCGCAACAACCAGCACACAGAAAAGTAGCTCTGGTACGCCGTGTCGGTTCAACGTAGGAGTTATTGAAAACTAATACGGTTTATCTAAACGCGTTTGCCGTAAACTCCGCCGCAGAGAAGAGGGAACTTTATGAATGTACCCGTAGCAGCATCGGTACTGTTGTTTTTATCAATTGTTAACTCGTCGATGTACCCTATTGTTTCACAAATCCTCTCGCATCGTAACAGTTCATCCGGTGCATGTCTGGATACATATTTTCAATGTTTGAAGCTTTTACTATAGGTATGTCGGGTTTATTTTTTATGTTGTACGTTCTATAATTGTGTATTGTTCTGGCATGTGTATATTACGTATTTTTCGCGCTTCAATAATTGGGTCGACAGCGCTAGTTCCATCTGCGACATCCTGGCATCGGATGGTTGACTGAGTAAATGTGCCAGGCTTTCCAGTCTCTCAATGAAGATTGATACACATCCATCTATCATCAACCTAAAAGCTTGTATTGTTCCTTTCAAACAGTTATTCTTTATTTGTGCACAAATCACTATATAAATATTTGTACTACATAAAAATGTAATGCCAAGTTTATGCTGAAATGATGAATAAATTTTGTCAATATAGGATACCTATTAAGTATTTTCCTTTAAGTCTAAAGTATAGCCCGAGTCATTTATGAATCTAATATGTCATATTATATACATGATATACACAACGGTTATAGGGCCCTCTGATGACTTTTTTTGTATCAATTGTAGCACAACTACTTTAAACTCGGAACATTTCTGATGTATTGAGTCCTTTATTTTCAATTGTTCCAAGGCTGTTTTTATTTTGAGATCACTGAAACTCGTATTATTTTTACTGTTTACTTCAAAAGAATTTTTACGAATGTTTTCCATCGTATCTCTAAAACTATGCAGTAATTAATTAGGCCATGATTAGATAGTTTGTTATTCGATTCTATTTTTCTCGTTTCCATCATGCCAATCGTGTCTGATGTGGATGGTTGTCAAGGGCCTGGTTGTTAACCGCATCAGTAAAGACATTTCATCCAGGTTGGGTATGCTATTCAACAATCAATGCCAATATTTGTTCATGCCTTTAATAAATTCGCTAAAGGCTTGTATGACGATGTATTGAAGTCCTCTAGAAGAGATAGAAGCTTTTAAACTTATCTTACGGTCTAATCCGCATGAACAAGCGAAGTCGGTAACCCCATTTGCGCATCATTGTATGTATGTTCATGCTGACTATATTTGCTGCTAATATGTTGAACGTTTTTAACGCCTTCAGTTAGCGCATGTGTTTATGGACATTTTTTATAACTCTGTGTTCGAGAAGCTTAGATTGCGTAGGTACGTCCCAAACCCGGTATATATGCACTAACGTATGAAATGCACGTGAAAATTCAATCCGTAACTTATCAACTTCCACATTTAGGAAAGATTAGAAGTTAAAACGCTCTTAGCGGGCAGAAAATCGACATATTCTCATCTGAATATATGTTTAAATTTGTGAAGTAATTAGCTAACACGAGGGATGAGTGTTTGGCTGAGAGTTCAGTTTCTAGTTATATTTTTAGTTTTTAATAGAACATTATTAGTTGCGTGTATAGTGCGTTGACATTGTTTGGGCTGTAACAGCTGATTAGTTGCCAGTTATCAGCCAAATTGTCGGGATAAATCTAATTTTATTACAATTACTTGCAATTAGTACTTATTACAAAGGGTTTTTTTTATTAGGTTCAGACAACGGACCGAGAAAGGGAACGAGTGGGCGAGCATCAAGTTTTATAATTACTTACAATGATTACAATTTACTAATAAACGAATGAGAAATAAGCACTTACTTACGCATTGGGTGAGTTTGAGAGAATAGCTGTTTAATATTTGTTGTGGTGCAAGCAGAGAAAATAACACATTTTCAATTAAATCATGCCTGCAAGGAGATTTGTATGTTTGGAGTAAATAAATAAATACATTTTAAAATTTGTGTAAGTATTGAGAATAGGCTAATAAATTGGCAACGTATTAAATGCTTACAACTTTTTTTTAAGATCCAGAGAGTAAAATGCTCATGTTGGTGACTATATATTTAATGTTAACTCCTTACATCAAGGAATTAAAATATAAGAACCTTTTTTTAATTGACGCGATAAATTGTTGTCGTTGGCGACTGTGTAGTAACTAATAAGTACCTAAGTAGATGAAAATAAGCAAAATTTGGTGTCTATTGAGTTAGTTGAAAAAATGTTCTCCCATCATCGAACATTACGGTCACTTCGTCTTCTTCCAAATGCAAAAATGTAAGTTTGTACCTAATAGCATTATTTTTATGTGATCTCGCCACCAATTAATGACTTTCAGACTTTTTTCTTTACTTGTGCTGTGAGACCTTTGATTCTTGACAAATTTCATGAATCTAGGTCAACGGGTAGTACTATATAGGCTTTGGTTTATTTGCGAGTATCTAAATATGTCGCATGAAAGACCATATTTCTTTATTGCGTTGACTTGGAAACCGGTGATTTAGAATTCATAGGGACCGTAGTCCTACGTATTAGACATTAATTTCAACATAATACGTCCTCACGTTCCTGTGAAAAACGTCGACAAATAGACATCCAGACAGACGGATTGATCCTATGGGGGTTCCGTACCTATAAAGGAAAAAAGGAACCCTTATTTCCTTTTGAGATACCTACGTTTACATGTTTCCGCAATGGGGGAATCGAATGTGTTAAAAAATGATCGACCCACTTGTAGGTACTCTTACTGTACGTATGAAAAACAGCTTAGCCCTTCAGAACAACTTTTTCTCTTGTCTTTTTCACTAAATAAGTGTTCTGATAAATGAATCTAATCCACCCTCGACTCGACACGTTGATAGGAATATATTGGAAAGGCCCGAACTCATTTGCTCATAGGAAAAAAATGTAAGCCTCTATGAATGGCCATTGTGCGGTACCATCAAGTGTCTAGTATTATACAGATTCTTTTGTTATACTACGATGATAACTCCTACGCATTCTGATTTAATTAAATAAATTATTAAATAGGTTAACAATAAATAAATTAAATAGGTTGATAACCGACCCGCCCTTGCTTCGCAAGGTTTTAACATTTGACAATATTAAATATCTTTATTACAATTATGTCTGTAAGTTTGATAGGAACAGATGATAACTTATAAAGCTTCTGCTATAAACTCCATCACTTTTGGTCAAACAGACATACACAAAACGCGAACTTATTCTATAATATTATTGTGTTTAAATAGATGCATGTCAGCATTTAGTTCTTAGCTAATTTATCTTTGCTATTAAGGTAGACTATACTTAGGCAGGAAGCAGTTCTAAGTGAAAATAAACTATATACTGCTATCTTAAATCCATATAACACGGACCTATGAAAGAGTTTAACCCATGGTCATAGATATCCTAACTTCCCCGATTTTAAAAACATGAGGCGAATGGAATCTTGTGACGAGAGCCAGTCTTGAAATGAGGTTACTACACGAAGAGCATAAATCGCAACTGTGTTATGTGACAGTCAAAATTTATTATTTAGTATCGGTTGCCGGGTTGGCAGTCGCCTCGCCCGTCAGTCGGGCGGTCTATGTGCGCACCGGTGGCTAAATATGACGGCTCAACTATTGTGAAGCCACAAACGCAATGAAACACACTAATAAATAAATAAATATTGCTGGACAATCCACACAGCATCATCTAGCTCCAAGCTAAGCAGAGCTTGTGTTATGGGTACTAGATGACTGATATACTTAATACAATACATAACATAGATAGATATTTTATTATTATACATAGCAAATACCCAGAACACCCGAAAAAAATATTTGTGGATCGTACAAACATTTGTCCCAAGGCGGGAATCGAACTCGCAACCTCTTGCGTCGCAGGCGGACCTTCACCCGCCACATTGGTCGTCAGTCATTATCACACTTTCATCTACGCTCATTAAGCACCAACTCTGCTGGTTAAATTTGAGTTACGGAGGTGGAGTACACTTTCGTCGGTGGAAATGTCACGTATGACAGGAAAGAAATGCCCCAGTTCTGCTTTTTTTTTGGTTTAAATCTACCTTAAGTCACTGATTCATCACACCCTCCCTCACCACACACGTGTTATACACACTCGTTTTTAAAAACTAAATACTACTTTCAGCCTGTAACTTAGTCAGCGTGTAAGTCAAAAATTATCTATTAAATCACCCTCTATTTCCCCATGTAATGAAGTTAAAACTCATGTTCTTAGGTTTTAAGGTATGATCCATCCTGGAATGTATCTCTACTGTTTACCGCCGTCGCATAACAGTCAACCAGCTTATTTTTGTTCGAATTAATATACAAGTATAGTTATTATGAAGTAAAAAGAATTAATTTCACCATAAAATTATTCTGTCACTCAGCTATAGTGGAGCTTTCTATCGGTGCAAGAATTTACGTAATCTGTTTTGTACTTCTAGAGATTACGTTTAACAAATGTGTTAATGGATATGTCAAGTAAGGCACCAGTAGCCAGTCATTATATAGTAGTAGTTAGCCACGTTTAATTTATTGGCAATGTTTCAGGGGGTGCTAGTACTCATGACTATAATAAAAACTGTGAGTGGATAAAATAAAAATAATAATTGTGCGTGTCAGCTCCGACGCGCGAATGTTGTTCTATAAGTGCGATTGTCTTTTGGCGCCGAAATAAGCGACCAATATTGGCGCAAAACACAACGCTTTTGAGTTAACGCTTGTATTAATTTCACTCCTAATAAAAATTCCATACCTTCGTTACCTTTGGCCTTAGTTTACATTCGATACTTAAGGAGTAAACCCCAAAAACGAATATCAGATGTTAGGTACATATATGTCGCATAACTCGACAAAAAGAGAGACTTGTGGCTAAATAATAACACCTGCACGGGTTGTAGAAAGGTTAAAGTATACTTACGAAGGTCGCTTCATAGATGGGTGACCATCCATTGGTTACCGAGACCCGTCACGGAAAGCTGGTTAAGCTGTTGGTCCTGGCTAGATCACATAGGCTGTTTTATTCTTAGATCTGACGGTGGTTACGAGTAGTCAGAGGCCTGAAAGTCTGATAACCAGTTTTACCAAAGAGTTCCGTGTCTCTCAGGAACTAGGTTGTGGAGGCCAGATAGGCAGTCTCTCAATGTATAATACTGGTATCCAGCTGCGTCCGGTTAGATAGGAAGCCGATCCTAGCTTTGTTGGAAGCAGATGATGAAGTCGACAGAATGGAGGGAACAGTTGTATTTTTATTAGACATTGCTAATGAATTTAATGTGTATACCTAGGTTACGTTAACACCAACCGTTAGCACCGCCGACCCCAAATAAATTGGGATAAGGGCAGGAGGATGATGACCTAGGTTACGTTAACACTGAATATGCATGGATGACCTATGCTCGGTTAGCAAATGCGTCCGAACGATGAGTCTGTAAGCCGCCTTTCCACTAAATACACCTGATAGCGCAATAATGGCCTGAATCACTTCTGAAAAACATAAAGGAGGGTTCGGTACCGCAACCCCTTTTCCGTAATATTTACGTTTTGATTTCACGATGTATTTTCAAACAAATAAGTACAATGAGAGTATCAAGCACGGAACGAAGGAAAAGTTTTTAATTTCGGAGAATGGGAACTTTTTGTAAGATTTCTAAGGGTTAAACAACGAGTAGAACACTCGCGTGAAATTTTCCCCCACGCGTAAATTGGGAAAAAATTTTCAAGTCGGAGAAAGGGAGTTTTTTCAATCAAGTTCACGGGTTCAAGTATGAGTGGAGTAGTCGCGTTACCTTCTGTCGCGATTAAATACGTTTGTCTGTCTGTTTGTTTCGGCTAATCTTCGAAGCGGCTGGAACTAGTTTTAAGGCAATTTCACTGGTAAAGTTTAGGCAATTTCTATTGTTGAATAAGATATGGTTAACGCGCAAAAAGAAACCATGAAACTGTGAAAAAAGTACGATTCAAAGAGGAAAGTAGGTACACAAATTACCACGCGGTCTAAGTGATGGGTTACAGAGAGTGATTATTGAATTTATTGCAAGCTCAGTATTACCTAGGTAATATAATCTAAGGTAAAGTTAAAAAAACCTCATTAGGTCTTGGTTCCTGTGACGTCAATTTCTCTACCTTGGTTTTAAATGAAGGCAGACTAGACAGTCGTGTGATCGCGGCTGCAAGTGACATTTATTGTTATCAACCAGGCTGCATTATTAAGACGCGTCAGTATAGCGAGTGTTTTGTCACTAGCACCGATTGCTCAGTAAGTTTATTGTGAAATGAGAAACCTATCATGAGTTTGTAGAGCTATACCGTGTAACACGCAATAGCAAGCACTTGACACCTTTCAAACACAGGCTCCCCAAGTTATTGTCCTGTTCTAAGTCATTGGAGCAAAAGAAAGCTTTAACCAGGCATATGATAACGTAATTCATGCTCTTAAGAAAAGAGCTTAGTAATCAAATCTTGAAGTTTTGCCACATGCATATCATTTCATGAAAAAAGGCTATTATCACAGGGATAAAATAAAAAAGGACAACTTCAAGTGTGTTCGACTTGAAGTTGTCCTTTTGGACATGTACTTATTGTTGGCACCGGCAAACGTAGAGCGCCACACATCTTAATAATTAATGGACTACATCTTCACTATACAATAAGGGATGTAATAATGATACCGAATCATGTAACAATCAACCTCACAGGTTGATGACTTAATACAGAAACAATGTCAACACATTTTTACCCAGGCGAAAGACTCGTTCGGGACTTATGTATTTATAGCCATTCTGAGATATTTTTGACTTCATAATTTACTGAATTAAAACACTCGTCTTTCTTTGTATAACAATACTAAACTATCACGAACGCCGCTAACGCCGGTGCCGGTAGCGATAGTGTCCAAGCAGTAATCCTCCGTACTTATTTATTTTATTTTAATAATTTTATGAAAACTTACAGCTAGTCATAAACAATAGTTCGGGTTTAGATACCATTAAAAAGGCCAATTACAAGTTTTCACAGGTAAGAAAGTAAACATAGTTAGAATTACATAGGTAGTAGACACAATAAACAGAATTGTAAAATACTTGGAAAAAAAAAAGCAAATTAAAGACTCTTTTAAGTTTTGAAAGAAGTGAGTGCACAGCGTCTTTTTTAACTTATGTACGAGTTTTGTCTATAGTTTGTTCTTGTCACTGGTGTATACAACAGACGAGGCTTGCGCAAATACGAGTAAGATGCTCGCAGTCCAACTTTGCTCAACAATTCAGGCACGTCGACGGAACTGTTAGCAATCTTAAACAGAAAAGCTAAATCAGAAATTTTTCTGCGCTCATGCAAGGGAAGAATATGAAACTTTTTACACCGTTTGTACATCCGAGATATATATTTTGGAACGAAATTGAATGTACCTTAGAAATCTTTTTTGTATGCCCTCTAAACGATTAATGTAAATGTTATAAATCGGGTTCCAAACCTGAGAGGCATACTCGAGGTGGCTACGAACAAACGAGCAATATAAGATTTTGATTGTCTTTATGTTTTTAAAATCAGACGAGACCCTGAATATAAAACCTAGTGCTATTGGAGGATTTACGTCATGGCTGCTATTAGCCCTGCTAATATGAAATTATTTTTTATTGAGACATTCCACACAAAAGAGGCTAAATAATGACTTAATAGAAAATAGCGGCAAGTATCTTCGAATAATTATAAATCAGAAAAGTATTATGATTAATAGTCTTTAGACCGCGCTGTTTCAAGTAATATGTTACATAGATGAGCTATCTCTACGTATTAAAAATCCCACGTAATGAAGCCTGGGCTTACTACACGCACCAGAACGAATGCGATGGTCTATTCGGAGACCGCGGTCTCATGATGCTTATTCGAGCCAACATCAGCTGTCTCTTAAAAAAAAATCTAACATTTGTTGTTTATTTTAACGCACTAACACCGTGACTTAAATATAGCTCAAAAATTATTTACAACTATGAAATTGACAGCGCACTGTACAAATTTTGCCCGTGTCAAGATCAGACGATTCGGATATATAATATGCAACCTTGTAATAAAAATAAAAGCCACACTAAACGTTTGCTGGGGACAAATGAAAGCGTCGCGGAAATTATAACTCATTACATTGTATAAATCGAATAAAGAGACGATGGGCTACCCATATTAGGCGTAGAACCACTGACCGTTGGGGTACGCGCGTTCTAGATTAGATATCGTGAATCGACAAAGGTAAGGAACGGGCCCTCAGGCTAGATGGATCGACGATCTTCTCCATGTAGGTACCTATAGCTGGATAGAAGTAACTATATGGTGTACGGTTTCAGTGTATTTTATTGAATAATATGTAGTCATTAAATTGTTCAATATGTGCGGCCAAAATGCCCCAGTTTGAGGCGATGGTTATGTCCATCAACATCTGGCTGTAAAGAAAACTGCTGCCTACCGACATGAATTGTGTGACAATAAGCTATACATCGACAATTTTGGAGAGGCTTTTTGTCAGACTAGCAGCAAAAATGTCGTTCGGCGTTATGTAAAGCTCAAACTTAAACAAATCGATGGGTTTTCAGATTTATAGTAATTGTAATGATTAAACTTAAATAACTTGATGCTCTTAGCCCTTAGTTTCTTAAACAGATCAGTTATTCACAAAAGAAACATAGTAACCCAAGGGTCGACATAAAAATAAATCTTTTTTTTATTTGTTTTTAAATGTTACTACGAACTTGGCATGCTGCGTATTTTAGCCGTGTAATTTCTACATACGTCACAAACATATATTTGGTACAGATAAACGTAACGATAGCGCCGCGTCCGAGACGCCTACTCTTGTGTAGTTTAGAAACCGAATCCATGGCTGAATTTCCAACATCAAAATCTGATGTTACTTTGGTACCTTCAAGACTATTCTCAACATTTATTGAAATCCATGTATGCATTGCTTTGAGATGCATAGTTAATGTTGATGTGCCTCTGATATTCTTTAACAGGGTGTTTAAATATCTTATTTGACCTCCGTGTAGTTACCACTCAGCTTATTTATTACAGAGATTACAAAAGTATTTTTTAGTCTAATTGCGACAGCGACCTTCGCTGTAGAAAAAAACTGTTTATGGTGTAACTGAATTTATGAATGATTGATCTTATTTCAAGGATTACTGATACCATTATTGTGTTGCAGCCGATTCAAATAGAATATTTACTAGTATGTCAAAAAAACGAATGTGTGCTAGGAAATGTTCAATGTCAGTTTTGTAATGGCTTGTCTGGTTGTCACGCAAAGTTAGAAGTTAAAGTCGAATTCATATTTTATATTGTAGTACATCATGTATGTTATAGTCATCAGGAAATGAAATTATTTCTCCTTATGTTTCAAATAACGACATAAGTGCTTATCCTGGCATGTGGATTTACGATATTATGACAAATTACGCAAGGGATACCAGTCTCTAATGTCTGGTCAATTATCCTTGAAGAGTAACTCAACGGGTTGCGGCTACATGAACATCATTATCATGGCTACATGAACATCATTATCATCATCTTGTTCTTATCCCCAATTAGGCCTAATTCGTCACATATAGCATCCGTCTCAGTATTTTCACTCTTTCAAGCCTTACTAAGTATCATAAAATTCATCCATTGATTCTTTTTTTGCCACATTCACTCTCAATTTTGTTTCTCATAATGTATTACTCTCTGCCCCGCATCACATTAATTTTCCAATCGAGGACAGTTGTCTGCAGACGTGTTTTAAGTATTATTTTTATGTTATCCTACTGAATAGTAAAGTAATAGTAATTATTCGTGCGGATTTTAAAAGTCAGCCGTCGAAATACTGCCGCTGACAAGTCTGTCACTTACTTAAACCTTCTACACTTATTTTTTCATTTAAACCTAAGAGAAGCTCTAAATAATGCTTCGCACTACTGGTAAAGAGATTTGTGGAACAATAGAAATTAGCAAAGATTAATTACCGCACAATATGTAGCTTTTAATGATTTGATTGCGATACTGGAAACGGTTGCTATCCGTTCAGAGCCCTACACGCTGTTTACATCATCGGTCCGAGCCGCAATGATCATTTTATCGATTGCTATATATTTTTATATTTATGTTCCGTGTGCGTACCGCATCTGGACGGGCGTGTGTGCCTGCCCTATTTATAAAGTGCGGTTAGTTACCTCAGAGCAGATATAAACTACAGACGTGCCAATGACGAAAAGTATGACTATGCGAAGTAACGATACCTGCTGAGGTTTGATCAATTACGCGTGTGCCAATGATCTTGTTATCATCGATCAATGTGACCAAGAGTCATGATTAGTCATGAATGAACATGCTCTCTCACAATCACCTATCTTTTTAAACTGTCTGTAGATAGAGAGTAAACCATCTACCAGCATTACTAAAACAAACCACCTTCATTTTATTCGTTTTGTTATCTATTTAAGGCCTAGGGTTTACTTTCATACTAAGTGCTGTAGCTAAGTATACTACTGAAGGAGTTTAAATAGCAAACCTATGTTGTATAGGTTCGCTATTTAAACTCCTTTTTGATGTTGGCTAATAAATCGACCCCAATTTTAGTATAGCACTGCTGCTTGGTGCACTGCTTGAACTGACCACTCGGTAAGACCATTGTCGGGTTCTATTTAATAGCGTGTCTGTGTATATTAATATTCATCAATCTCTCATACCGTACGTATGGAGTAGCCGGTGTAGTGTAGTGTGTCGATTACCTATTGCGTCACTTTTATAATTATTGTCTGCGATGCTGTTTGCTGTTCACACCGTTTTAACATGATTTTGTCAAGGTAGAAATGGGCGAGTCTGCTGCCAGTCTAGGTCGGAACACTGATTTGGCACGTTTACTTGCCTAGCCGATTTTTTTTACCACTTAAAATAATTTGCAATCGGCTGAAGATATTTCTTGAACAAGATCACACGACGACGTTAAATTATTTAACAATTTAAGCTCCAATGTAAATTCGTGCTGATTTTTACTTACGTCACTTTCTGATTGCGAGATCGCCCCATTTCACATAACAATAACATCGTAACCTATTTAAAGTTGGTAGATATATCCCGTTTTAAACATCGTTGGCAAAACAGATCTAGTCGATCATTTTAACTCACAATCTAAGGCATTATGTCCGCGACCGCTATATTTATTATAATTGTAAACACTCTACTATCTGTTATTGCCATCAGGCCGAATGAGTTATTATTTTGGCAGCGTCTGATCGCGGATGCGTTTTGTCTTCTCTATTCGTCTAACATAACACTGGGTATTTATAGAGTACGATAGTCATCTCGTTAGATAGTCCAGGAAATTGGGTCGATAACTCGTTGCCACCGATTCTGCATGTACCTAGAGCTTGTGCTTATCAATTATGTTATTTAATTGCAATAGGACTAAATGAGTGCTTTTTGCTCCCATCCCAGTGTTAGCGTTTAGTGAAATCCCAAATGCTCGTTACGCTTTAAATACTTCCGCACCAATTATTGTCCTAGTTTCTAGATAGGTAGCAGCAGTCTAGATACTATATTATGTGCTGTCATTGACCGACCCAAATTTTCAGGAGGTATGACGTTCGTAACTGAATGACATAGCGCCGCGTTATTTTAGAATTGGGCGAGAAAATTTGAATTCGAGGTCACGTCAGAAACAGAGCTTCGTTGGAATTGGAGTTATATTACGTCATTGGTTGCGCACGCGACTATATTTTTTTTAGTTATTTTTTGCCAATTTTGGAATTCGAGTAGAATTATTGGAAAAGATTTGAACTCCTGACTAGAATTATTGAAGTTGTTACAGCCAGCCAACTATTACCTAATTGTGGGTTTCAACCAAACGAACATAGAATTAGAACAGTGATTCCCAACCTTTTTCCATACGACTGCTCCGGTAGTAATGGTATCCGACCGAAAATGGATGATCAGCCGAACAAAAAAGTAGCTTCGGCTTATTTTTGGCCTACAGTTTAAATGTTTTTCTCACGACATTCAAAAATATTAATATGTCCGCTATACACTGAAAACTTGTTGGTTTTTTTTTACACCATAAAAGGAAGAAGAAAATAATAATAATAAGAAAACAAGATAATTCCATTACGTGTATTTCTTGTCGTATTTATTGATTATATAATATAATTCTATATTATATTCGATTAATGAGAACAACAAAATGCTTTACGTAGTAGGCCGCATGATGCGCGACATTTTCTGTATTTCCGACCTTCGGCTTGACCGGAGTTTTGGCCGGCTTATGGCAGAAATCGAAATTTATGACCGAATCATGATTTTTTGACCAGAAATGGCCGCAAACGAAAACGAACGTCACTAGGTAGATACCCTCCTTGGGTCACTACTAAGTGGGTAAGTACTCTCCCTAAGTGAGGCGCACCCAACTGGTTAGGAACACATGAACTAGATAGGACAAGACCACGAACATTCGTATCTTGATATTCTGGTTTCCTTGATTTAAACATTATCATCATAAATGATTATCTCGAGTCTATCGCCATTTTCACTGATGTAACTAGAATATACGTATAGACTAGACACAGCAAGGGAATGCTCAACTCTACTCTCAATGTGCGCGGAGGACACTTTCCTTTAAACATCTGGTAAGCGTAAAACGCCTTTGACACGATTTGTCCGATTTTTATGTTATCGGAGAAAAGAAGACTCGGTCGTCGTCGTTGTCGCTGCCAATTGTGAGAAATATACTCAACTCTAAACACAAATCTTATACTTTTATGATATTTCATGAACAAAAAAGTCTCATGAAAACAAATTCAACAAAATAATAAATGACTTACCCAAAATTTTGACTCTGAAACAGTCTCCAAACCCAGTTTCGACCCAATATTTTCGTTCTGGTGTGAAACCACTGTGCAAGGAGTGCACCGAATTACTAATTATTGCTAGAACATACGTTGTCAAAAGATCGCCTAACGAGCGGGCAAGCACGTCTGTAAGTTCACGGGTAGCTTTTTATACATAGATGCGTCGCTCACACCAAGTGATCGGGCATTCATAGAACGTTTTATAGAATTTGTGCGAATTATGATTATTGTTTTGTGTCTGTTGTTTACACACAGCGAGTATGATCGAGAGGGACTAGAACGAGTATTTTCTCGTTTGGTATAAACCCGCCTTAATGATGTTGGTTTATTACTCTTATCGCGAAAGCGGAATTTAATCTCGACTGCATACTGTATCGTACCTACGTAAAATCAAACTCTATGGACTGTTACAAACGGGTGATTGTCAAGAAGTTTTACGAATTATTTATATTTTAATTCATATTTAATGGGTCCTGTCATGTGATGAATCATGACTATATTTATATGCATACTTAGATAGACGAATGGCTGAAGACAGGGGGCGACGTTTTGCGATGATGACAATATTATTTAATAGTCTCTTCATTAATTTGGTTTACATAAAGGTATAAAACTCGATAAATGCCGAATTAAATATTCACAACAAGTGTAATATTATACAATCTCTGTTATCTTATTTATTGAGCATAATTATACAAGCTCTAAGTTTCGACAGTTTTAATTTCGAACTTTGTAGCGGACATTTAACATTTAGCTCATGACTAAGCACAGAGTTGCCTGATGTGATTTTTTGTTCCGCCAGAAATGTATAATAACTTTTCTCTAAATGTTTTTTGGGTTTTACCTAAAGCCGAAGTTTTTTAATGTGAAATCCATACATTATACTATGGGTTTGCACGCAACATTTCTTGACACCTCAATTATTAACCCGATTTAGTTTGATTGGTTCTAAATTTGTTGCGAGAAGGATTTTGGATGCTTTTGATCGCCACAAGTTGAGTAGTTTCGGGGGTACGCGGTTGAAACCGCGGGTAACAGCTGCTTCCAATACTGGTGCAATACAATGAAGTGGGCTAACGTCATACGATCCACAAAAGTGAACTACAGGCATTTACTCTTTATCTATTGATAATATATCTCTCTCTCTGTGGTCGGTCCCTCATGTCTGAGAATCGTGGTTGTCAGTAGGGTTGCATCACTTGCATCTGGAGTGGATGATCAGACTCCACTCCTCCGGTTTCTGTCCAGCGCGTCTCTCACAACTGCACAGATCGAAAATGAGGGACATTAGTTTCTGTTTACTTACAAATTGCATTTTTTTTAGATACCCATCAAAAGATCTCGTCATTCCGTTGAATAATTGTAATTCCAAGTTTTTCTCTAAAACTGATAGTTAGTCCGAGAATAATTGTAATTACAAGTTTTTCTCTTAAACTGTTAGTAGTAGTAGAATTTTTTGTATGGAATGAAACAGAAACTGCTAAAATTTGGAATGTCCTGAAAGACCAGGCTTTCAAACTACTATATTATTATTCTTATCATCGAAAATTAAACAACCAAATAATGGTTATTTAATTTTCGATTTGTAACACCCGCTGTATCTAAAATCAATTGGACACTTTTTATTTTCAAAATACTTTGTTTAGTTTATATACTTCGTTGATATTTGAGAGGATGAAATGTTTATATCTACACTGATTCACCTATGTGTAAAATGATTAATTTTGATTAATTCATTTGAACTGAATATTATAAAACCTTAACAATCATATTTTCAAGAAATTAATAACCTACAGGACAGAATTTATATTAAAAAAAAAGATTTATTTATGACATAAGTAAATATTTTAGAATTTAACGATCTATGAGACTAACATGAACCGGAACGAGCGAACTGTTTTTTAACAGGTGCGTTCGTAACGTACACTGCTGTTACATCCTACGGAGCTCTCTGAAATCAAAAGCATAAGTACCTAAAATGTATTTTTTATCGCGTCAAATATTAAAATTTAGTCCAAAAATCGAATTGCTTCAATATTTCTCTAGGAGCCTAGTTAAAGGCAGAATATTCAGCTTAAGCTACCGACAAGATTGCACTCAATTGGTGAATAAGCGCATGAAATAGAAAATAATTTACAGTATTTTCTCTTTTAGGCTTTCTTGTGATGTTCAACATAATTAATTGTAGCATTTCTGGTTTTAGGCTTAAATTACAAAATTTGCATTTCAATCTTGTACCGTTTATGGGAGATCCGTTTTTTTTATTAAAAATCATCACTTCACATAAAACAATATTGTGTTTCAATTTGTAACAAAATAACCAATACGAAACCCGCTTTCTCGTCATAGAAATCTATGACCTGAAACAGCTATCAGTGGGTTTTCGTTCCATGCAGGTACACCAATAGCGTACTCAATGATTAAATAAAATTAATTTATATGCCACTTACTCGCTTGTTTACCAACTGTAACTAGTTTGTTGTCCTTTATCCTTTGATAACGGAAACCAAGTTTACGTAGTAAGTCTGGTGACACTTATTAATGTGTGTGTACAGCTAGATTCTCTTGTCTAAAATGGAGCCTTAGCTAGTTGACTTCGCGTAGAGTGCGCGAGGATTGTGCGCAGACATTCGGCAAAAGCCTAGGCTAGATGCAAAGGTTATGACAGGGACAGTAGTTCGAAAAAGCAGTGGTTACGTCAAGATGACCTAGTGATGCTCTAGTAAAACTTTAGTCTGTGATTCTTATGTCAATACCGAGAAGATAAACACCTCTGTTACAGCTCCCAGTCTATGACTGAAATAATGCAACCTGTTTATAACATTTCTATTTCAAAAGCCTTGTGTCCTATACAAACATTTTTCTCATTGTTCGTATCATACCATTCCATTGTGGGGTCGATTCAAAAGTGCTCATTAAACAATTACATAATGAAAAGCGAATTGTACTATACAGTACGCGTCCACAACTCGAATATCGGTCACATCCGGAGCGATCACATAATGAATGAGATACCCACATTGATGTCCATTATCAATTCTGTCTCATCCCTGTACCTACCATTAGCGCAGTTACAACCCTATCGCCATATATGTATAAAAGTGTACTTTCAAATTCAATCGATCACACCACACACTGTTTGTTAATGCGGTCTCGCGGTTGAGACCAATGCCAAATATTATATGCTACTGTTATTCTATACAACAAACGCTTTATCAGAGCGCTCTAACCAACGCGATTTTATATTAGTATCCATGTTACAGCGACAACAGTCGACAAAAAAGGTCTTGCCGTAATTAAATGACCGAATCCAGTGCTTCAGCAATGTTATTTGCTTAATTTGCAAATGATTCTGGCTACATCGTTATTGATCAAAGAAAAAAGACGTGGTTTGTTTCCGCTGCTTGTTATCAACTTCAATTATAAGGGTCAATTGGTGGAAATTGCTTGTTGTCCTGCTCATTGGTAGTGTCAAGTAGCATTATTTATTCGCATTTTTTTATTGACTACATTGTAGTAGGTATTGTATATTTTCAAGCTATTCAAATTGAGAGTAAGTGGAGCCCCTTTTTTTATGTCGACAAAAATCGGAAGCAAATGATTTATCGGCTGTGCTGTCTCAATAATTTCCGAGATATAAATCGGACTTATTTTTTATTACATTGAACATAATATGCTATAAAATGGCACTACTGCTTGGTTAAGTTCAGTAATCACGCCAGTTCCCTCTTGTGCTAATAACTTTCAATGGCTTGCCAAGAACCCTCTTGTTTTATGAGGCATAAATGTCAAAAAGGGAACGATAGTTCTTTGTACTAAGAATTTTCGGCCTGTGCGATTGAGTCAGAAGTATTCTGCACATCTAAATTTATTTTAAGTGGTTAGTGTAGTTTCCATACATTATATCAGAATATGATGTATGGAAGAAATTGCTTAAGTTTAGTACAAATATAGCCAGCGTCATCTTAACAACTACGTAAACCTTTGTCCTCTTTGTCGCCATCCCTAAAGTTATTATTTCTTTGCACAAGCCAGTACATCCTCGCTGGCAGCGAGCTCGTCGGTCCGGCACTGCATGCGCTAGTGACCACGGCACTGACCCTGCACTGGTTCCGAACTGATGCACATGCAGCTTCACTTACTGCTAACATAACGTGTTATTGTTCAGAGTCATGCTATTAAACTACTTAGAGGCAAAGAAAAGCAACGTATTTCAGCTTGTTACTGCAGTCGTTTCGCTTGTAAAAGTTGTAAGGAAATGCATATTTGTTGGGAAATAGGCATCAATCCGTTTTCTGCACCAAATTACCATTATGTCTTCGGTAATCTCCGGTGTTCCATTGTTAGAATTGAACGTAGTTTGTAGTATCTCCGTATGGATTATTATGAATTTGGACAGAGAGACAGGTTTAGCGCGATCTTGTTTTTAAGTATAACTTTACTGGCCAATGCAGCTCATGAGTTCCCCGATAAAATGTTTACTGTACTTACAAGCGGAAAAAATCCTATTACGTGTTATGCTTTGATGCGACTTTCAATCTATGAACATAAGTGAAGTGATTACAGGCGTTACTAGATCGAGGCGATAGACTTTCTTCAGAAATAACTTGTTTCTGCTTAGGAACCTACGACGAACTAACTGCCAATTTCAATAACGTATCAATCCGGGCTCTAAAACTTCTGATTCACTCAGGGTTACAGGTTGCAAACTAGGACATTGATTGGTTATAAACATTATGCGATCCCTACATTTGGATTGAGATTGAATTCGATTGGAAAACCCGCATCGGAAATCTACAGATAGTGGGATCGTTTACAGTCCAGTGACCAACCCAATTTGTCCTGTAGTAATTATGTCTATTGATGACATAGACGTAATTACTACAGGATGAATTGGGATTACCCATAGAAGTTTTAGGTATAGTTATTCGCTTACTGGCCTATAATATGCTGACCGCAACCTGATGTTGTTTGTAGTCAAATGTAGAGTGGTGATTCCCCTTGACTCATGATGTTTACAGGATGTCATTCAGTGTTCGATAGGATATTCCCCAATAAATCTCAATCTAAATAATATACTATTCGTAAAATATGAATTGCTCCGTTTCAGATATGATTTCAATTACCATAAATATATGCATTCATGCAACTGTTACCTGCTTTTAATTCATGCAAATGCATTAAAATGGCTATAAATGTGTTATGCTCTGCGTTCATAATTATTTATTCATATCATTTTGCGTATCAGCCATCATTTCCTTTGATTTTTGTTGAACTTTAATATCTGCGAGACTGTTTATTAAAAGCGAATGCTGTATGTCTGTGCGTTTCCCAAAACTGCCAAAGAGTCTTTTTTGTATTCACATCGCCATTGAAAATCATTAAACTCGTGATTTATTAACAATGCGTTGTTCATTATTATTAAATGATATATTTACTTCTTATAGTTTTTAAATCAGTGCGATACTAAACCTTTAATACTTTAGTACTACGGATAATGACAATTCGAAACAAACCTTCCTGCCCGCTGCCACCCCATTAAATCACCTATGGCAAAAAGCTTAGTTGTGACAATAGTTTAAAAAAAAAAACAAGTACCAATTTTCTTCACTATAACGTAGAAAATAAAGAACTCTCCATACAAATGTTTCATCTCCTTTTACACCCCTTAAAAAATATTGACAACAATTTTTTCATTGCCAAAAGAAGTACTAAATTGGATAGTTCATTAAAAATATCCAATTAAGTACTAATTTTGGCAACTATGCGTTCAAAAGCAAAAGCCTCTCATACAAACCTCTGCGTGCCAAGATATAAGTGCAGCCTCAAAATTTTAAGTGTCTGCGACCAGCGAATTAGGCGCCGCGTTAGTCAGGACTTCGATGCTTATAGAATTAGATAAAGGTACGAAGGGTGTCACCGTAATAAAGTTGTTAAAGGCGAAACAAGTTAGACGATGGCTTTGATTTGGGAACTGTGAAGACATAATATTGAGTTTACACCTTTTATGTTACTCCCTATTCTTTCTCCATATTTTTTTATGATTCTTAGCTGTTCTTTTTATCAGTCTCCTGCAGTATTAAGTACTTTTGTGAGTTTGCATCTTCTCGTACGAGAAATACGAATTTTCTTTTGTAAACTTAAATATGTTTTTTTTTCTTGGGAGAAAAATGTGACCGATATTCCATATTGTAGGCCAGTCATATCATAACACTAAAAATCGCAAAGAAACGGCTTGTTCTAATTTTTTAATATTTTATTAGGGAAGACCAGAAGCGTATATCCAAGTTTGCCTTCACACACTTTTGTCACTCTTTTTAGTATTCTTAATATAAAGCGTACGCTTATACTTAGCGTTTTTTTTATAAAATATGTTCTATACGTTTTTAAATATGATAAAATTTGAGCAAGCTTGAAACATACCAATAAACAGCACTTCAAAAGTTGACATTCTTTGCCAGAGAAGTGAAATTTTAAGATTTTCTTGTTGCACACCCTCATTCTAAACTCGAACTATTTTCTACAAACTCACGTCTAAAATTGAAGTTATAACGATACTACCGTCCGTCCGGGGCCGGGGCTCCGCCCGCCTGAAATCTATTGTACAGGTTTAGGATAAGTTCGTAAGGAATCTCAATACGTAGCAATCGTTATGTAAATAGTTAGTGTAAATATTATGTAATAATAGTTTCACTTGTGGATTTCATGTGGCTTTCCTATCAAACTACCCTGAAACCACTTCGAGACCAGGGCCAGCTCTGTAGGTTTAATACATACCAAGATTTAGCTCTCAAAAAACTGCGTTTTTTCCAAAAAAGTGAAACATTAAGATTTGGTAAATTTTTTGACCCCTGAAAATACTCATTTTACGTGTAAAATCATGGGAAAAATCTTAAGACAAATGTAATCTAATACGAGTAGCTTAAATTAATGCAAAAAACGATGTCTGTGGGCCAAATAGTACTAACAAATCTTATACATAAAAAAATTGGGAAAACTGCTATTTTAGCAAATCTGCTGTTTAGTTTTCACAATACTTAGTTAATATTTATATTTACACGTTATATAAAAACCTAAAGTTTAGGACTTAGAGTACACCAAAAAGAGTGAGAAAATTTCGCGGTTTTTCGAGTGTTGCAATGATAGCACAGGTCTTTCGAAGATGCAAGGACATACGCTACTGGTAGTGGTCCTAACTACATACGAGTATATAAATATCAAACCTAAGCCGTTCGTTTGAAATTTTAATTTTCGATATGGCTGGCGTATTGCGTCTACTAATAATTATAATGAAACGATTAAAGTTAAATTGAATTGATTATCGTTTTGTATTAAAGAAAATTGCAGAAGTCACACCCTAACCCCTCCAATTTACGTGTCTCTTGGAAATCGCAAAGTCTTAAATTAAAATGAGGTTGATTCTTAGAACTTTCAATAACACATGTGTACATGTGCATCCCCCATAAATTGTATGCTTATTGTATGCTTGATTAATCATATGTCTTTATACAAAACATAAACATGTTTTTTTCAGGCGTGCATAGATGACAACTTGGACATGGTGGAGTTCCTAGTGACTCATGGCGCAGACGTCAATCGCGGAGATAACGAAGGATGGACCCCACTGCACGCCACGGCATCGTGTGGCTTTCTCAGCATAGCTAGGTAAACAACCATAAATTCACATGTTCTTTATTTACCGGATAGTCGATACGAGGGAAGAGGGTGTAGTCAGCTTTTTGACTATCCTCTTCGACGATGTTGCTTCTGCGTCATCGTGTAATAAAGCGATTTTACAAAATCATCATAAAACTAGCATACATGCGATTTGTGTTATTTGTAATGCTATGTGCATTACAAATAACCATTAGTAGTGAGTAGAGATTTGATTCTTTGTTTTAAAGGAACCATAGAAAAGTTACTCAAATTGGGGGCGTCCTTATACATTATGATTGGTTGTTGTTATTTTGGTCAACCAATCGATAAAGGACTTGATCAGTAAACAGGGTAGTAGGTAGGTGTAACGGGGTGTGGTAGGTAGTAGGTGTAAAATAAACTGGGTTTGAGGCGGAAAGAAAATGTCCTTCAACGAGGATAATTCCGGTATACCAATCAATATTAACTTATTTGTGCCATAATAATAATATGATGAATAAGGCAACATTGACGCAGCGTGAGACATACGATAGCCAACTATAAACAAAAGGTTGAGTCACACTGACCCAATAGGCACCGGGTTTTCTGTGAACGACGCTATTCATTGTATTAAACTAAGAATTGTAACATATTGAAGTGTATTATTTTATAGTTCATTGCCTAATATGGTATATTAATTATTAAGTACTTTGATTAAAGTGTCTTGTGGTTTTGAATACGTTAGTGTCCCTTCTCTGTCTCTAGTGATTTGAGAGTAATAAAGAACGGAACCGGGAACGGAAAAGTTCGGTCAAGTTGTCTGGTATGAGGTCATCCGGTAGAAAAGCGGAGTGGTCAACATTGCCCACAGAATAAGGAAGCTGAACTGCCATTTGTACGGCCATATTAAAAAAAAACTGAATACCATTTAGTTAGAAGCATTCTTAAGTACAGCGTAAATCGGCAAGCGTTGGATAGGACGGCAGGTTATGTAGAGCGAAGATCTTCGCGGGATGGCTGGTAGGCAGCTTTATGAGAGGAGCAAGAACCGAGTTAAATGACAGCAATTAAAGTCGCTTAAAACGACCACACTAGACAAGTTTGTGCTAATGATTACCGCTGAAGTGAGAATCGTTGCTCAGTTTAACTATCAGCTTTTTCCATCATACCAACCTCTGTATGGAATATAAAACAAATGAAATGCGCATCAGTTGTCAGTTAACCCCAACAAATTGTGATCAATTGAAAGAATCGATCAGTGCGGTATGCCCTGCTAACAGCTTGTTACTGAGATAACTAAGTGCAATAAACAATTACTTTCAATTCACGTTCATCGATCAGTGAGTTATAATGACTACTTATTTGTTTGTTATTTTCTCTTCTACTAAATTGATAAGCAAAAACAGGATACATTTTTTATTTACTCGCCCATTCCCTTCTATTTGCTGCACCCAGTGAATAGCTTGTTTTTCCTACCATTATTAATTACTGCATTATATACATAGGTATGTCTAAAATAGTAATATGAACTAATATTATTGTCTAAGCTGCGAATATTCTTGGTCATTCGAAACATTCGATCAGACGGAATAATACAGAACCATTTTGAGAATATTATACCATCTTCCAAGAAAATGATTAGTTTTTCCTGTTAGTATTCCTAATAATCTATACTTTGTTACTGTTGTTATACTGACAAACAATATTGCCAAAGAGCTTCTCTTATGAAAATAACTTTGTTTTGTTTTTTAATATTGTTTATTTTTGGCGTAAACACACTTTTGAAAATCAGTTTCGTAGTGTATCTGTAAGTTTATTTTAATAATGGTAATTTTTTCTTTCACGGTTGCATAACGAATATTACGTATTTGTCCTTTTTCACACTGTCAGTATAGAAATAGGATATGGATTTCGTATAAAACTGTCTACCAACCAAACAATCAAACGAAACATAACGGGGGTCGATAAAATAGGCAGTGCACAGGGATGAATTCTTACGTTTTTCCCAGCTTTTATGCTGAACATCGACTGCTGAAGCTAGTTCTCTGTTTTTCATCCACTGTCGAATCATCATTGATTGAAATCAGGAAAATACACGACAGTAGTAGATTGACGTCAATATAACATACGTAACGGGAAAAATCATCATTGCGTAAATTATTATGTAATTTTATTTTTAACTCCGCATGTGACTGATAGATGAGTAATATATAATCGCGTTTAAATGTGCAAGCGCCATCAACTAGTGTTGGGTGATCTTACTGGTACACAAAAATCTCAAGCAAGGTGAATTTAGTTCGTAGCACGTGTTATGGTCAAGTAAATGCATAAAAGTATTTGACGAGAGGGATAGGAATGCTACTACACATAAATATAGTATCCACCTACGACTTTATCTGCGTAGTATTTATTTATATACCTTTGGGGGGCCACTCTCGACTTCCCGAATATTTTTGTAATGTATTTCAATGAAAAGTCATGGCTCCTAATACGACGGACTTATCTGATATGATGGATTTGCTGGCTTGGATGAAAATGCAAGCTTCCCTTTATGGTATTCAATTTCAAATTCTATTAGTCATGTTATCGAGACGATATGGATCTAAACCATCCGCATTCAGTCTATCCCTAGCACTTTATTTGATGGTTCTAGCTTTGAGGTGTGTTACGCTACGCTTGCGGATTGTCGTTCCCATTCAAAGGTCTCTTAACATTTCTAATGGGCGTGATTTCTAAAGACTTCAGCTTGCTAACTCTGGAAACTACTTTAATTACTTCTGTCAATTTCTGGATTAAAATATTCCTTTAAGGTTACTAACTGCCAGCATAGATATCCCTAATAGAATGTATTACTACAACATGTACTCTCCTTTTCAGGTACCTCTTGGAGAACGGCGCGGACGTTGCCGCCGTGAATTATGATGGAGAGCTGCCCGTGGACATCGCCGATAGCGATGCGATGGCCGATATGCTGCAGAAAATCATCGATGAGAAAGGTTCGTATTACGAAATACAAGTATTTGCTTGCGTAACTAGCATCCCGCCCCAGCTTCACTTTTTCTTTTCTTTATTAAAACAATTCCGAAATAAGAGCATTCCTAAAAGAAATTCTCTTAGCTATTAGAGAAAATGAAAGTTAATTTTCTTTGAGGCCCTAAGCTCGCTGCCGGCTTTTAATTACAACACTGACAATGTTATTGCTGGTCTAAGAAATGTCTTTGTTCCTGTACATATTGTTTTTTTTTTAATAGATTAACATTGTTACGCCAGAAAGACTAGTTATTACATATACTATTTCCCCATTAATACACTTGTGCCACTGTTCCATTCACTAATCCTGACAATTAACAATGATGGAATATCCCTGTGTCTTACTTATATTCTCTTGTTTCCCAGGCGTGGACTGCGATAAATTTCGCAACGCTGAAGTGGACGCTCTGCTCAGCGATGCTCGCAAATGGGCAGCCAACGGCTACGTGGAAGTGAGGGACATGAATGGAGGCACACCGCTCCACGTCGCTGCAGCTAAAGGATACGTCGATGTGAGTATTATGTTAATTCTTTTAGAACGGTTACTTAAACACTGAGATGTTCTTGAAAAAGAGATTATGTACCTTTATACAGATTTGTTAATTTCTAAGAACTAACTTTTAATAAGTTCACTAATGTATGTTACAAAAGAAATGAGATATCTTGAGATTTCTTTTGCTGTAAAATTTGGTGGCAAAAAAGTATTAGTAATTGTGTGCCTTTTTTAAAGCCTAGAGTAGGGGCCCCACTCAGCCCTGCGTGGTTGTACGATACACATCTATATTTCCACAATGTTAAGTTATGATCGTGGAGCCAGATGATTAAGTCTTGCGAAACACACAGACACATGCTCCGTCCGACGACCACTGATAAAACATAGCGTGTTATGGCACTGCATGCTTAAATCTTACCTGTATCACGTCTCCAGGTGGCTAAGACCCTGCTAGAGGAGTGTGGCGCGGACCCCGACTGCGTCGACTACGAGGGTTGGACCCCGCTACACGCGGCTGCTCTCTGGGGCCAGAAGGAGGCCACCGCCTTGCTGCTCAAGTACGGAGCCGACCCGATACTCAAGAACTATTCGGTAAGTATGGGTATACTGGCCCTAATACCACAATAGGGTTGGAAACTGATGGCCAAGGCAGTCGCAGTCATTGAACGATGAGCTTGAATGAATTTAAATCAATTTCATTTATTCAAATAAGGCAAATCAGCACTTTTTGAAAGACAAAATTTATATAACGCCCAACCTTGAACACTTCCTAGTGATTATGCTGGGAGCAGAAGAGGCGCAATAATTTCCCTAGTTCCCTAAATTCGTCTGTCTAAAGTTAGATAACAAGTTTGAAGAACCTTTACAGTATAAGTTAAAAAAAATATATAAATCAATAAATATGATAATTTGCCACGTGTTAGCTAGTACACATCAATATGCAAAATACGCCTAAATCGACAATTAACCCGAGCAAAGCCTGCCAAGCTGAAACAATAAAAAACCTCGAGGTGCAAAGGGCGTGGCCGCTGACATGTGTAATGCTTGATTATATAAAACTAATAATGCGAGGATTGTGTCAATAACATACAATGAAGACAGTGACACAAATATAAATAAGCCGATAAAGAATTATTAAACATGTCAGTAGGCTAAATAATAAAGTGAAAGAACAGGCTTGTCAACTAAATAGTCGTTGATCGAGTAGTATGCCTTCGAAAAAAGGTTTGATTTAACGTGGTGAATAAGTATTTACTACGAGATTTCTTTAAACTTGTACATTACATGTTTATCATGTTGTCCCGCTCTCACGTTTCATTACTGCGCCTGGTATAATCGTTACTGTTCAGAAACTTAAAATAGAGAACCCGGGGAATCTTATAAAATGTATAAAAACTTGTATCCTAGTTTTGAGTTGATTGGTATAATCATATCTAATATTGATTTGAATTGAATTAATTGTCAGCCTACTAATATATGTGTGTCTACATTTATTTTCAAACAAAACCTAAAATTAATTTCCAGGGCCAAACCTGTCTTGAACTAGTTGACCCAGGGATGCTGTCATTCCTACATGACGCGATGCACGCACAGCGTCGTATGAATAACAACAATAACAACAAGCGCAAGCGCAGCCCGCCGCAGCACGAAGCCAAGCGGGCTGACATTGAGATCACGCCGCAGCCCGAGAAAATCGTCAACGGTAAGACAGAAGGTGCATTCTTTGATTATTATTCTTATACTTTAAACGCGATTACTATTTACAAGTTTTTTTTTTGCAAGTTGACTAAGCCAATTTTTGCACAACCATTCATTAGAGTTTGAGAACTCGGTGGGCCATATTACCGGCCGCACACTGTATGTGCTACTCTCGCCAAACCTGTTGATTGCTTCGAACATGAGACGCGCTTTGCCCAGTAACTAACCAAACCGTAAGGTTTTCGCGTTAACCCGTTGGTCCCTTCCAGTCACTGGTAAACCCAAAAGTCGGACAACCAACTTTACACAGACATACAGGCAGTGAATCCATATAAAATATTATTACTCAGCTGCATCTGGTTAGACTTGGAGCGAAACACAGTTGAGAAAAGGCAGATGGATATGAACTGTAACAGTGTTGAAACAAAGTCAACTTGTGCATTAAAACTTATAAGTCGTTATCGTACCTAGATTTAGTTAGATCGTGCTACTGTGGCTGTAGTGTGACGTCGATAGCGGTAAGGGGGCTTTCAGTGTTGTCATTAGATAAAGATCCGGAATGTAATAAAGTGTTGAGCAAATCGTTATTTATGAAACCTAAAAAGTTGTTTATTTCTTCACACGCATCACGCATTGAAACGATTATATTTAAATAAATCGTGTATAGTACGCAGCTTTCCTCTACATATTAAAATAGTTTAGTGTTGACTGCCAACTACAAATTTCGATGTGCTTTCCGTGACACTTGTCGCTTTTGATAATATTCATATAAATAAAGGGCTATTTTACCAGTTCCCCAGTATCAATGCTTTCCATATTCCCAAAATGGGGCGGCAGTTTTTTTATGTAAACGGTTAACCTACACGTAGTTTTAGTTACTCACATGTAGCAGGTTCAATTTCAAGTCAATTTTGGTTGAATATTGTACAGGTCACCATAACTGTGCAGTCTCTGGAAAATGTGCAGTTTTTTAGTTGAGTTTAATTAATTATCTATCATCAAACATACAACAATATGTCTTAAACAGTGATAGAGCAGAATAAAAAATAAACGACTTTGCTACTTATTTAGCTTGATCATTTTGTTATTTCGAATTATATGAGTGTGTGTTGTGCTAACTGCCACTCGCCCGATGAGCTGGCTGAGGTCGCATTTAACTTCATACTGTAGGTTTGGACAACATCAAATTAAAACAATATCAATAAAAAAACAGTATTTATTTCATTGATAAATAAATAATTTGATGTTTCAAAATGAGAATTAATGTTGTTCAAACCGGTCACTCACTCATTCATTCATTACCACGACAGACAAGCCGCCGGCGCCGGAGGTCTTAAAGACGGAGGGCAAGCCCCCGCGCGGCCGCCCGCCGTCTCCCGACTCCACGGAGGCCGAGTCCTCGCCCGAAGACGCGCCCTCATGGCGCCGATCTGCTTCTTTCCGTAACAGACAGCCAGACCCGCCCAGTAAGTTTTATTCTGTATGGGGAGTAATTAGTGGACTGCTATTTTCTTTCAATCTTTTTCTTTAAAGGTTATTGTAGTCTATCGAGGATAAACAGTCGATATTAATCGCCTCAAAATATAATCAACCGTGATGCTGCACCTCCTCGCCCGGCAGGCATCAATCGTTACCCAACTACCATGCACATTACACACGGTTGGAGCTTTACTAAAACTCCTTTGTTGTCATCATTTACTGAAAGTGGTGCTGAATTCGAACTGCACTAGTATAGTTTGTTACGCGTTCCTAACGCTCTTAAAGTTTGTCTATATATGTCTAAGAGTGTATGGTCCACAAATAACTAATAAAACTGATATAGATCAATCTATAGAAACAGTGAGGAAATTAGGGTGACAGATCGCTAGCAATCTTTATAGTTTTATATCTTAACGCGCGTGGAATTTGGCAAAACGGGTTTTTAATTTTTTTGGTAGGTTTAATTCTTTTGCTTAAATAAAAGTAGCCTAAGTTATTCCTATCACATCGGCTATCTGCCAGAGAAAGTCCTGTCAAAATCGTTTCAGCCGCTTCAGAGATTACCTAAAACAAACAGTTAGACAGACATTATTATTTTTTGTATTTTTTTGTATTACACTGTAAAAACTTCCATATGCATTTAGTAAAAAGCTGTTATCTTACATAACTAACAGAAACTTGAAATGTATTTATTTGTAAAGATATGTACAGACTGTTACCAATGTCAAATAAAATATCTTTTTAATGACTCCACATTTTGTACATTTCCAGGGGACGGCAGCAAGACTTCTAACAACTCGAGCAGTGACAACGACACCATACTTAGGAGGACACACAGCTTTGAAAACGATAAGAGGTACCGAGTCGATGCAACACGTTGCACTCTCGCTCATACTTTAATAGTACACAACGTTATAGGAAGGCGTTCTGTAAAAAATATACGGTAACAAACTTAACATCATATCATTCAGAATTATTTGCTATACAACACGGTGATATCAAAAAACCGTAATAAATAAAGTCTCATGCTTTAAAGAAGATCTAGACATTTCTGACTAAATAATGATAAAATCTATTCGATTTTAAATCATAATTTCATTAGAGAAGGCAGATTTATTTATCAAATTAATTGTGTTTTAAAAATCTTTAACGGAATCTTATAATTATATATTGGATGCTACGAGTGGCAGTCAGCCAGGTTTTATTTTTATTGAACGTCTACAGAAACTAAACTGTTGTGTGATGTTAAAGTATCGCTGTATATACAAATTAATAGTATGTCGTTAAAATTTAGCATGACAACTAAAAAATCAATTACAATATAAACATTCTTAGAGAATTGTGAGCCCGGATTTGTTTGTACTGTATATTTTTGAACGGTTTTAACTAGATGGGCAGACGACCTGGTGAAGGTCGCGGGGTGCCGCTGGATGCAAGCAGCTCAAAACACTTTGTTATGGAAATATATGAGGGGGGGATAGGCTATGCCCAATAACGGACACTTTCCAGCTGATACGATGAAAATATTTGATGTAATTCTTTATGTAGGCAAATATGTAGGTAATATGAAATCAAAAGTGAGAATAACAAATTAAGTGTGATTGATTCCTTACGTATTCAATCTGTTTGGAATGTAGTTTTTAATTTTAGATAAAATAATTTTGCTCTTTTTTTGTTACTATAAAACATTGTCTTACTTATTGAGCTCACAATTCTTTAGAAATGTTAAAAGCTTATTCAAAGTCATGATCAAGGGTTTGTGATTAGTGCTGGCATACAAATACACGTGTGTTAATGTGATGTTCTGGGCTACTTACTGGACTTGAACAAATATTCGTGACGTCATAACTGTTGTACCTAACACGTAGTATAAGTGAAGGTATCTTAAGTACTCTAGCTATGGCAGGGACACGAATATTCGTCGAATTTCGATGAGTACGGCCCTGGGCTTAAAACCACTGCAGATCAGGAAGGTACAACGGAATGGGTATTCTGGCTTCTTGCGGTTTGCTGGAACTTTTGATATCCAATATTTATGCTGCATAATCAAGTAACCGCTTATGTGATGTCCCATCTCCAAGGGAATTGATGGTATAAACAACATTATACAGAGCTCGTCTCTTTGTTTGCTAGCACTAACCAACAAATAAAGAAATAGAGAAAGAACATCGTTTAACAATGTGCTAACGTATGAGTAACTGCTGAAAACCATATAGTATTCATTCTTAATTGAGAACAAAAATTTTTTTTTGCTTTCTTGTATATTTGAAAACTGACATCAAAAGTGCATGTGGAAGTGAAAAGAATTCGAATGCATTCCGATTATTTGTTATCGCAAAATCTATATTCATAGGCCTTTGGCGATTCCCACAGTACCTATGACGTCAATTTCGATTAAACATGAATATACAACATTACTTGACCGTCAGTACGACAAATTGTTATTTCTTTTTTTTGCCTTAATACTTTCATTTGGAGCTGCATACACTTTTGTCACATCTTTCATAAAACCTCAGCCAGTGGCAGTTCCCGCTGCCCAGTAAAGTCTTCAATTCTCTATAACATTTAACATCGCATACGCTACGTACATGTCGCATGCTTGTGTGCATTGTAGCTTCTACCAACGCTACAGAGACGTGACCGCACGTATAAAGGCGTCCTCCTGTCCTTCAATACCGCCGGCGCAGCCTGCAGCGGAGAGGAAAAATACTCAAGAGCACACTAACAATGCAACAGAGAGTACTAACGACGATATAGAAACAAGGTGCTCGTTAAATATAAGATGGCGATCGCTGCGGTTCGTTTTCAATTTATTGAACGGGCTTACATAGTATTTGTGTAGTTTTCTTGGACTTAAGTTTAGTTGGCAGCGCGATCGATGAACCCTTACCATCAAGTAGGATGTCTGTTATCTTATTCGAAGTTATATAATATGTATACTACATAAAAAAAAACCGTATGTTACTGTCTCACTGCAGAGCAAAAGCCTCTTCTCTTATACAGAGAATGTCAAGTCCAAGATAGTCTTAAAAAGTACATGCAGTATGCCAATTTAATCAACCGCATAAAAAATATGAAAACTTGTACATATAAAAGTTAACGCTGTTATGCAATTAGTATTTCTCTAAAACAACAGCTGCTTGTAAACGCAGCAGGGGAGCAGGATAGAACCATTAGGAAGCGCAGGAGCCTCTCTATTCAGGTTTGACTCAGCATCAGAAAAATAAATCCATATATTGATGAAAAATGAAGGTACTGTGCACCGAGACATTATACAAAGGTGACATTACAATACAAGTAAGATTTTAAATTGTTTAAAAGAGGGTAAATATTTTTTGTACTTTTCGCAAAATATATTTCACTGATAGGAAGCATTACTGTTCCCGCCTGATATTATATGCCCCTTTAATCTCGATTCGTAGGCGACGGCGCGTCGCAGAAAATAGTTTATTCAGTTTTCTCAAGTCTCTTGACTATGTTACGTCGATAACTTCTTTTTCTTATAGATTGTAATAAACGAACCGCAGTGATCGTTACCATTCATGAAAACATGAATGTTTTTATTTCATCAAGATAACTGTTTTTTATGTATTGCTATGTATGCTTATCACTGTTTTTCTAAATGTTTAAATGTTGCTACTTATATTATTTGTATATATTTATATCTATACAAACATTACAAACACACACAACTTTATCCAGTAACAATCTGTGTAACTGTTCGAACTTGTCTCATTTCTGATACATAACAGTTTACGGATCGATAATAAAAGTTACTAGAAAAAAAAGTTACAAGTTCTATATTGTCGATCTTTATCCACTCGCTCAAAAGCAATAAATTATAAATAATGCTTCCTTCACAATATAAAAGCCACCCCCAAGTTATTCAAAAATGTATTTGAAATGTGGAGAACGTATTTTTGAAATAGATAAGGTATCACTTTACTGATAGCTTCATAAACAAACAAATAAATACATATATATATATCATACTATACAAGTATGTTTTCGGTGTCATATTCAGTATAAGTCAATGTATACGTTTACGTACTTAGAATAAACCCCACGGAGAGACGGGAGAGGGAAGTGAACACGTGGAGCGGCCCCACCACCACCACACCGAACGCCAGCCCTACTAACACCACCACTACCACGACAGTCAGAAGGTATGGTACAGTTGTTGTAATCCTGTGCTTGAGTATTCATTTGTGGACGAAACTTTTTGTAAGAGAATTCGACCTTATGGCTCTGTTAACACCAAAGACGAGCACACTTAGTTTCGACTCACAAACAAAGTATTTAAATGGAATATTATTACTTAATTCTTATATATTTAAGTAATTTTATGGAAATTATATTCAGAAGTAAAAAGCTATGTATCTGTGGTAGGTTATTGGTGTTCGTCATAGATGCAACTTTACATAACTGATGGGACCCAGACTGTCTAGATAAAATAAAACGAGTGTCCAGAATATCGATTTATTAAGACAACTTAAATGTTGTCGGCATTTTATGGACGATTGAATATAAGAATTTGAAGCTTATATATTGATACTGATAAAAATAAACACCATTGTTTTTTTTTACTAAAAATTTCATATTTGTGTAACTCAAGACAATACAAAGATTCGTGTTGTATGACAACAGTTCCCCGGAGAGTGTAGAGTCGAACACTAACATTACTACACCCAGCGCGGCCACGCCCACCAAATTGTCGCCCGGGAACATATTCAAGAATTTCTTCAAGTAACCGTGATATTATACAGAATGCTTGGACACGGGAATTGTGGTCTTATCTCATATCTCAACATAGTGTTGATCTTACATTGTCCAAATTGATGTATGTGCGGAAAGTTTTAAGTGCCTATAGCAACGTATCGACGACAAATTACCAATATCATCTTCTATCTAAAAACATACCTACTACTTTACGGGAAACAAAAAAAAAAGTCTCAATCTTTCATTTACCAGTTGGATGTATACCGTACCGTATTAGTGTTTTATGAGATAAATAGTTAAATATCGTGTCAGGAGGTTTTGCCAGTATACGTCGTATTTTACGTCGATTGGCATTCAATCTAAAAATCGTAAAAAAGAACTTAGGAGGTAATGGTACTTTATCGTCGGTATGTAACTTTGTAGCGAGTGAATCGTTTTAAAGATTTGACGTGTAGTTTGGCACTGTTGTTTTCATTTCACTTACTAAAGATCATAATTTTGAGAAACATGTTTATTGATCTCTCATCTATAGTTCAGTTTAAAACAGTTCTCGTGTTCAATCAAAGTCGGTTTTATTTGTGTGTTTGTTATCACTTGCGCTTCGTCTGTTGTGTGATCGGACGATTTTATTTGCGTTTTATTGAGACTATTATTTCAATAATATCAAGCATGTCAAGTTTGATATTTTTGTTTTTAGACGTGTTGCATGTCTAACAGAGTATTTGTCTAGACAATTTGTAATAATTGTTTTCATTTTGCTTTGTTTTGTGAAATCGACTTACGAACTTACTTACGAACAAATAATAACACAGTTCATCTAACAGGTCGTTTGTACCCCCGGTTCGGGATGAGGAGAGTGAAACTCAAAGGAAAGCACACGCGAAACGCGTGCGGGAGACGCGGCGCTCCACCCAAGGCGTCACGCTGGACGAGATCAAGTCAGCCGAACAACTCGTTAAGAAGAAAGCCGGTAATGGCACCACAGAAAGCCCCTCCCCTGGCAGTGTGAAGAAAGATGAACCCGCAGCTGCGGCCGCTGCCGCCACCTCTACCGCTACCACTACCGCTACCGCTACCGCTACCACTACCGCTGCCACTGCCGCTGCCGCTACCGCTGCTGCAGCTCCCACACCCACACCGGATAACGGCTCGGTACGTATGAAACACATTAGAACTAACCCAATAGTTACGAGTATTCAGCAAACTCGGTTGTAGAGGGTTAACAGGAGGGATAGGGAATTACTAAAACAATTTGATTATCTCTAAAAATTTGCTTACCAACGTGACTAATTGGTAAAAGGGAAGGCTATTAACTATTGGAAAAATGTTTAACATGAAATTATGTTTCGATCTAATTGTTGATTTGAGGAAGTTTCCAAAAGTAAATGTTAGATGAGTGTAATTTGAATTGGGCGATTTAAAGTTTAGCTACATAAGTGTTTTGGTCGTAACAAGTTATATCATTAAATACATTAAAAATAAAATCTTGTACTCTTGTTTCGGCATAAGTAGATAGATATCTTCTTAGGTCAAAACAAAATGTTTGTTCTCATAGTTTTTTGGACTTTGCGCATAAAGTGGTCCTGCAACACTTGTACATATGGTTGAGTTTGCATTTTTTTGGGTTTTCTTTTTATAATTTTACACCAACACTCATTAGTTCAATGTTATTTTTATTTTCATGCCATCTTGTGTTAATGAGACCATTCGGTACATTGTCATGCGGTTCATAAACCATTCCTTATTTCATTGGGATTCAGAATAAAAATATATCTAGTCTTGTACCGTAAACTGCTGCAACTTTGCCGTAGTTTTATAGAAACATTGACATATTTCGAAAAATTACAATCAATTTTCACCCTTGTCAGGTTGGGGATAAAGCTTATATTAATGGTCATTGGCAGTGTACTTAGAACTATGATTACTCTGTTTCATTTTCGAAATATAACAGTCTTAATCACTAGGCAAAGTTGGGCCACAAAACTGTAACATTGCCTGCTTCAATTTTGACACTCTAAACAACTTAAGTACATCATTCCTGCACTTGAAGTTAACCCTTATTAATGGGACATAGGGATAAGAATTGCAAAACAGTCACTTTTTGCTTATACCACTAGAGACAATGCTAGGCAATGTTGTGTTCGACTTTGCTGTTAGTTTCATACTTTATTTGATATTGCTTAGGGTTGTCGCATACACTATGGAGTAAAACGACCTAAAATGTGTTTAATACTGTTTATTATATAAAACTGTATTTTAAAATGAAATTGTATTCTCATCAATTATAAAGAAAGAAATTAAATTGTATAATTTTTATTTTTAAGATTTTTAAGATTTTAACTAACCCGACTACCTACCGGAAAAAACTACCCTATCTCACTCGAGATGATGTTTAACAATATCACAAAATCTAAATCAATTCAGCCGTTTAGAAGTTATGGTAATTAAAAAAGCCACAAACATACATATAACCACATCCACATATGAACGCTGAAAGCATTACTCTCCTTTTTTGAGCAGTTGTGTAATCAACGGTGCTAGCGACAGCCCTAGCTCAGGCAAAGTTGGGTATACAAGATCGAAATGATTGTGACAACTTTGCCGAAATATTTATAACTTTTTTATTTGTCACAATAAACGTTCAAAATTAATTCAGAATTATAGGATAACTTACAAGTAACATATACATATCGAAACTTTGTCGAAATTGTAAATATTTATGGATTTACCGAAAAAGTTTGTCGCGTAGCTTCGAAGCCGGCTATCACTCGTTGCGTTTGACAACTCGCTGTCATGTGGTTTTAAAGGAAACAAACATGGGGGCGGGTTTTTCGTGTTGCCAGGTAATGATTTAAATAACTACCAACAATTTGAAGTTGCTACAACCAATATTTAAAAAGATATTGGTAAATTCATATAATTGGCAAAGTTGGGTATGCGAGGCAATGTTACAGCGTTTTACGGTATGTAATGAACAAAACATCCAAAAGTTTGACTGAAGTACCTTTTCTGCTTCAAACAAAACTGAAGAGAAAAGCTTCACTTCATTCCACTCAAAATTATTTACGAATTTTGAAGTTCAGTGAATCCTAGTTAACCTACCTAACCAGCCTCGAATGAGAAATTAATTCTCTTTTGGGAGTCGGCGAGTCTCGGAAGGTTAATTGAATTGTGGGGTATGTATAGGCGCGTGCGTCAGTTCCGGGCGGCGACGTGGCGGTGTCGCTGGCGCTGGCGTGCGCGTCCGCGACGGCGACGGCTACCATCGCCGCCAACAGCGAGCGCCGCCCGTCGTGGCGGCTCAGACTCGACCCCACTAACAAGGTGGCTATAGCACCGCGAAGGCCGAATGAGATTGTCGATAGTAAAGGAATCGCTATTTTTTGACGAACATTCGGAGTTTATTTACACTTTTTATGTCAACGCATTATAAAATGTGTTATAGCAATCATACACTTTGAATATATTAACATTGTAATTAAAAGCGCATTTTTTTTTTCAAATTGAAACTGCATTTAAATTAAAAATTGGTTCCGTATCCAATTGCAATTCATCTGCCTTAACATCAAGAAGTACATAATTTTATATTGTTGACATTTTTGAACTATTCTTAAAATATCAAGGTTAATATAATATAACTATCATTAATTCAACCTAATAACGTATCATAGAGCATTTATTATCTGTCGACAAACTCGTTTGACGCAGTCGTTGGACGGGACGCGCATGGTGTGAAATAAATTCTTTTTCGATAATCGGTATTAAAATTCTGATTTTGGGACATTAGTCATTATGAGTAGAAATAAAAGATTATTCTGCTGTGTTTGGCTTTTTGCGGTAAACTAAAAGTGTTACCGAATTGGTAAAGCTTGTAGTTCCGTGTATTTAGAGGGTATAAGCCAGATTAAAATGCAACAGTATTTCAAAAATATAATTTAACCCTCTGACCGCCACGCTCGTACCTCAAATTGCCACCTTACACCAATCCAAATATTTGAAATGCTAAACTTATATTTTTCAAATTTTAACTAATGTTTTAGTATATTGTCAAGCTGTTAAGCTTGGACGACCTGTATACTTTTAGGCTGAGGTGATTATTAAAACATAATACTTCATTTTATTTCTTTCGCAACTCGAAATTAATCGCGCCCAGACGTCCGTGGCGGTGGAAGGTTACGGTTACTGACACCACAACAAAGCATACGCTATCCCCGTCATCATTGCGTGTTTATTGTCATTGTCTCCCAACATCAGAATTCGCGTAATCTTAGCATTTCTATTAGTTACTTCATGTACCACATTTTTAGCGTTATATGTGTGAATCTTCCTGCACAAATTATATCCTACACAGACACTCAACTTATACTTTTAAGACATGGACGTGGGACGTAACGTCCTGGTATTTTAGACAAAATATTACAATATACATCGAATTTTGAAAGCTTTATTAAAAACATATGAAGTTTTTTTCCGTTTGACATACGCGCTGCTGATGTCCTCGACGACATCAGCGTCGGAGGAATTCTGCATTTAGTAGGCTAATTGAAAGTCATAAAAGTCGAGTATCTGTGGAGAATACCTTTAGCCTCTGTCTTCTACTACGCGATGTCTCCACGCACTTTCTTCTCTGTTTGCATGTGTGCTTCACTTCACCGGTATGAACATTGATAGAACCCTTTCCACTTTAACGTGAAAGAAAGATACCATACAACATTTTATTTTAATTTGTAGATTGATGCATTGGAAATAATAAAATTATAATCCATACAATATTTTTCATTCATATCTTTTTTAAGTTTATCTTGGACAAACTATAACCGGTGAAGGAAAACATCGTGAGACCCAATTGCGTTTCACACTTTTAACTACAATTCGAAGCATTCTGAAGATAATTCCTAATCTATTGCTTCATATATCTGAACATTAAATGTCGTTGATTGGTCAAATTTAATGGCATTGCCATTGTAAGTCTGTTACGCAATTACACCATTGGACTTATAATGAATTCCAGTCTGAACTCGCCAACTTGCCTTGAGCAAGCGTGGTGATCCATGCTTGTACCTTTTCAGTATGAGAAGCGGCATTTGTCCTGCAGTGAGACAAACATTGGCTGGTATTATCACTGTCGTATCTATAGATTCGTTGTGATTTAAGTCTAGATTTTAAAGTTAGATGGTACATGTATGAAATAGAAAAAAAATAGGTTTACAGTATACTAATAATATAGATCACGTAAAATTGCTTTGCATGCTTTATTAACTATCGTTAAATATATGCCAATTTCTCGTAGAAGCATACTAGCAGATTTTATTAACAAGATGTAGAGTATATTTTTGGTTTAGATAAATAACTATGCACTTTAATGAGAATAACGATAAGTTGAGCACACGCAGATTAATTACACTCTTAAAGGAAACTAGTTCATTAATTTGCAATATAATTTGCAGATGTCATACAATTATGCTAAAGTAACTAGACTATGTATAATATTATTTCAACGCTGCTCCTTATGATCTCAACACACCATTTTGGGAGAGAATTGTATCTAAAGCAGCCTGCGTTCTTACATTGGAATGAGAAGCATGCATAATTATGTAGATGCTACACAAGGTGTAATTTTGAGTAATAACTTATGTCTTCACGAGGGTTCCACAGAGCACGGAGATGCCTCGGCGGCCGCTGTTAGAGGCGGCACTTTCCAAACAATGCATGCGTGTAACCGAACTGTGACACAAGTTACGTTTAGAAACTGACAGCTTATAAAGTGGGCCGCTACAGAAGTTGCGTCGCTAATACTGCCGTCTCTAGATGCTGCCTTCACGGTGATTCAGTGCTCTGTATTTTATTCTCAACAGAAGACTTAAATATTCTTACTCGGTCTGCTGGATTTATGCATGGTTACACAAATACCGGTTAGACCGCAGCTATTTTAAGAAACCTTTTTGAAGTTCAAAATCAGATCCTAACTTTGCATCTTGCCGCTACTTCTGTGAACAACGATCTCACACTTCCATTCAAACATCCACTTCGAAAACTAATAAGTTGTTATGTTGGAACAGTTTGAGCTAGAAGACGCTGGGCGATCATCGCCGCGACCGGTCACCACGGCAGCCGAGGCGACTGTGACGCTTCCGTTTCGCCGCCCTCCCACCGGTTCCAACGCCAATACCACCTCGTCATCATCTAAAGACGAGAATCGGACAGGTACATACTGACTTCTTATTTTAAGCTAAGATTGCGGTTCCCGTCAACCAGACGAACTTTATCGCTGAAGTAATGAAATAATGTCAGCATGTCTTAAAGATTTGGCGTGGTGTCCAGAGTACCTAGGTAAAACATTTTTGTTTCAGTCTCAGATTCCACAAACGAAGATGATAAAGAGCGCGAGAGCAGTTCGGAATGCAAATCATCGAGTGGCGCGTCACCGGCAAGCACGCAGGCCGCACTCAACGTGATACAGCGCCGGCGCAGGCCGAAGCGACGCTCCACCGGCGTGGGACACGTCGATATGGACGTAGGACATTTTTACTACTACACAATCGTTAATTCGACCATGTATAGACCGGCTTCTCTATGCGGACCTGGTATGTTCGGTGGCACCTCATACCCCGCGCACTACGCTACACAAACAAGACAACAACTGAACGGGTAAAACGGCTGACTGCCAACGGTGCGCCGGAAATACATTTTTTCCTATAATTTCTAAAATGAAATGGTATTAATACGTAGATGGTAAGTCGAATATAACACACAACAATAATAACAAATCACATCCTAGAACGCGTGATACGTTATTTTGCTTAAGTAGTTGTAGGATAATAACGCGGTCGTTAGAAAACTATAAAAAAAATGTATAAACATACATTAGGCTTAGATATTGTATAGTAGATAACTAATTATGCCTTGTCTATAACAAACCCTAATTACTCCAAATTGTTTATGTAAATTATTTATTTTTTAAATAATTATGTACTAAAATACGTCAAAAGAAATAATATAATTAACAACATAATATCCGCACTAACACAGTTCTTCCCTTTCCCTATCTAACAAGTCCTTCCTGTCCCTCCAACACGCACTGCTTTTGCTAAATGCTTGTTTATTTTTTCTTACTGTTTTATATTTTTATAATTAATTCTTAACAAAAAAGGGAATGCTCATTTATTGATCAGCATTTGAGAATTACTTAGCTTTACAGTAACTATTTTATTAATTTTATTATTTTAATTTGTATTTTATATTTTTGCTCATTGACTTCGCCCTTGGCAGGCTGGCTCTTCAATGTCTTACGTGCTAAGACTGCATAGGGACACATTTATCGATACTTCGTCAGAAATTAGTCTTATTTATGCAATTTCTGATTTGCTAAGGCCTGTTTGCACCACACATCACTTAACACGTTTAGCGCTGCTAAAGGAATTAAAAAAAAATCTATTCCTCTCAATCATTTGAAGATGAAAGGGACAGAGTTTTGTTTTACCGCTAAACGCGTTACGTGATGCATGGGTGCGGGGGGTGGGCCTAAGTGTAGATAACATGTGTACTTATACAGCCTTAACCAGCTCCTAGCTCGTCCTTACCCATTTCATACTTTGCGGAGCGCTCAGAAGCGCACAGACGCGATTTTTTTCATTTTGCTTTGAATGAGTACAAGTTTTGTAAATCAAATAGATAACTTGTGAATATGTTGATAAAGTGTATGATGTTGATGGTTTTCAAAAGCGTAACGTTGAAATATTCTATTATTATGTAACCTTGCCGGCCGTATAAAACGACAAAAATAATTGGTTTACCTAATTTAAACCATATAATTTAATTTTAAATTGTTGTCACGGATTTTAAAACAAACCAAAATATTAAAACCAAATTAGTTAGTACAAATTATAGGCATAAGTGCCTTTTGAACCGTTTGGTGTCTCGGACACTTGGAGAAGGTCTATGCATCGTCGGCTGAACAGTTGCTAGACATGGTGACCGTGATGAATGGAGCATATAAGACGAAATGGATGAATATAATTTAAAAAATGTATATTTGGGGAGTCTGTTTACAAGAATGGAAAGATTCATGCTGATGTGGAAAGGAGAGTTAATGCAGGAATTAAAGTGAATAACGCTATACATGGCGTTGTGACAAACTAGTCAATGTCCAGAAAGGCTCGCTCGGCCGTTCAAAATGGTGTGCTAGAGAAGGGAAAAAGGTGTATGTTTATGTATGTTGGTGTCTTATACATATTTTTTTCAGAAGGATTAATAAATTTGTGTTCCGCTCATCATTTGTTCTATAAAAATGAAAAGCGCCGACATGCCGGAGAAAGTTCGTGCATGCGTGCTGGTCCGTCCGCATCCGACCGGCTGCCGAGGGGTGCGCAAAGGTTCCGGCACCGTCGGCATCCGGTCGGGGGCGAGCGGCAGCCTACGTTACTGGCCGAGCTAGTTGCTGCGACCGAGGCACAACGAGCGCTCGCTACACAGAGGAGATATCAAACGAATGCGCAACGCTTCGCACGCCACTTCCGGCCGGTACCTATGCGCTTGCGTTCGAACACGCTGCGTCAGGTGTGACTCCGAGTTTAATTATTTTTGATCCAGTCTGCCAAGTGCTTCGTACTTTATAAGTCGGTAGTGACCACTTATTGTAATATTGTCCAGGGCAATGACAGGCGCTTAGCGTAATCGAAGCTCCTTTGCATTCAAACTAAAATCAAGTGATCAATAATTAAACTGCATGCATTTTAACTAACTTTTTAACTATATTTGAGACTAACTATTAACCGTAGGTACAATTATGATATAAGCCTACTAGTTAAAGTTTAAAACACTGTATAGACGTTTTAAGTTATCATTAAGTGGTCTAAGGTTTGCGTCGACATTTAGTTAATAATTTGCGCATCTGACAGTGGTCTGGACTTTAGAAGCATGATATAATCTCATTGTAGATATAGAAACGACTTCATCTTAGATTAGTGGGGACAATTGATAACTATAGTAACGCATGTGGAAGTGGTTTCGCACTGAAGTCTGGGCTTCCACCTAATGATTTACTTCACCGTAAGTTCTGACTTAATTGCAAGAAAACAAACACCACCGCAGATCTCCGAGCCCCAAAGTCATAAGGCACATTAGGACCATCATGAAAACACATTCACACCTTCATATCATCAGTTGATTGTCGCATCTTCATTATTCCATGCACCAAATCGAATAATCACAACTAGGATTTGTAAACAGGTAACATCTATCACGTTATGAGTCGCGGGCCGCACTAACTTGTGAGAGAGAGAAAAAGCCTGCATGGTAACGCTTTCTCTGTCTCTCCGTTTAGTCAAAAAGCCGCCCGCGCCTTGACGCTGACTCGACTCTTCAATACGTGAGCGTCGCCCCGAAATAGGTACGGTCCATCAATGAAACTGATCCAGTATTTTGACAGAAACGTAACGACTGCATTTAGATCACATTTTCAACTACATATTCTGAATCTGAAATTGAGCAATATTAACGTAAAATATGTAAGTCATTGATGTCAACTGCCGTGGTTCGTATGTGCGAACTATGGCTTAGCAAGAAGGTCGTGCGCATACTGCGGCCCATTTGTTGGGTGACTCACAGGACAAACTGTTATTGTGTGAGTTTATTGATATTTATGTTTGAGCAGCTTTTAGAATGCGCTAGTCGTCCATACCAACGTTGTAGGGTGATTACTCCACTGTTTGGCATCGTACGTCCAAAGTTAAATATAATATCAATTTATCTTGACGCGTGCACGTAAGAAAAGTAAAATAAACAGTAATTATAGATTTATAAACCTCTGAATATCCGCATTAATAAATAACATAACGAGCAGGCATTATTTAATTATTCAAGAGTTGAAATAGTTTTTGATTAAAATATTTAGTAGTTTTATCACGATAGCTCTACAAACAAAGGGCTGTTTATTGTGTTTGTTGGAAATCATCACGCTAATCACATACTCCCTTTACTTTAGGCGAGAAAGTATGCCGTAAAGTAGCCGTCGACTAGCGCAGTCTATATTCTTAGTTTTAAGACTTTGACACATATCTACATCTATTCTTCAAGCACAAGACTATTCTGTGATCGACAGCACGTGTCCGACATCATAGCATGTCGATTTTCGTCAATGTTTGCTTTACGTGTTGCAAATTATCGCACTATTTGATGTTACATGTTGTTTCGTCCCTTTAGCTATTAAGTCTAATAACACAGTAAACTTTCTTGATTCAGGTTCTGGAGTGAGGTAACAATCTTATTATATTTATGTACTTTTTTGATAATAATGATTTTCTTTTTTCAAAATTCAAGGTGTTCCGCTACCAAAAATTACCGCGTTACTTGCATGCTGTATCAATAAATAAAGGTTCTAGGGAACAATTGGCATTAAACTTAAGATATCGTTCAAGAGTGGTAAACAAAAAGCTGAGTCTGTACTCGCTAAGGAAACTATCGTATGTCATTATGTTTAACATTCCTTAATCTGTTCTTAGGACATTGTGAATGATCGCGGTGCTGGTGGCGAAAGTTGCGACGCGGACAACGAAGGGCAAGTGGTAAGTTGCATTAGATACCTACATTTAAAATAACCTTTTGTTTGGTGTTCGCTCCGATCTTAGGAAATCTACTCTATGTATCCGGATAAACAGTATAATATGTTGGTATTCAAAACATGGTCTATTTGTGTACCTACCGAATGCCACTCAAATTTAAATGGTATCTTGTGCGAGATGATGAAACGTACAAAAAATTAACATACTTTCATATATTTTTATAACATCAGTGGGCTACACAATACTTTCAAGTTCAAGCTTGTGTTGAATTTTAACTTTTCATATATTTTCTTCAAGCCGTTATATACTGAGTAGTTTATTTCACTCGTGTTGGAGTGAGCCTCCATGGCATTTCAATAGCACCGTATTATGTGAGTATTGATGGGTTGGTTGAATTGAGATTTATTTCGAAAGCTTGTTGAGTATTTGAAACTAAAAAAATCCCTTGTAGGTACTTTTTGTCTCCAACAGCCACCCATCCCATAACTTGGGCTACAATACCATTAAAACAATTATTCCTATCAGAATGTTCATCAAAGTTAAGGCACGTATGATGTTCTCTCAAATTAAAACAAATGGAAATTCGCCATACATCAAGCCCACGTTATAAACTAAAATAGTCGTATAGATATGAGCACGCTCATCATTATGCGTCATGACAAACTTCAAAATAGCTCCATTTGGACACGTTCGGCAATTTAATTTAACGAATCCTGCTAGTCACCAGTTGTTAATTTTATTATCCTTGGACTAATCTTGTCTTGTTTTGACACTGAATGTTTAGTGTTGGATGTGGTGGCGCGTTCCCATGTTTTTTTTTTTATGGATTCCATTAAATAGGATTACGCTGTATATTCTCTGACCAAACATCTTAAAATAAAGTATTTCAGGAAGATGAAGAAAGGGTTATGATGGCTTATGCTTCCCTACTGTCAGTTAAAATATTCTTCCTGAAAATGACGAGAAATTGTAACCGTGTTCCGCACTAGAAATTAAAAGGTAAAGTGAATTGACAAGCAGACATGATTGAGTGTTAAGCTGGCTATTAACTGTCCCGAGTTCTTTCAACAGGGCATTGTTACTAAAATATCTAAAACTAACACATTCATGTTTTGTTCGGCGGTCGATGACCGGTGACAGCCTGTCAACGTCAGAAACGTAGACATATTTAACTTTTTAGAACTTTGTTACGTTTTATTGTATGCGATGTCTTGATGCTGTATGCATCCAAACCCTCTTCACATCTGTTGTCAGATCATGGCCAACGAATTATATCCATTGGCATCTTTATTCCATACTTGCAATTAACATGAAGTAAGTATGTGAGACGAGCAATGAGTGTGCCCGTTTTCAATGGCCGGAGTTTGCTGCCAGCGCTTGAAGGGGGCGTATGAAATTATGACTTTGTTGTTTGCAATATGTCATACAGTCCCACCGCCCCAAGCTTGTTTTTGTTATCTTCATATTTAAAAAAATAATGTTTTATTTTCAATGTTTGGAAAGATGTGTCATTTCAATGTGAGATTGAAAAATTGAGCATTCAGAAAGAACAGAAAGGAAATTCCCAATTTCATATTTTAAGATTTAGAATTAATACATGACTTGCCAAGATCCCAATGCATTTAGATTGGTAGTAGTTTTATCTACACAACACAGTCAATGTATCAAAATGTCTTAAACAGTTTTCTGTTAATACGGATCTTGGCGCCCAACGACTTGTTTCATAATCAATACTAATTACTGCGAACACGATGATCGTGTATTGTTTATGGGGTGATATGACCGCGTGACTGTTGAGACACCTGTTGATGACGTAGAGAGGAGGGGTAAAATGACGCTTTAGATCTATCTGTGAATCGTAATACCTGTTAAAAAAAGGATGAGAGTGCCGTTTAATAAAGACTGTTATCTAAATATTATATAAGAATTAAAGTTCGGACAGTTAGACAACTCACAGCCTAAACCGCTGGTCTCAGAGATTTTGAGTTTGGGGGTGAATAATTGTCCTGATGCGTAGAGGTTGTAGTAAGAAAGGACATTTTGAAATTCATTTTTCGAAAAGTTTTTGCTTAAGACACTCGATCCCACTATGCTTTCAAAATTGAAACTAATTAGATGCACTAATTACTTTAATTAGATGCACTAGTATCGCATCCTTGTCTCATTCAGCCGCGAGACTCCCCGTGACACTCATTATAGTTTACTGACACCTGTTAGTCTTGTATTTGTCTGCACAAGTCTTAAAATGCTGCGTTGAGTGAAGAGTTGTTGAAAACGTTATACATAGAACAGTCGATCTCTCAATGGAACGTACAATTTCGTCGTGGTGATGTTCTTTGCGACGGAAGCTATTTTCTGAAATAAATCATGAGTCAATTGTAAGCTTCTGACTAATAGGTTTACTCAGGAAAATGGTGTGTTGCATACTGTAGTGTAATATTTATAACTGCAAAACAGAGTAAGGTTTGTTATTTTCGCTGCAGAACGCCGTACCAAGGATTGCTTACGGTTTTGTAATCAGATATATTAAAACTAAGATAATTATAAGCAATGTTATTTGAATTATTTACACGAAACTTGACAGTGATTATCTGAATAAATTGTCGCTGAAATTATTCTTCGCTGAAAACTGGCACAAAAAACGCGACCCTCATTTTCATTTTATGTATTATATTCTTCGGGATAAGCTGCTACTGCGTCATTTTAGCGGCGTTCACCTCGCTCATGTTGACGTCACCGAACAATAGGTGCGGGGTATTTCTGGATGTTATATCGTAACTCGTATTCGTCAAATGCTGTGAACTCAGCTGGTCCGTATGATTTATATCGATCGTTTAAATTCGAGGAAAACCATTTTAGGGACACTTTATTTCTTGCTAGGTAGCTATTGGATATCTTTCAAATGATATATTTCTTCATTTCTCTAAAACGATAGATAGATATGCTTGTGCAGTTCAAAAGTATATTTTACGAGTTTTTATGTTGCTATATGCAGCTTAACATATTATCTGATCATGTCAGGTGTTGCCTAGTATTCATTTCGGTAGTTTTGTTTGATCCATAGCAGATAGACCGCGGGCGATACAAAAATAAATACCACTCGCTCAAGAGCCACTAACTGCTCAAGTATAAAAGCTTTTCTCTATACCAGTTCTTTGATCTGGTAATTATTTTAAATAACGTAAATTAGCACTGACTTTTACTCAGATTTCAAAAAGTATGTTCTTAAATTTAAATTTAATTCACACAAATAATACTTGGCACTTCTCTGCAGACAATATATTCAGAGTATTTAATTAGTGCATGCGAAATGAGATGGGAAATCGCTGTGCAGTATCCCTTTTCAGGTCATATATAGCCACTTAATAGCTACTGGATTTTATTATGTTTCTCTTTTAATTTTCAAAACATGTATGGAATCGACGATCTCAAACACAAATAAATATTGTTTTAGTTCCAATTCCGTGGTTTCCGATCATCAATTGTCTGGTTATGTGACAATGTTGCTAATAAATTACATACCCGTCTCCCGATTTCCGTGTTTTGACATTACGACGAAATAATTAACAACGTAATTTTACTTTTGACACGTCGATTTTTTCGTAGAATTTTATTGAGAAAAATCTCATGTAAAAGTCACTGCATCTGCCGAGAATTATAGGCGAATATTTATTTTAAAATTATTTCAATTCTGTAATGTGGCGATGTATCTGAAAGCTTTTCGAATTATTTTATCAATTAGTCTCATACCAAAATTTCTGCTCAGTACAATAAGTAGGTAATTAAAGTTAAGTATGTTAAGGTTAACTGGGGGAAGAACCAATATTCATGTTTTTAAATTACTGTGCTTAAGACAGAGCAGCAGATGTACAAATATTTTTGTTGATAACTCATACCGACGCCGCAGAAACAAAGCCCGCATTATATTATGCGAGAACTATGTTTCAAAATTGTAATAAACTAATCGATGCATAAAACCTCAATAATGGTGGACCATTATGTTTTGGCACGATAGTTAGAAATCCATTTCTGTAGCCAGACCACTACTCGTGATTTGATATGCTTGTCAAATGAGAAGTATTTGATAACTCTATCGTCCAATTTCATTATGCAGTAGATAGTAACGTGAGTAGCCCAGACAATTAATTGGTTCAGGAAATCAGGTACAAATTGATTTATTTCTTGGTGATTGTATTGTTATTATGTTGGCATGCGTCGTGTTTTACGCGATTGCCAGTAAAACGCAGTAGAGTTGTCTGACAACACTCGACCTAACTCATGGTAGCTTTACCATAAGATACACCTGCAGTTCGATGTATATACTGTTCCACGTTTAACCCAGGTGCAAAGTATTTCAACGCTAGATACCGAAAAGTTGCGGTGATTTATTGTTGTAAATACATAACTTTGATATGCGATTCCAAGGTATTTTTGCGGGAAATGAAGGCGTTGGCAGTGTATAAATACACAAACTCGACGCATACCTAAATATCCAGTTGTAAACAAAGCTCTCCACACTGATCTCAATTCTTATTTCATCGTTCTCAATACCCAGTTTTTCTTTTTCATTTTAAATTAAAATTCCCAAAAATAGTGTTACCACTATATTTAAAGCAACGTAAGATATATTGTTGCTTTTATAGTCAAATAAAACTTCTTTGATTATACAAAAATGAGTCATGTTCTGGCACCTTTCCGAACCAATTTAATTGACTAGAGCGCATTACAGTTAACTTAGTATGGGAAATTTTAAACTGCAGAATATGGGATCGTAATAATGTTTGCATGAGATATTAATAGTATGTGTTGTGATACTGTGAAGCCAGGAAAATATAATTATAGAAGCAGCAGAAAGCGAGCCAGATTTAGGTGTAGGGTGGGTGGCTTAAGAGGAACGGCGGACAGTGAAACAGCACACTCAATAACAAACTACTTTAATTAAAATAATACATGCTGACCTCGCATTTTGCTCAAACTACTGCGTGACCGGAGACTTAGTTTTCTTATATATCAAACGGAAGTGAAATCGTGTCAATGTTATGTGTGATGTCAAATTTTATATTTCCTGCAATTTTACATTTTTGTTCTTGAAAAGGTTATTTTGCTGTTAACATAATTATATTGAAAAACAGATATAGTAGAAAGAACTATAACATGATCGACGAGTCAGATTTAAATCGTTTAAAAACGCCCGAAACGCGTGAGCATTTGTCATTGAAAAAAACTTTGCACACTTCCATCAAAATATACTAGTAGGGTTGGTTGAATTAAATAGTATAAATTAACATTTTAAACGTCTTCGGGATTTTAGATCCTCCATGCTCTTAACGCAAATAAAAACAAATGCATAACATCTGACTTTATGAATATTTGAAAAGTTGGTAAGATGTAGTACCTACCTATTGGATGGAGGTCAGAATTTACTGTTTAGTTGCTGATGCGATGATAAAGTTGTAAGAAAGTAATGTCGGTTCTCCTCCACTGTGCGCTTCCCCGCAATGATTCACATGCTAATGTCATGAGTGAAAACGCTTTATTTACGAGCTCATGAGCAAGGTCGTTGAAATACGACCATTTTAAAAGGGACTCGATTTTGGCAACTCATTTCCAACGTCGCCGACTTTAAACATGTGTTTTCTGCAAAATGAATTTGCTCCGGTGGAAGGCGTGTGTGCGTCAAAGGATGTTAATGGTCTATTCCGCCTTGGAAAATTTATCATTCGGTGAAATTTCGTGTCAGTAAACCAAGTAATTTCACATTTTATGCATTAGCTGTCATTTAGCGAATAACTTGATAGTAAATGTCATCTTAGTCTTCCAATGTTGTAACTACGAGGTGCTAATATTTCTTTTAACATCTACTTTAGAAAATCCATTTTAGCATGAGTGCATTTTGCCGTAATAGCTGAACGATACGCAACACAGGGTCTTTTGATATTTGTTTTGTTTCATAGTGACGACACACATCAAATATAATTAACAAAATCACGAACTGCGCGTAAAATGTGGAATTATACACTGCCACTGCCAAAGACTTATTGAAAAATCAATATTATTCGGAATGGGACATCCATGGGCGATCCATGTAAAGAGATCGATAGTCTTACAACATCTTAGTTCTAATTTGAGAATACGCGATAAAAATCTTTTTGTTGAAGATAACTCGACAGCTTGTCACTACATCTTAGTCACACTATCTTCAAGTGATAGATTGCGATGCCGATTTAAAAAAAAAGACATCTTTCATTGAAATCTTCAAGTAATCTAAGATATCCATGCTTGCTTTAGCATCATTCCACCTTTTTAGTTCAGTGTCAACGGCGACATGGCCCTGTATATCTAGTTAGTAGACAAAGTGATTCAAGTTTACAAATATATGTCATAGTTTCGTATTTATAGCTTATAAAGCCAACGCGTGTGTTTTTTATAAAAGTGAAAATTAATAAAAATAAAGCGTAGTCTAGTTGCGGTTTTGTGTAATTGAAATAACTGATTACTCCAGTATTTTCAACTGAAGCAGAATTTAGAACTGCGCGCCGATTGCAAACAATCTGTCGAAACTTTCGTTGCAATTAGGCCGACGTACCGCGTCCTAGTCCTAGTCGTAGTAATACCTACTCCAGATTGAAATTTTATACCCAAAACGTGCGCCATCCGATAAGGCATTAAAACACTCAAATTTCAGTCTGGTATCATAAGACCTCAATGGTTCTAATTGCCTTTTAGTGAAACTAAATGAATGCCAATGATTTTAGTCTTAAGTGAAACGTATATCGTGCGTGATACTAGTAAAGTTGCCGTGAACATTTACAATAGCTACTCGTATTTATGCCTAATAGCTAATCCTTGACCAATTTTTTTTGTTTCCGTACCGCCTACCACCTAACGCAACGTTGAGGCACCTTGACTGACAGATCTGACACGAGAAAATATTCTTTATGTACAATCGCGTCCACTAACATTGCCGTCATTCAAGAAATTAATTTCAAATTAGAAAAAAGTAATATATCATTGTATGCTTCGAACTTCACAATTAACACTTTTAGTGCCCAGCACCCGGCTCCCGGGCGAAAAAGAGTTTGTTCATGTCTCAGAACTCGCTTCCCGAGTCGTACACGTAAAAAGCTATAGATGAGATGTGTACATGCCCATCACCCGCTACCATGTACCTACGCATTATGTTATTTTCCAAACATTATTGACATACGAGTTAAATCGTATTTTTGAACTGGGCAGCGAAAGGGTTGATATCCAGATTTGTGGTCAACGTGGCAAGAACTGGCATAATTCCAACGTCGCTATGAACGACACATAAATTGCGTTTGAGTGGTCGCTACTCAACTACGTTTACTGATTTTGTAAACATTGTTTATTTATCTACTTTTGTTTCCACGTGTTTTGTCATTAATTAAATATATGTGTGCACAAGTAGTGAAGCGCCTGGAGCGTGCGACCGCTGGATTTCAGTTACAGAGAATGAAATTTAAAAAATTCAAAATGGAATGTTTAGCTAATATTAAAAAAAAGAAAATCTGTTAAGAAATTGTGACCACGATTAAAATAAATTATTGTCTGCAACGATTCGAATGGTATAGGCTGTAGAATATTTTTGTATATCAAAATAAAGTTAACGTATCTATTTATATCGGGGCAGTAATCGGAAAAAAATATTAATCTTAGGAAAAAGAAAATAATTAATAAATCAATTGTTTATTTGTATTTAAACAATTTTTAGGTACATTTTTGTCAATATCAAATATTTTCTTCGACTTATTTATCTGAATGATAGAATGGAGTATCGAAACAACTGTATTCGCTGCACTGTCTATAGACAAGCTCCACTACAATATAAGCCACTCTCCTGACACGTTGCAATTATAAATTAGCGTTATAATTTCACCCAAATTCGAATTGGTTTATTATCCAGCTATGCTCATCAGTCATGCAGTTGGATTTTGGTTTATCCATTTTTCTAAAACTGAGACATGAAAAATCAGAAAATGGTCTTATATTAATGGTCAATAAAACTTTCTTCAGAAATATACGAAAATAAAAACGTAAAACCACACAGTTACCATTATTATATACACACAAAAATCACAGAGCACGTGTCATTAACTAAACTAATTCGACAAAATCCGTTTAGTTGTACTTACTTACATTGCAGCAGCAGCAACGTCCTCCTCTATTCGCTTTACTACCTGTTCAATACTCCTACAATACTCCATACAGTAAGGTATCTTAACACCTTAACTGCCAAACAACGAGTATATTTAAATCAAATTCAACTCATTCATAAAAAAATATAGTTAAAAGGAACTTGTCTTGCTCAAAATATTATATGTTTTAAGGCAAATATCAAAAGGATTTTTTTGAGAAAATGCAATTAGTACAAAACAAAATCACACCTCAATCATAAAAATTCATTCACTGTTACAAACGTCCGAGATTAAACGGCTCTCCACTAAATGCATAGGTAGGATAGTTCAAGCCGCGAATAAATAGATCCATTTTGGATTAACTTTCTAGGTATATTCATTCTGAGCCTGAATGTATTATAAGCGTAGGAAAATAAAATAATGCCAATCTTGGGGATTCCGTGGAATAGTTATCAACACTTATGAGATCTTGCTAATACCTACATATGGATAGTTGTCAAAGCAACCATCTCAAATACTTAAAGGTAAGCGAGTCTTGAGAATTCAGTAAAATGTAGTTGTGTGAACGGGCTCCGAATTTTCCAAAATAGACTTCGCGAATAAATGTTTTAGTTCGAAATGTAACAGTGAAGTAGCAACAATTAATATTCCCTACAAGTGTGACTAACATTTAACAGTACAGAAGCAAATAATAAACCAAATTCGTTATCGTAAAACGTGTAAAAATGTTAGTCTAAAAATTACTGCAGCCTAGCCCAACTAAGATAGTGCAACGTGACATGCTACAGATAGGTACTTCAAAAAGTCCGCCCAGTAACCTAGTTTACTTAAAAGTGTTTACATCAATGATCTTACAGTTTAAAACAAGTATGGTCGAAAGACTAAACAAAGCTATCCGTGGTACTTGCAGTGTATATTTTCCGAAAACTTTTGTCGTGTCCATAATTGCGCATATAAGATATAGGTGTTTGTTATGTGTGATTCCGAAGAAGCAACATCTCGACGTGTAATGTGGGTCCAAAAATAATAAATATCTTATGAGTTATAAATCTGGTATTCATCATCATGGCCACTATTGCACGCCAATCTGGAGCCTTATTATTTTTAGCGTATCCGTTCGTGACGCGAGCTCCTCAAACACATGGCCGATGACGTCACTAACCCGTCCATAATATAACCGCCTCTAACATTATTAGGATATGCGTTATTAACGGCTGGTTGCCGGCTTAACCTATAACATCACAGCATCGCGACGCATACATTTTATAACGTTAATTCTACGGGAAATATTAATCATAACAGTAGATACTTACATTGAAAAACTGTGTTTTATTTTTGGTGGCTAAAAAACAGGAAGTGAACCAAAAACAGGCGCTCATAAATATAAAATATAAAAACTGGAAACACGTGAGACATACCCTTGACCCGCTACTTTGCAACGAGACCTCCAAGAATTAGGTACGGCGTCATTCCTGTAACGTTTTCATTAGCCAAGTGCTAAAACGTTAATTTTACGGTTCACGAACAATTTATAACTACTTTGTCAATGTCCATAATGTAGGACAGACATCGTGTCGTATGCGTAGCGTCTATCGCCCACGTTTGTGGGACGCCGAGTTAACGGCCGAGTTTCCCGAGTCAGTTTTAAATAAATTTTGGTGTAAATTACGAAATTTTGAAAAATGTTTTGGCCCCATCTACTTGACTTCATCGTGGGAAATAGAATTAGGCCACCAGCTCAATGAATTTACTACATAACCACAGGATATTCTGAGAATATGTGCTCCTTGAAATCTTTAGGATATCTAACCGGTGATACTTATACATGATTTAGAACACGTTGCGGTTGATGATATTATATCGCAGAAGGCGAGTGGTTAAAAAAATCAGTCGATTGTTTTGATAGTTCCTAACAAGATAATATTTGGGTCATCGCTTTCGGAATCTGAGACGCGCAAACTTGAAAATAGAATTTAAATATTGCATAATATGAAGACGAGAAACTGATGCGTGTTTCATATATTAGTACTTCGATTAGATGATGCGGCAGCTTTCATAAATGTCCGTGTATACGATGCACTCGCTTCGCTACATCTGCAGGGCTTATTTATGTTTGGTGTAACATACAATGTTTATAGGAGGTGCGAGCGTATTTTTAGCATGTGTGCTTTGTACATGTACGATCAGGGCGGAGGCGTGAGTCGGCCCCGGGTGGCCTTCGATCAGCGCACTAATTATGAAGTAAACCGTCGACTGATTGATGAGGCGTCGCCGATAATAATAGAGGGCTGTAATCTCTATTTGCGTAGCGACGTCCTTGCGGTGCGGCGGGTTCGGGCCACGCGCCACCGGCCGGCACTCCCTGCGCTACGCCGTTATATTTACAGGTGATGGTCTGTGTCTGTCTCACGTGTCCGGTGGATATCGCCCTCTCGTCTGAACATGTCAGTGCGTCATCGCGTCACTATCGTCGCACACGCGCGATCCTGCCGCCCGCGACGTGGGCGCACACAATATTTTCACATCGCGTAGAATAAAACTCGGAAAACTTTCAGTGTGTTTACGTAGCGCGTGGCGTTCGCCCGCCGACTGTTCGACTAGTCGCTCCCAGTGAAATGTGCAAAAATGAGTCGTAAACAAGATAGATACACTTCTAGGCCGCGAAGCCTGACTTCGCATTATAGCTCTTCTCCCAGCATGCTGGGAACGATGCTTGGCAGTCAATACAGTCCTTACTCTAACAACTATTCCAACTACAGTTCTAGCGCGTACAGGAACTACAACCCTTACAGTGCGGGTCTAGGGCGGCCGACGTCTAATCTAGGTATATACGGCGGTACGAGTTCAGGTTATGGGGGCGTGTACTTAAGTGGTTCTTCTTTGGGATCGTTGAATTTGATGACACCAGTGTTGAAAAAGTTGGACAAAAGGTTATTGGCAAGTAAAAAAGACTTTAAGCCTAAGCCTGTGCCGCTGGCTAAGCCTCAAGAGCCGACGGAGACTCCGGTGGAAGTGCCGGCGGTGCTGGCTGCGCCGGAGGTTCTAGACGTCCCGCCTGTGAGGCCGGAGCGTAAGTCTCGCACAAACAAAGCCGGCAACTTGGACAAGGAGCGGTCCCGTTCGCTCAGCTCCTTAGAGACGTCAGGAGCGCTTGGTTCCCGCTCCCTCAGCTTAAATTCCCTCGCTTCAGATGGATACTGTGTACGTAAGCCCTGCAGTTAATAACATTTGTTAATGAAAGACCTCTTCCTTAGAATAGTCCCCGGGCCTTCTTGTTCTCCTAGATACTCTGAGACAAAGTAAATATCCGTCCTTACATTGGATGACGTACAAACAACTTGTTTGCTGTTATTTAATTGTTGTTTTAAGACCTCTTACCAATAACTGTTATAGTTTTAACTGTAGTATTAAAAATTTACTGATAGCTATCAAATATAATCTAAATATTAAGACGTAATGCTAAAACTTCGGGTCCCGAATTAAGAATATTGCGCTCTCGAAGGAGGGTGAGATTTGACATCAGTAATTAAAATGTATGTGGAGAAGCCTAATTTCGACCACTATACTAGCCTCAATAATTTTGTTATGTTTTAGGACGTTATAACAACATGTTCTCGTCTCGATGTTAACTTGAAACATACAAACTATAAGCACAATAGGTTTCCGGGTTATGCATCCGGGAAGGGTTGCTAAAATTTTCGAGTTCGCTTCGCTCGATCTTATTCCATTGTTAAGCTTTCCTGTGTAATTTGACTAATTAACTTCGATTCCTGTATACACAAAACAAAACAAAAACCAATGTTCGGCAGGTAGCTAAAATTGTCGCAATATATGACCTACTACTGAATGATTATAGCTAACACCTTTAAATTGATTAAACGTAACTTCGTTTAATCGCCAAAAGCTTGTACTTGTACATCTTACAAACGGCAAATAAATAATTATATCAATATGATTTTGATTGAATCGTTTATATTACAAATGCACTATAGCCCAAAAAAAAAGTCTTAACTAATTTTATAAACTATGCGATCATTCATCTTATTGCTTTCTCAAAGCGTATTGTAGAAAGTTTCTGGATCATGAGAACGCTATCAAGAACAATCGCTGAGTTTTTACAGCTTTGGTGTTACTTCATCATTTCTATTAATAGTAGCTAGTTTCGTTTTAGTAACTATTTGCTACCAATAAAACTGCGCTTGTGTTAGTTTTATTATGTATCAGATTTATTATATTTTAAAACAGATGCACACTCTAAATCAATTTCGGAAAACATTCTCTTTAATATTTATTGCATGTTTTATTGCTACTTAAATAACTAGTTCAATAGACATTAAAATTATTTTATAGAACAATGGTCGTTTTGGACTATGAATAAACATATAATTCACACCAAGATGACGATGACGACCACTACCAAAATGCAAGTTTTAACGGTCATAGAGATGTCCATTCTTTTACTAAAGGCTATATAAATGTATATTGAATTTAAATCCAAAGCCAACCTTTAAAACTCTCGTGTTAATTATTTAGATAAGATATTACCATTAGCGGAATTTGATGTTCTGGCAAGGATTGAGTTTAAATTAAAGTTTAAGCTTAAATTTAATGGATTATTAACTTGATTTTGTTATTAAAAAACGTCATTGTCGCTAATCGATCGCTTACGTAGCCCCCTATTTTGAAGAATAAAAGTCAACAAAAGACTGTCATTTTTCTCTTTTGATGTCGAGTCTGCGTTCTGTAAGGTGTTGAATTATTAAGCCCTGTTAATTTATTTTTTCTGATTATTCTTATTCTAGATTGCAGAGTAATATAAAGTTACTGTAGTAAAAACTAAAATTAAAAAGTGTTTTTATATTTAATGGTTTTTGAATAAATCAAATTTTATGGAAAACATTAGTTCATTCAAAAATACGTTGTGCGTAGTTTACTTCATTCTGCGATCTTTAAACAATTTATAAATAGGCCAACAATACTATAAAACGACATTTATGTAACTTGAAATTAAGTTTTTCTAGATTTTCGAATTCCAAGCATGATACAGAGAACAGTACTCATTGTTCTTATTTTGTAGATGCTTTTGGTTTTCTACTAAAAATTACTATTAGTATTTTTCGTCATCCACGGAAGATTATTGTCATCATTTCCTTACATGATTCAATGAAAAATCTTATTATCCGTAATGATTACATAGTGGGACTGAAAAACCCGAATTAATAGCCGAAAGTCCTATCAAATAAAAGAGGAACAGAAATTAGTAGTAATTAGTCACTAATCTAAAATGCACTAACAAATAACCCTGTATAATTCCAGTCTGGCAGCGAACGCACCGAGGACACTGAAGAAAACAATGACTACAGGGCGCTGTACGAAGCGTCTCAGAGCGAAGTGAGGCGCCTGCGCTCGCTTCTCAGCACCTCCGAGCAACAGTTGCGCGATGCCCGCGCCACTATCACAAGGCTCTCTCAAGTGGTACGGTCACATTTAGTAGCTATGTGTGGTAGAACTACACTTTTACGTGTATTCATTATTTAAAATGTCCAGATACGTAGCCTTGGGTAACTTTGAATATTATGTTTTACAATAAATGCTTGCGCTCGACAACTGGTAGCTGTTTTTCACCCTTCATTATTAATCAGTTAGTATAGTTTTTTTTTTTATATTGCGTTTTACATTGTATCTCTAGTGCGCCATCACCTACGTTTGCTTTCCTTTTTATGTAAACTTATCTTGTACAAGCTTTCTGTTCCTTGTGTGGCATTGTAGCATTGCATAGAAATAGTTGTTCCCTGCATCCGCTATTGATGATAAGGGTGAGTTTCCATCAGAGGTGAACAAGGAAGCTAAGTAGTGCGGGAGTGCGCGAGGTCTACTGTGCAAGTAAGCAATCTTGTAGATACAAAACAAGCGCTTCACAAATCCTTCGCACACGTCTCTCGCACACCATTCTTAAGTAAGTTGTTGTGTGTGCACAAGACCTGGCCTCCACCGTGCCATTTTTCACAAACAATTATTTGCCAGATTAAGAATGCAGGAATGAAGTAATCATATTGCGAGATATCACACACATCCCTCGCTACGCAACATCGCACATCTATGGTGGGGATATTCTACCTTAAGAGCATGCTTTTAGAACTTTGAAACCAAGATACATTTTAGCATGAGTCCGAGACAATATAATGTCGTATGTTATTACACAAGTTGAAACAAGAACTATTTTAAATTAATGTTAACTATCAAACACCTATATTCTCAACTATGTATAACACATACGATATTTTAAAATACATTATGTGCTTACAACTGAAATGTTAGAAAATGTAGCGAACATTAGTATGCTTACCTTTTTTTGTTGCCGTAGCGAACGTTAAACAGGTTTGTTTTGTGTTCAATTTGTTGATAAATGTATTATTTTTGGCTTGAAACGAAGCACTTGCCTCGCATATCTTTTGCTTGACTTATCATACAAAAAATCCCGACAACATCTTAAAGATATTTTTTTACTCTCAATCGCGTAGTTATTGAATTTTTAGGCGATGAGATGAAATGATATATCGACGATAAATTATCAAAACCTCCAAGTACCTTTTTTTCGATTTCTAGTTTTGAATGACAATTCACGTAAAATGCTATTTCGCCTATACTGGCAGAACCTCCTGACACGATATTTAACTATTTATCTAATCTATACTTCTAATTGCAAAAGGGAAAAATAAGACTTTTTTTTTGTCTCCTGTGAAGTTTAATCTTGTAGATAAAAGATATTGATAATCGTCATCGATATTCACATATCCACTAATGTAAATTACTTCCCAACCCAATTATTACAAACACAGAAAACATCAATACTCTCGATTGGCTATCCCTTTCTAAAAACATCGCGAACCCAGAAATTTACACTTGATTCATATTTCAAACGTGAGTTTCACCTTCACCGTGACTACGTGTTTTTCCAACGTAATTAGCTCGACTATTTTCGATTTTTGACTAATGCACGACCTCGGCACAACGCTAATTATTTGCATAGACAGCTGACAGATTGGCGTGGGCTTCCAATCTTACCATTTATATAGGCTGCACAATCTGCTACGCTATTTAGTACATTTACAAAGCGATAGTACTTTTATGTTTACCGCCGTAGCTTGTGATTTATGATTTGCTTAGTGTCGATTAATTATACTTTATGTTGTCTTATGTTAGTTTGAAGTGTCGACCCATATGTGGCATCTACCCGAGTACGTTTTTAAAAGTATCTTTCTCCTTAATTTCAGAACCAAAGTTCGTCCAGTTCGTCGTCCGAAACGGAAAAAAGAGAAAAAAGGGCTATGGAGAGGAAACTGTCAGAAATGGAGGAAGAATTGAAGGTAACTTTTGACTCATACTCGAGCATTCCCGTGGCGGACACATACACAACACATTATTTATATATCTGCAAATAGTTGATATACAAGTATAGCATAACCGTTAGCAGGTCAAGTTTGAATCTAAACCAAAATGGCGGACGTCAAGAAAGCTGCTGCTGCCAGAAGTGAAAAGAGATAATAATAAATTTGACATGTTGGTGTTCGTTTTATAGCAATTGCAAAAACTAAAAGCCGAGAACGAAAGGCTGAGGGCTGAGAATCGTGCCCTTACGCGGGTCGTGAGCAAATTGACCAACTCTGCCGCCAAATAGGTAAATGTGTATATTAATTGAGCACTCAGCTCAGTGGTGACACCGTGCGGCTTGCGCCAGAACTAAACCGATGGTCGCTCTCGCTTACACGTTGATATATTCACATTTCTCACACACAAACACTTTATATTTTCGCTAGGCAATCTCACACGTCCTCTATTTACCACAGTAAATGGAGCCACTTGAAGTCCATTCACCGCATGAACTTAATAATTTCAGCGACATAAGCGATTTATTTAAATACGCTTTGGCACGCTTCTTTTCCTTAATACAGAGCGGTAAAATGAGAACGTGTGTGATCTAACTTGCGTTTGAGTGACATTTTCGATTTACTCACTTTTTGTCTTTTTTTTACTCAATGTTTGGCTTTTTAACTAAACTGAGGCGCACATAGTGCAGGATGCCAGTGTTATATTAAAAGTGGTTTTACTTTGAAAAGAGAACCATAACAAAAAAAAGAGTTTAAGCAAGTTCCGAACATATTTTTTGTAACTAAAACTCAGACTATGAGTGTTCGACGAAAATGTCGAATGTCAACCGTTTACGGTTATCTGTTTTTTTGTTATAATATAAAGGCTAAATCCCAGAAAAGGGAGAAACTAATCAGAGCAAATTCCTTCTAAGACTAAATCATTTATATGATAGTTATATTAATTGTCTTTAAATCAGCAATTATCAACGGAGGCCTTTATAGAACCACAATATTTATTCCACTCATGACACAGGCGTGTGAGCGAGACGACACGATAGCCAGAGCTTAGTCGCGCAAAGTTGCGGTATTTGCCGAGCCCCTGCCCCACCATGATTAACAGTGTGTTATGGCAAGCATGCTTTGGTACATGTCTAACTTGCGTGCGGAAGTATGTGCGCGTGTATTGCGTACATGTGACGTCATCAGAGTACCCGTAGCGTTATCGGTAAGGTGCAACCAAACTGCCGTCAATCGATGTTGACCAGACAACATAATATATTGCAACGACTCACTATCTACAATGCTTTTCTTGGTAACAAATTTTTCACCTTTTTTTTATGCATCCTATTTATGACCGATTATTTAGGAAGAATGTGTCAAGGTTTTGAATGTAAAAATGTAGGTTCTATTTTCACCAACTATCTACGGACTGATCTTTACGGTATCTAATATGTAAGAGTATAACACATTTTTTGTTGATAAGAAAATTATGCAGGCAGACTCCGTGAAAGTATGCGGTGATATCAACGTTTTGTCTTCGCTTTTTTATACGGTGAAAAACTACTACATACGCAAATACAATGAAAATTGGCTGCTACGTGAGATAATTATTTTCTCCAGCAAATGAAATCCTTTTTGTCAAAACACAATTTCGTTTTGATTAGTTCGTGTTTTCGATCGACTGCAGTTTAGATCCACCTTTACATAAACGTAAACTGACCAGCGGTGAATATCGTCACCTTCATGTGTCGTCTGCGTGATGGTAACGTTTCGTGTGCATATCGCTTGCGTCACGTATGCGTGATGTTTGTATTACACACACGCGCCTTCATTCATTGTGTTTTATTTGAAGTTCTACTTATTAGCTTATTAGTACCGAAAACTACCGCTGAAATCAAAATGTACCCTATTAAGTTGCAAGACTCCCTGTGCCTTGTTTAAATACATTTTTGATGTCATTTTCTTCTTTAAAATAGTTCCATCAGATACATTATCATTTCGTTACTGTTGGTAGAATCATCGAGCGCATCATCGGTTATCATTTGGTGCGACGGTGGTCATAACCACGCCCAAAAAATAACAAATAGTAGTAATGGTATTTTGACGTAAACGTTTAATCAAAATGATAAATGGTGTGGCTTTGGAGGGAGGCTCATATTTCCTATATATACACCAAAATTGAATTCTGTCAAATTTAATGGCAGTATAAAAATTTCAGAATGTCTGAATAAAACACAATGTTTAAAACCGTTAGCTAGCATGTGTTGCATGACCTGTGATGCAAAAATATACATTACTTGTATTGTATTAATAAAAAAAAACATCAGTGATACATTTGCAGTAAATCCACATTGCCATGCATTGGGTTAAGTAAGAGTATTAGGATCTATCACCAACCAACAGTTGTAACATCCTGTTTCATCAAATTTAGGTTCGGCGCTGAATGTACTGAGTGACTTAGTGCAAATACAGCAGAACCCACATACGCCCTAAGTTTATCTGAATTATAATAGGTTGCCATAAATCGGTGCAGCACGTGACATATAATGTTTGAACAACCCTAACATTCATAACGCTGCCCACTTGTAAATATGTGATATAGCTTTTAGTATTATTGATATGGAGTTACTGTACGCTTGAAGCCCCATGCTCGATGTCATGGTAATATGATGCTATGGTGATAAATTCACAGATCTAAGTAATTTTTTCATTGATCCTACAAGTCACTGTTAATCATTTGACATTTTAATAGTTTTACACTTTTTATTCGACTGTTTCAGAAAGGAGGTAATGTTTTTATCGTATATCAGCAGGCCTGGGCAAAACCTTTTCTGTAGCGTCAAATGCCGACGCTAACGTCAAAATCGTTAAAATGTATGTGCGGTCAAGTTATATGAGAAAAGGAGTCACGTGACCTCTCTAAAGCTAATGTCAACTCTATATAATTTGTTCTTTTCGTCGTTTTACCGCTTACAGAAAAGGAATTTTGTCTAGGCCCCGTGCTCTTCCAATTTTTAACCAGGTGTCAAAAATACATAGAATAGGGTAGTCTCCTAAAAAATCTGATTGGTCCGAAAGTTAGATTACTCAAAAATACTAGACACGTATTTTTCGTTGAAATTGCGCGTGACGTCTCGCCGTGCTACACTTTTAACGTAACAGTGACGTCACAAGACCCTTCTCCTGAACTTTGATGTGCTATATTCATTTTCACTTTTTATTGATTTGAGTAATCAAAAATATGTGTCCAATATTTTTTGTTATATCTAACTGACGGACCAAATAGGCTTAATATATGTTTCCCTAGGACACATCCCTATTGCTGATTTGACTCCGCGCCTACTAATTAGGTCAAGGATTCATACCAGTAGTGTTTTTACATCCTTTTGCATTTGTTTAATTATGAGTATGGGGCTTGATGCGAAAACAGTATAATCGAATTAATTATTCATAATTAATATTGTACTATCTTCGTAAACGCGATGCGTAACTTCCCTACGCAATAAACCGTTATCGTAAAAAATATATTGGATTGGCAATATTGGTAGCTTTTAGGCATCAGAATGATTTCATTCCACATACGCATCGTGTGTACTTCATTACATAAAAGTTCTATTTGTAATAGTCCCTTTTCCTGAGAAGAATGTTCGTATTGTTTTTTTACTAGAATTGTGACTAAGTGTGTAAGTACATGTTCAGCTACAATATAGCTGTGTCGCCCCCATTGGTTTGTTCCGTTTATGTATCATAAGATTTGTTGTGAGACTCCCATGTTGTAGCCCCCTGTTGTATCTTGTACGTTCTGTTTGGTAACCTTGTCCGCGTATTCATTCAGTAAAGGTGTATGAAACGCTTGAAAAAGATTGTTCTGTTGTTTTTTAAATAAGAAATATATCCGACTCATATAAATACTGAATGGAAACGCAGGCTTCTAACGCATACACCAACATCAATATTTCTGTATTTATCACACGTGTATTGACATAGCACTTGTAATGTCTACAGTATCAACAAACGCTCCAAGCTGAAAACCAGCGGCTGAAGGACGAGAATGGAGCCCTCATCCGGGTGATCAGCAAACTGTCCAAGTGAACAGCCGTCACATCGCACCGCGGCTCTAGCGTCACGCGTCTCGCGTTTCCTACAATCATATAGTATACATATTATAGAATAGCTCGCCAACTATTGATCGGCAACGCGTCCTTCATCGACGCGCTTTTTAGTCTGTTATTTCAAAGGATTATCCATAAATATGTCGTGTTATTTATTCAATGTTAATGACCTGGACTAAACAATAACATGCTTAGTTATCTTATTAGTATGGGAATATTTTATGTAATAAACCCAGATTGTTCTGAATCAAATGTGTATAGTCGAACCGCCAAACTTGTTGCTGCTATCTAAAATGATATTTAAGAATGTAAGTTATTTTAAAGTGACATGATTTTTTACCTCTTTAATTATGAAAAATCTTACAGCCAGTATAAATTATTAATGATCTTTTCGCCATTTAAATTTAATATTATATAATTTGTAGTCAAAATAAATTTTAGGCCTACCCCAAGTATTATTAATAATGGATTCATGATTCGCTCAGCCATTTCCCAACTATGTAGGTGTTTGGCTTACAGTTTAACCGGATGCAGCTGAATAACAATGTAATAACGTAGTATCGAGCAGTACTCTTAAATTTACAATCTGATGAAAATGACTGCAGTACAAAATCTGTATATTATGCTTCTTTGTTTTATAGCAGTCCCTTATTATTTTTTCTTTCCTTTAGTGTACACTATAACTTTTATACAAATGTTGTTCCTGTCCCTGACGTTACGTTTGAATACCATTTGACTCTAATGGATAACAAAAAAAGTTTTCTAATCAACATCGCTGCGTAACTATACTGTCGATCGAAACAACAATTGTATGAGGGTAACAAATTACAGTGAATTGATAAACGATTATCTTAATATTCCAACATGAGTGTGCATTGTCTTTCAATAACCAGTTTCTTTTTATTTGGAATACCAAATAGAGTATGTGCACTACATTTTCCAATGCATAAACAGTTTAATGCCATGAAACTGTTCATACATTGGAAATGTAGTGTACTCGATTCAAAATTTTGCTAAACCTGATAAAACCTTCTCACATCGATATTTGCTTAATTTTGTTATATAAAGTGAGTGATTATTTTTTTGATACACAACACTAACGATTATTAGCGTTCCAAGAATTATGTATACTAATCCAACTATTTAAAGTCTTTCGTGCATAATGTAATATACTATGGTTACTTGATTCAAAGGCATGATTTTGGACGTAATACTTGTATTACGCGAAACTATTAACCATCAAGTTATTGATTTATTTTAATTAAATTGGCTTTTATTATAAAACCATAATAATATGTCCAAACGCAATAGACTTATGTGGCTTCCTGAATCACATTTATGAGTATCATAAGATTGTTCTCATGATACACCTCATATGTGCTGTGATTCTGGATAGGCTGTGAACAACTAAATCACAATTGCTAATGTATCAGAAATTAATATATGACTCACTTTTATAATAAAAATTTCCCGTAATATGGTTTTTCAGATCAAGCATTTTATTCCGTTTATACTTTTATTTATTAGCTTTATTTTGTGTCGACAGCTATGAGTGAAAAAAGGTTAAATTTGTAAATAAAATGTGTAAACAGGCCTGCCTTTATCGTGGCACTGTCGCCGAAAATATTCTAACTTCTTTCTGTCTGTAAATAGTGTGTAAGTGGATATGACCTCCAAGAGACTCCTCTTGGCAAGAGATAAATAGTTGACGCCTCCGCCACTGGGCGCTTATGTAAAACTAAACCAAACGTCACCTATAAACTGGTAATCTGACTTCACTTTAGTCGTCAACACGAATTTCTCCACATTCACCTACATTCAAATTGTTTTAGTTAAATTGACTTGAGATGTGTGTTATATTGAAAGTGTGTTTTTATATTAAAATATATAACGCACCTGTTCATTTTAGAGAAAGTATTATGTACTTACTGAACGTCATTCGTACTTAGTGACGTCGCGGAGTCACCAGTATCAACTTAGACGCATGGACTGTGAATGCGGGTAATGTTTCATTTTAATAGTTATGTTTGGTTCCAGTACATTCTTATTGCCATTGATACTACTGTTGAATTATTAGACGAGCTGTTCATTAGGTGCAGCAATAACGTTGGACGGAGTAGTATAAAAAAAAATGTATAACCTTGTACGACAGTAGAAATTGTTTGTAGTACTTCCAAATAAGATTGTTAGTAGTGTACTTATAATGTGAACCTATAATCTCCTTTCCTGCTATTAAAATGGGCCGTTACTATAAAGTGCCACTATTGTGTGACGTTGACGGGTGTATTTCTTGTCGATAACTTTTGACATATTCCTAAATAAGTGTAAAGTAGATTAGTTTTATGATTTTTTCAGTAGAGGGCTTGATTCACCCGTCATAAATGTTATATATAGCTATGTATGTTGACTAGATATTGTGTTAATGAAATATCTCATTGACATAACCCTGAACTTGATAAAAACAAAAACAATATCTTCGCGACATATGTATCTCGAATTACTAATAATAGGTCTTTACCTATGAAATTGCCGTTTTGTATGAAAAAATTTAAATGAATTTTTTTCATGTATTTTTTATTTGTATTAATCGAAGTAATCACCCATGCAATCAATGCATCTTTGCCAACGCAGTGGCAGTTTATTGATGCCCTTCTTAAAGAAATCAGCTGGACGGGAGGCAACAAATTCTTCAAAGGCATTTTGTACTGCCTCTCGGGTATTGAATTTTTTTCCCGCCAAGAAGTTATCCAAATTCTGGAAAAAGTAGTAGTCTGTAGGCGCAAGGTCTTGTGAGTAGGGCGGATGACGGAGAGCTTCCAACCCCAGTTCTTGCAACTTGGAGACCGTCTGCTGTGCAGTATGAGGTCGCGCGTTGTCGTGCAGGAGCAGCGGAGACGAGCGATTGACCAATGCTGGTTGGAGATGTGCCAGCTTCTCCATCATTGTGTTCAATTCTTCACAGTACACATCTGCAGTAATGCTCACCCCGTTTGGTAAGAAGCTGTGTTGAATCACACCGGCGCTAGACCACCAAACAGTGACCATCACTTTTCTTGGGGTAAGTTTTCGTTTAGGGCATTGTTTAGGTGCTGAACCAGGATCCAACCAACTTGCTGAGCGCTTGCGGTTATCAAACAGAATCCATTTTTCATCGCAGGTAACAATGCGGTTCAAAATTCCTTCATTTGTGTGTCTGTTGAGCAGTGCAAGGCACGTCTCGACGCGTACTTCGCGCTGGCGATCATTGAGTTCGTGGGGCACCCATTTGTCAAGCTTTTTTACCTTGCCAATTTGACGCAAATGGACCAATATTGTTTTGACGCTAACGTCGAAAGCTGCTGCTAATTCAGCCGTAGATTGTGTATCATCAGCTTCCACAATCGCCTTTAATTCGTCATTGTCGACCAAAGTCTTCGGACGACCGCGAGGTTCATTTTTCAGGTCGAAATTTCCAGAACGGAAGCGAGCAAACCAATAACAGGTAGTGCGTTGGTTTGTAGTGTTAGCTCCGTAAACGTCGTTGATGTTGCGTGCCGCTTGTGCCGCGTTGCTGCCACGACGGTACTCATATTCCATAATTACTCGAATTTTTAACGTATCCATGATGACGAAAAAGATTTAAATGCGATGAAAATGTAACACTAATCAATAAACAAATGACTACTTTTGGAAAAAAAAATCCATGTTTTTAAAATAAAATTAATTTGAAATTAGAATTCTTGGCTAAACAAAAAATATTTTGATTTGAAATGGCCAGTATTGCAGAACGGCAATTTCATAGGTAAAGACCTAATATATTAATGAATAGTTTTTTTTAGGCAATAGTCTATAGCCGATTGGATTGATTTGTGATATATCGATTTTGTACGACAATCATAGAAACTTTGTTTTTTGTATTAGCGAAATAGACTGTTGATTACCTATAAAATATGAATTTATCGGGGCCATTAAGTGAATGTTTATATGATTTGCCTCTTAAATATGCCCTAGCTCTAATACGGACCGAGAGGTATCGTACGTTCTAATGACTGGTGAACATCTTGTCATTAATGAGATTCTCAGATGTGTAGGTCTGACAACATAACTTCGACTGCAGGCCAAGGACTCAAACAATGTGACTCGGCCTATGAAATGTGTTACACATCTATTTAAGTCACTAGTGATGCCTATAATTATAATACTGTCGAGTTCATTGGCCCCAATAGGGCACTAAATTGCTAGTCTAAATTAGCGGCGAATATTTCCCGCGTTTCATGCGGTCCAAACGGCCTTGTGCTTATGAATCAAACACATTTGTCTGCATTAAATCTTTGCCATGTTCCCAGCAGTTGTTTGTAATTATGTAGTACTGTTAACAGTTATTTATAATATTATTTGAGGCTTTCATATCTATCCAGTCAAAGATAGTGGATGATGCGCCGTTTCTGGCCTACATAAACCGGCCTCGCCACTCAATTGTTTGACAATAAATACGTAACTAGGTTTGAAAGACCTCGTATGTTTATGTAGCTGTTTACTATCTCAGTTTTTTTGCCGAGCTGTAATAAAATTAACGTTAATTATTATTAAAAAGAACGTTTATATGAGCTTGTTAAAAGTAATGTGAGGATCGATAAAGATTAAAAAGGGACTTATATAGGTTTGTTAAAGTGGTCAAATGATATTCGTAAAAACTATATTCTGTATAAAATTTGTAAACCAACATTTTCTTTTACTTAGTAGAGATCCTGAATAAAATTTGTTCATTTAAGTTTTTATTTATTTGAAAAGAAAGTTAAAATAAACAGTTCTTCATTATGTTTTGGTTTTTCTTCTTTGTTTATATATTATTCAGCAGCATTTTCTTTTTTCTGTCAGCTTATCACTATTCTGTCTATCGTTTCTTCTCATAATTGTGCTCACTTCATGATTCCAGATTCCTCTGCGTTCCACGACTTGTATTTCCAAATAATTAAATTCTCTGTGTGCGGCACTATGTACAGGATTCTTTTGAAATACTGTTTTCTAACTCTATTCGTAACAAATTCTTTGTGTAACACCATGCAATTGTCTTAACCCTACCCTGCACACAATTGTTCTTATCCCTGGATGAAAATTCTGCTCTATGTTTTGCGTTTAGTAGTTTAAATATTATTTCGTTAATATAGTTTATAGGTTGATCAAATGAGATCATAGATTGATTCTTGTTTAAAAACCCTTCGATACCTATCTTGTTTAAATACTACGATGATATCTGAGGCCCCGGTCTTTACATAAAAAATGTGGCTTTAGTTGTTTACTGTGATTACTGACATTAGCTATTTATTACTAATAAATATTTGTCAGATATTAGATTCAGTCTTATCCTAATATACAATCAGTAAATGTTTTAAACGTATATTCCTTACAATTACGCAAGATTCAAAAGCGATTTTAAAGTGTTGGTAAAAATTATGGTGTTACGAAAATAGTATTTATTTAACAATTATGAAATAGATGTTTTTCCCAGTTGTCATCGTTATTTCACTAGAAAATCCATTGTTATATTATAATAAAAATATTTAAGTAGGCTATTTAAAAATGGCAAATTGGAAAAGATTTGCGTAGTACATCTGATTGTCGTAGGTAGGTAATTCCTAGATTATGCATTTGGTGATATTTGCCTCATATGCGCAATATTACAAATATATATATATATATATATATATATGAATGCCCCGTATAGATAGGGGATTAATTACTGTCCTATAGATACAGAGGACTTTCGAAAACGACTGTACTATTTTCTGTATTATTATTGATTTTTTGCGTTTTTATAAAGGAGGAGGCTGGTATTGAGTGCTGACCTAAAATACAATAATTGATTCAGCCGTCCTAACGGTTTGATATTGTAACTTCTGACTCTTATATAAAAAATTGATAATAAACACGCACGGCCATGTTTTCTTTGCTAAAACATACGGCCCGTTACGGTCATTCGCCCGCTAGATGGCAATGAAGTCTTATTTTATATTATGCCTAATTGGGACATTAGTAAATCGTAAATATAGTTTACGCGTAGTCACATTAATGCTTCATAATAAAACCAATTCGACTAGTGTTCTTAAAATAACATCAGTCATTTAATTTGGTGTCATTAACACACGCGAGAACTGAGTAGACCGGACGTTTACATATATTGACCACTAGATGGTGTTTATTTAAAATAAAATCGGCTGAATTGTTTCGTACGAATACAATTTTCATTTTTCCATAAAGGTAGGCAGAACTACAGAAAGCCTCCTGCTAATATATATATATATGTATATTATCATTCTATTTGTGTAGGTATTATTAGAATGGTCGAGGTGATTTACTATTAAAGGGTCATTTTTTAAAGAAACTAATATGTATTTTTTATATAATTATATTGTATTTACTGTTTACTGTCTTCATATACCACCTGGCTTTACAATTATTTTAAAGTAATTTTAATTTATTATTTATGTCACGATCAATAAATGAGCTCGATTTATAGCCCTTTAAAAATGGATATGTAGGTATTTATTGTTTTGTAAAAAAACCTTACTGTATCAATATTATATGATGAAATTTATTTATAATCAAATAACTAATAGGCATGTTTAAAGTTATTCCTCCTCTCGATGTATTGTCAATTTAAACAAATAAAGAAATTAATAAAAGGTTCCAGTTGTTTTGTGTTTCGATTCCTGAGATTATTATGAGCAAGTCAGCTAACGATAGTGGTAAGTCAACAGGAGAACATATCACATATAACTGAAGAATGCTGTGTGTTGTGTAGGTACCTAGATTTTTATACTTACGTCGGCACGTCATGGTGGCCGTATTAACATGACGAGTCTGTCGAGTTCCTAAATCTGAAGTCCATTTATGCCCGGTTTCTGAACATCCTAGTTATATTCTCAATAGCTATTGCTTCGATAAAGTTATGTCTCAGTTAAACTACGATTAACTGTCACTGCGTTTCTGAAGACACACGAACCCATAAAATAACTATGAGACCGATAACCAGTTTCAAAATTTGCCACTAGATGGGTCTGTTTATAAGATGAGTTTAAAATCGATTTTATTGTTTGAAACCATCATTAAAACCAGTTTACTTACAATTTTATGCTTGTCAAAAAATGCAAATCCTTAAAAAAGAAAACGCCAAACTCTTTGTTTTCGCCGTGGTATTTTTGTCGTGCTTTGCCGTTTGATTTGAAGTTCTGTAATTTTGACGTTGGTATCTATGTTAATACTTATCGTTTTTCCCTATTAATGATGGAATCTGGAAAACGGAGCAAAGTTTAAAAAAAATGAAATGAAACACAGACAATGTTAATTTGCGATGCATAACAGGAGCGAGAGTAGGGCTGATGATATCTTAATATGAATTCTTCATCCGTATACATTTCGAAAGGATTTCTCCTGCGACTTATATTTCTGGGTACCTATAGATATATTAGCAGTAAACTTCAGCACTTCCAAATCGGACTCACGCTGTGCATTATCCACCATACGACCATACATCATATGTAACACAAAGAAAATGTCGACCGGAGAAGTACCTTCTCCAGTCGTCTTTTACTTTGTGTCGGTCTTGCTGTTTCCAGTCGTTTAGTACCGTACCTATGTTGTTCGCACAGTCAGTCAGTGGTCCGTGTAATAAGGCAAGTTGACCCACCAAGGGAACTCGAGTTGACTCATCAAAACGAATCGAACGAGCCCAAACTCCAGGGGATTACTAGCAGCCACTTAAGAATTCCACCGTTCCCTAGCCTAATGTAATGGGCTCGTTGAAACGAAACCGGTAACTATGAGCTACTGAAGAATCCCACCATTATCTAGCCTACTCTAATGTGCTCGTTGAAACGAAACCGGTAACTATGAGCTACTGAAGAATCCCACCATTATCTAGCCTACTCTAATGTGCTCGTTGAAGCGAATTGAATGAGCCCAAATTCTAAGGGGTTACTAGCAACCACTGAAGAATTCCACTACGGAACTCCATTACAGTACCGTATCTATGTTGTTTGCACGAGTAGCGGACAGTGCAATAGTCGACCTCGCCAGTTGTCCGTGTAATATGGCAAGTTGACCCACCAAGGGTAACAACAATAGACCTGAACCTCCACAGCACTAAAACCAGTCCAACAAACCCAAACTCAAGCGACTTTCTAGTAGCCACTAAATAGTTCCTCTTTCCACCTGCTGGCACCATCATAAGACCATCAGTGTAATCTATAGTACTCATCAAAACGACTCGAATGAGCCCAAACTCCAGGGGATTACTAGTAGCCACTGAAGAATTCCACTATTCACCTCCTGGCACCATCATCAGATCAGCTCCAAGATACCAAATTATAGTTTTGCCTTCCGAACTACGTATGTCTACAAAGTTTCATTTCGATAATTCTTATCGTCGTATTATGGTAATTACAGCACTAGTTACAAACGACAGTTGGGTAGGTACAACTGAAGCATGTGTTTTTTTTTTTAATTTTGGTACTTTATTTCTCAAAAAGAATTACATTCACTTTCTTGAGAAACAACTTATTTCCTGTTTGGTTACCTTGAGCGGCGCGACCGTAACGAATAAAACATGTTTACACAATATGTACTGTATCCGAAATAAGAAAAATATTACGTTTGATCTCAATTAATGAGCGTATTACTCGTACAAACTAATAATTATAGCTACACGTAAGAACGTGTTAAAACCTCTGAAAAATTACAGTCAAATTCGAATCGTATAACTTTTAGAATAGAAAAGAAGTTTTAATAAGTCACAGTTTTCATTGATATTCCTAACATTATCATCTCCCACCTACATCCATACAAATATTATAGGTAAATGCGAAAGTAACTAAAGGAAAGAAGTAAGTTTGTTACCTTTCACAACTAAACGGCTAATCGGATTGTAATGAAATTTAGCAAGGAGTTAAATTATATCTTGGGGAAGGACATACATACGAGTAGGTAGGTTAGGATTGAATCCGAGACTTCGTCTGCATACGCGATAACTAACATTTTCGCGGACGAAGTCGCGGGAAAAAGTTAGTTAATGATAATTTGATCGTGTTTATGTGGTCATCGCTGTCACATCCGTCATTCGTTTAACGGTTTTATTCACAACCTTTTAGCAGTGCGCTTATTTACACATATACAGGCTTCTCCTAATAGCTATTAATAGCTTTATATTTTGGCTATGGTAAATGGAGGTTTTGGATTGTGTCTGACAGCATACCCCTAGATTTAAGCCCACTCTGCATAGAGTGGGCTATAATCTGGCTTATCATTGCATTCACAACGATTATGTGGTAAACCTAAATGGTTTGGTGCCCATATGTCGATGACGTATCGAATATTTGTTGGGTTGTTTTATTTTATTTGATGTACCAATTCAGCTGTTACATACTTAGTGGGTGTTAGTTTGTTTTTTCATGTAGTTTTTTTTTAATGTTTTTTTTTTTTCTGGGAATGGTTCGGTGGCTCATTAAATTGTGGTGTCTATAGTGTGTTGTCCTCTTAAATATAACTACATATGACTGAAACATTGCTCGTGCCCTCTCTATATGATAAGAGCCTTTGCCGTTCCTCATGCCATACCTGTGGGGTAAGGGTGAAGTAGTTATATTCATTTAAAAAAGGACAAGTAGAATAATACCTAGCAAGCGGCTAAACAACACCGAATGAACCTAGGCACCCAGATATAACGTGTCCTGCTACATCTACATCCTACTGCCCTTAGCTATCTCAATTTATTTGAGCCGCACATCTTTCACACTACTCCGTGCGCGCAATATTCTTAAAAGTTTTCGCTTCCCGTATTTTACTCATATATTAAACTAGCTGACCCAGCAAACGTTGTTCTGCCATAGAAAATGTTTGGGGTGGACCACCCTTATCACTTAAGGGTATGAAAAATAGATAGTAGCTGATTCTCAGACCTACTGAATATGCATGTAAAATTTCATAAACATTGGTGAAGCCATTTCGGAGGAGTATGGTAACTAACATTGCGACACGATAATTTTATATAATATAAGATAAGATAAAAGATTTTTATTAGTGTTTTTAAGCGCTACTGCTGAGCGTGAAAGTGTCTTGGATTCCCGGGATTATCCATCGTTTCTTTCTTCTCCCTCTCTGTTCTCGGAACCGTCCACATTCATGGTCATAACTTTCCTCACGACATGATCCTCATTCCTTCACATCACACTTCCGTACATCTGATTTCCGCACAATTGGTAACAGGCGCCACTTTCAGACTTCCTCTTACATACTCATTTCTTAATCTATTCATTCGCGTAACACCACACATCCCCCTCAGCATTCCCATTTCCGCTGCGTGCATCTGCCTTTCATTTATCTCATTTGTTGCCCAACGTTCTGATCCAGACAGGTGAGTCTTATCATTGTTTTATAAATCTTAATTTAAGTTTAAGGGAAATGTGGGAGTCGTAAGTTTTTCCCGTTACCTGCTGCCATTACATCCACGCTGTGTAGATTCTGTGCTTGACAGTCTAATCTATTTTCCGTCATTTTGCGTGAGTGAATATACCGAGATACCAAAATTCTGTGTAGACCCGAAGAATCACGCTATCAAGCTTGCTTCAGGAATGGAGAGACCGCCGAAATCGTAGAATTCATGTTGAATACATTAATATGCGCTGGGCGACCGCGGGCGGTAGCTGCGGTAAAATTAAAAAGACGACCATTGAACAACTGGACTTCGACCTCAAGAGTAGGTATGCGGCGTCACGTATCATGAGTATACGTGGCGTCACATATCATATAAATATCGACGCGCCGTCAAGTGGCAACACAAAGAGGGATGACGAAGGGACTCTTCATAAGGCGACGGTCTGATTCGTCGCCCGTTACTCGTAACGGGCGACGAACCGATCACCGATTAAACCGATCGTGTGTCTCGACACACGATCGGTTTAAATTAAGTTCACTTTATATTCCGTTACTTATAGATAAGAGTGTTACTATAACCTTACCGTGTGTATTTATATAAGTTAACTCTACTCAGTTTTTAATTTATTGTGAATAATTCGCGAGACGCGTACAAAAAAAGGACAGGTAGAATAGCCAATCTGCTCCCCGAAGGTACTTCTCGCGCTTCGTTCGTGTCGGGTCCCAATCTTCGGAAATTTAAGTAGACCTTTCACCCATTAAAGCCATTTAATTTAGGAACTAGTAATAAGCGTTGTAAGTTGTAACCTAGTGCCAAAAAGTACCCGTTTTTTTGTCTTCTTCGCAGTTTGAATTCAAATGCGAATTTTTCCAACCGCCTGCCAGTTTTGAATAGCAACGCATCCATCGATCAGCTGTTATCTATTGATATAATTCAGGCGCCTCTTGGAACATACATACTTTAGTGATTTAGCATCTTATAGGAACAGCTAGTCGAATTATTAGAACTGAGAAGATGGGTACCGTTTATGGCCCAATAATTAGTTTCAGAGTCAATTTGGGTACCTGTCAGCTAAGCACGACAAGCAATTTGCTGAACGTGAGCAATTTCAGTGTAGCTAATACAGGCAGTTTGCCTTTGCCCTCGCACTTCAGACATGTCACTGCGCTCAACTAGCATCTAAGGTAAGCTCCAGTGAGCAAGTATTAGTAACCACCAATAGCCAGTCTTACTCTGTTATGTCTAGTAACCACTTGACATAATAGAGTTAGACTTCCTCAGATTAACTTACCTCACTTTAGCGGCGGTTATATGGTTTGCTTAGAGTTTTAAGATATTTATGTTTCACTGATTTATGACATGATGACAAAATTACTAAATTTCACTACCTACGTTAATTACTTAACACCTTTAAGGCTAGGTGACCGTTAAACAACACATTTTCTATTGTCTGGCAGTTAAGGTTTGTCGTAGAACATTGGTACTTATCCAATGGCCTACATTTGACATCATCGAAATTAGGCCCAGTTCCTAGCAGATAGTGGGAGGAACATAGAAACTCTCTAACTGAGTTTCCTTCTTTTGCCATTTTTACTAAATTTATTTTGAATAGAATCACCTGAACCGTAAGGTAATTCCTTTGAGATGGCTAAACGTCGTTTTCTTTCGTCAGAGCGTAGACACAACACGAGAACCGATACTTAAGCATCGCTACGTGGATTTCGTATCAGGTCACATGAGCTTAGACACTCAACCGTCTTCATCTCATTCATCTACATCTTATTACCTCCCACATCATGGTGTTTTTAAAGAGTCCAGTACTACGACAACGCTACAAGAAAAGGCATACCGAGCTTGCATACATTCGTTCTGCAGCTAGCAGTAACGGCACTATTCATACATATCTATTCACATCCAAAAGTAAGGATACACCATTTAAACCCCAAGGCTAGAAGCTATGTGATGTTACTAGTGCCTAGGTAGTGCGCAGGTAATAGAGTCGTTAACACTTAAACCTAACAAATGTATATTTTGTTGTGATTACGAGTATATGATCGTCTTGGTTCGCTATCTGCTTCACCTACTTGTAAGGCATCGAATTTCTGAGATACAGAAATGTTTTGGTGATTACACTTGGCGATTTGTGCCTTCCAAGGACAACTCTGCAGACCTAATGTCCCGCGGTTTGAGCGCTGACATCATTGGTTAATCTCTTTTGGGAAGGTCAGGGCCCTTATTATTATTAACAGACCCACTTCTCTGGACTTCAATCCTTAACAAAGGTGTGAACACGACGCGACCGGAACAATTAAAATAACAGACTATAAATAATATTAATAATCGCTCACATAGACACCGGTAGATTTATTTCAGTGGGGTGCACCTTCAGCAAAGGTAAGCAAGATAAAGTATTTGGACCTAGGTCAAGAGCTGTATCTTTGTTCATTTATGGAAATGCTCGTATACAAATAGGACTAACTTTGTGCGCGAGTGGGCAACAGTGAAAAGAGCTCAATAATTGGCGCACTCCACTATGGATTTAGGAAAATACATTATGTTCTGTTCTCTGTTATTCTATTAGGCTTCTTCTGAATGGATTGGCTTATTTGTTTCAATTCTAATCCTAATGTAAATTAAAACAATAATGTCAAACCATAATTAATCATTCATCTAGTTATTTGCATGAAAACGTCTACTAGCATACCATCATATTTAGATTCATTAATCGTTGTAGAAAGTTACATACTTAGTTATAGTCTTGCACTTACTAATTCTGAGTTAACTTACAGGGCAGTTCACAATTAAAACAGTTCAGAAGGACATGTTTTCTGAAGAATACGGACTATATTCATTAGGCAAAACTTTACCGAATAAAAATCGTCTAAAGAATTGGCATTTCTGTTGAGGTTGGTACTATACGAGTCGGAGGATTAGCAGACTACAGCAAAGAAACATAACTTTGCTAAACTTATTTTTAATACTTTTTACTTACGTCTATTTAATGCTAGTCGGCCTTTCGATGGTAGAAACCCTGTTCATGAGTGCGTAAATGTCAGGGATTCAACGGTAGGACAGTTCAACCTATCATGAGTACCTTGAATGAGGAACGAGTTCAGATAGTTTTCTTTCTAAGAGACTGGCACAGACTTTGCCAGCACCATCCTCCTAGCCGACCGCAAAGGTAGAGGATGTAGATTAATTAAATCATACATAGCGGTTCCTTTGTAGCTTGTCTCAGATAAAACAAAATATGCCTGTATTGCAGCACTGAACAGATCATCATATTGTTCGTCGTGGTAAACTGAAGACCATTTACTCTGACAATGGCCACTACCTTTATTGGCACCTGTAACAAAATACCTGACATATTGAAAAATATTTTTATTCAGAAATGGAAAATACAGGTATCAGCTTCTCTTTTATTCCGGCTTACACCTCAAACTTCGGTCGCTTATGGGAGTCTCCCGTAAAGTCCATAAAACATCACTGAGACGTCTATTACGCTTCGCATATCTCACTAACGAAGAGACGTCTACGTGTCTGATTCAGGTTGACGCAATACTAAACTCTCGTACTCTCACTCCTCTTTCCACTGATCCTTCCGTCCATACCCCTTAGCTCCTGCTCATTTCCTTATCTCCTACATCCCTGATGCATCCACATGTCATCAACCAGACCACGTCCAGCCTGCATCTGAATTTGGAACAGATTCTGTAACGAGTATATATTTTACCTCTAGAGAACCCAGTGGAAGGACTCCGATGGAATTCTTAAAGAGGGATCCATGGTGGTACTCAAGGAACAATAGTCACCACCACTGATGTGACCACTCGGCCGTATCGTAACTCATTTTTCAAAGCTATATTCATATTGATCTTTCCGTTTGTTTTAGTCTTATATTTCAAAACAGTCCACTATTCATTGTTACCGGAGATTCCCTGCTGTCTGTTCTAGTACCACCTGTACGATATAACCATTCCTTTCTAATATAAAATTTAAAGGTCACTAGATATATTAAATTCAAAATAAATGAATACAAGTCCACATTCAAAACATTTATTTAAGGAATCCATCAAATAAAAAAAATGAACATATCAAATATAACAAAATATTACGGTACAATACGATGAACACTTAATATTTAATCACAATATTATTAGTTTACAATTTCGTTATTTGTATAGGTACTAGGGCACCTCTTAAAAATAAGATTTCTATTAGCCATGGCCTTGGGATGGAAAGAGTCCATTGAGAGTGATGTATTGTATCGAGATCATTATTACCAAGAAAATGTTTTCGGTATGTGACCGACGCCTTTGTGCGTACAAAGGCGTCGTTTTTTACAGGCCATGGTCTCCGTCCAATTATTATTTGCAGTTGGTATTGAGCGTTTCTATACTAGAAATTAGTCAATTTTGCATAGTTTGTGTAAAAGTAAAAAATAATAACATGTTATGAACAGTTCATTATAATATCTAGTTGTTCGTTTATAAAGCATACGTATAATATCATTTGTCTTATTACTTCAAGTCTTCCTGCAATGCACAAATTTTATTATAGGTTAATTAAAGTCAAATCATTTACAGTTCATAGCAGGTAATATATATTTTTACAGGCATTGGATAGGTTTCTACGTATCATTTAATATTAATACTAACTTACATAATATTTACAAAACTAGAAATGAAAACATATATCAATACGGAATAGGTAAGTATGTGTTAAGTTAATACTCCACCATTGAACACCATATACTAAGTCCCTAAAAAATCCTGAAAAATTTAAAGTAGGTACTAAGGTATCCCAATTAAGAAACTAAATAATTCAAAAGGAACAATAAGAACATAAACTAAAATTCCTTAATTTATTGCGTTTATAAAAACATATTAGCAGAATTATTTTGGCATCAAATTCTAATCCTTCGAAATACAACAATAAATACATTTTATATCTAAATACATAAAGTATTCGTAATACCTACTCTTTGTTCGTATTGTAGGGTATTTGTGTAATAATTATGAACAAAAAGTACCCACGATTCAAAATTAAGACTGCATTTCTTATGTGCTTCGCGAAAGATTCAGTTAAACTCGTTTCAGGAAACCATTCGAACGATAGACTAGACTTTTTGTGTGTATCAGGTATGTTAGAAATCAATATGATTACTATTTGCAAAGTAAGGCTAAACTTTTGCGTAGTGTCGATGTATCCTGAAAATAAGAGCCTTGTTTTAAAATAATTACAGGAGGTAAATAAGAATTGCAGTCTGAAATATTCCACACGAATCCAACTCATTTACATCTTTGGTACAATACCTAGTAAGGGTTGGCGATCAACTAGCAAATGGAATTCATAAATAACCCTAAAACTATTGTATCGTTTGAACACTCGAGTCAATGGTAACCACTTGAAAGGGAAAATTTACAGGTAACATTTACACTGAGGAACACCAATTTAGCGTCGGATTTGGTTACCTAAAAAGTATTTCGAGCCACTACGTGTCGGTCACCGGTCAGCGTACGGCGACGCCGTTAATTGTAACCACTGCGCTTGGGCCCGTTGGCTCAGGTTCGTACGCGTCGGAGTCGCTTCGCCGGCCGTACGCGACGTTGTCGGTGATCCTCTCACTGTAGGGCGAGTCGTACACGTTGTCTGACACGTGGTCGTAGATATGTCGTCCGTTCGAGTCGTGGAGCGTCGAGTAGCTCATGACCGCGGCGTTTTGGTCTTCCTTGCGTTCGGCGCCTTCGATGTTCTCCGTGTTCTTTACCGGCGTGGCTTTTCGGCTAGGGAATTCGATTCATGTTTTAATAAGTAATCTAGGAAAATACTACTCACGTAACGATTATACATAAAGATTCTAAAATACTCACAGCCTTAAATAAATAACTCCTAGCAGCATCAGCAAGAACAGAACTACGCCGCATCCGACGCCGACGCTGAGCGGCAGGGTACCGTTTTCGGCAGCCTCGTTGGTAATTATCTCACAGCTGGGCTCTTCACCGGACCACTTGCCATCGTCCATGCACTTGCGGAGGAAAGGCCCAACTCGTTGGAACTGCGGCAAGCAGTGATACTCGATGGAACTACCGAACAGCGTGGAGCTGTTCGAGATGATGATGCGACCATTCTCGATCGTGCCCGGGGACTTGCAGTCAATTGCTGTAGGCCAAGAGGTTATTGATAAGTAATTGGTAGCAAAAATGATATCTTATACAACTGATTGTATTGTTGGATGGAAAATTATTCTAATGTTCATTTTATAGGTCTTTTTGCAATTTACAAGTCCTGCTTTGAGACCACCTACTACGTAATACTTACGTATACAGACAGGTGGTGCCCCACTCCACACTCCCTTGGGTTTGCAGGTCCTGGTTTGGTTTCCTTGCAGCCCGTACCCTCGCTCGCAGCGGTAGTGAGCTTCTCCTCCGATACTAAGCGTCGAAGTGGCCACTAATAGACCTACACTGCCCTTGATCTGGATCGACGGGTCTGTGCACGTAATTTCTGTAGGAATAACAAAAAAATAGACTGGTTTAACTCACTCACTTATATATTGAGGAGGGTGTAGTCCCAGTGAGGGAACATTATAGGCCCTAGGCTCATTAGTATTGTACATAGCTATAAATATGGCTGGTTACATGTAATATAAAATGATCTTTGATAAAGGCCACCTCCATAAAACAACAATCACACCCAAGGGCTGAAATAGAACAATTAATGACATTGTGATTACAATATTATTGTGGAAGGATGTTGGTACTTTGTTTATCATGTTTTAAAACCTACCTTTGCACGCTGGCGCCTCGGAGCTCCACGTGCCGTTATCCTGGCACAGTCTTCTGGACACACCATCAAGCTGCCAATGTTCATGGCACTCATATAGCACAGCCGCGCCGTAGTATGTAGCATTTGTCGCCAGCGTCACCACGCCATTCTGGATTGGACCTGGATTACCGCAGTCCACGTCTGGGGACAAAGATAGGGAGCAGTTTAGAAAAGGCATACATAAAAGTAAACCAAAGCAATATTTTTTTCTAATTTGATAATTTCCGATTCCTAATTGGATTTGTAATATAATGACACTCCTAACTCAACTTACATTGACATCTCGGCGTGACTCCGCTCCACTGTCCATTATCCTCGCAGGTCGAGATGCTCTCTCCGACAACCTTGTACCCTCGTTCGCAGCGGTACTTGACCAGGGCACTGATGCGGTAGCTGTTACCGATGCTGGTGGTGACGGATGTTCTGATCAACGTACGTCCGTGGTTGCGGTCATTGCCAGTTACTGAAACGATGCTGTTCTCTGGTACTACCGGGTCGGAGCACCGGATTTCTGGAAGCATAGAGAACGTTGTTAGTTTATGCGTAGAAGTAATATTTTATTTTTTAGAAAGTTGGTACATGTGGTTTGTACTTTTGAAAACAAAGAGTTTTACCGCCATGTTAGAATTTTGTTCTACTTCTGATATATTTTTATTGCTCACCTTCACATCTGGGTGAAGAATCACTCCATTGGAAGTCTTCCGTGCAGATCCTCCTGACAGGGCCGACAAGTCTAAAGTTTGTGGTGCACGAGTATTGGATCACACTGCCTAGATGGGTAGTTCCATTTAGTAGCTCAGCTGAACCGTACGTCAAAGATGGAAGCTTGCCACAGTCCACATCTGGAAGATTTAAAAAGTGTTTATATACTTAATTAAGTAATTTCTTACAAGAATTCAAATTCAGAAATACTTATCGGCTTTAGTCACGTTAATTTTAATCAGTGAATACCCACACTGACTGACTAATCTATTCACCACGATGGCAATAGAGAGAGAGAGTCAAAACTAATCGGGCAACCCCGCCAATGGCTACGTGTTTTACTTACTCATGCATTGTTTAGCCAGGCGTTACTCAGCCATGCGGAACTTTTCTGATATTTTACTAAACCAGAGCTTTCGATAGCCAATCAATACTCACATTCACATTTGGGTGACTCCCCAGACCACTCTCCATCTTGCTGGCATGAAAGGCTGGGCTCTCCAACAAGCTTGTGTCCCTTTTCACAATGGAAATCAATGGTGGAGTGAACATTGTAGTCGTAGGCCTCCATGTATCCGCCTGCAGGCACTTCAGGGTCGGCGCAGGATATCACTGTTACATAAAAGTATTCACGATAGAATAATTTCACTCAGATTCCTATAAAGGGTAAGCTTGAAGGAGTGCTTGGTCTCGTTTAAGACGAAAACGGTGGCGAACCTCAAATGATTTCTTGAGCACAAGCCCCTGGACTTCGTAATTCAATTTGAGTGTAAGCCATAATCAAAACCTATTAAATTAATGGGTTTTTAGTTAGCTTTAGTTTCACAACTAATCACATAGCTTGGTTTAAAATTTTCGTGTAGGACAATGACCCTTAACTTCTCAGCATCCCTGGCGTCAGTTAAACTAATAGGTTCTGAAGGTTACACTAATATATTCCAATAATTATCTTAGTATCACTGTACAGTATCTCCGCGTGTAGTACTTACGCTATTTTTAATTTCTCGAATACGGATAGTATTCGAGAAATTAAAAATAGCGTAAGTAAGTAGGTACTAAATATTGTGAACTAGGTAGTAATGTTGGTGAACATGTCAGATTAAACCATACTCGTCTATAATCGTGAAGTTTTGCGTCATCTCGACTCTAGATAATCGACACCAGATAAACTGCTGTTTAGTAACTAGATACCTATAAAGATAAGCTGCTGTTTAGTAACTAGATAAACAAGTGAATGTAAAAAGTAAAATCAGTAACGACTACGGACTATTGGGTGATAAGGTAAAAATATAAATAAATCTGGCTACAATAACACTATTTTTGGTCACAACTTACAATCACACGATGGTATATCATGGGACCATTTCCCATCTCGGTTACACGTGAGGGTTTCAGCACCGGCCAGCCAATAGTCAGCTTCACAGTTGAAGCGAGCGATGGAGCCATATGTTGTGGTGCCGTTCAGGAGTATGAAGGAGCCCTTGTGGACCTGTGCAGGAGTGCCGCAGTCCACATACTTGCAAGATGGCGGGGTGCCCGACCAAGATCCGCCGAGAGTACACGTTACACTCTGAAAGTAGGTATATGAAATAATAATATTACTGGTGCTAATAATAATGTCAGTTTGACTGCCTTGTTGGTCTAGTGGCGGCATGTACGACTGCTAAGTCTCAGTAGCAGCCCAGAGTCTGGATGTGTGCCAGGTTGATGGCAATAGGCTCACCCCTATTACATGGGCCTTAAACATAACTGGTGAAATGAAATGTGGGTGTACTGCAGGTACACCTGTGCCCAACCCTTTGGGGATTACAGGCGTGATTTTATGTAATACTACCAGTCCGTTACTGTCCCCACTTAAAAACAAATACCTAATCTCATACAGAGATGCACGATCATTAAACACTTCGCTTACTCGAGACGGGTTGGCCATTTCCTACTTATATTAATCCCAAATCCAGGTTTCTTCCCGATTTTTTCATTACCTATATAATATGATATCTGAGATAAACCTAGAAAGTACATTTGAATTTAACAAAGTCACATGGGTACTTGCCTTTATTAAGAGAATATATAAGTAATAATAATGAAAATGATGTACCTATTTAAAACCGTTTATAAATTAAAAACTTCTGTTTAGAACATTATGCTGATACACACAATTTGCGGACTCAAATGAGTAAAACGTGATAGATGTTATTCTGTGTTAGAATCGAACCCGCGTCACATAGCACTGCGCTATCTATTTCTCTAACTACTGCACCAACTTGTGGGCTGCTCTTCGTTCGTTCGTCCGTTTTGTTGTTTTGTTGCTGTCCGATTTTATACGCTAATCAGGCTGTACCGGGTTTTGAACTAATTACATACTGTTTGACATACTAAACAATGATAATGACGCGAGGGGGAACTGTTGTATTGAATTGCCTAGTTGGTCTAGTAGTTGCAAGCACTACTACAAAACACGAGTTCCTGGGTTTGTTTTCCGGGATTAGCAATTTTATTCGGTTTTACCATTTGGAAGTTTTTCTCAGTAGCAGCCCGGCAGAGTCTGAATGATGATGTTGTATCCTTTTGATTGTAATATGCTCGCACCCTATTGTTATACTGTAGGTATAGTATACTATCTTAATATATATATAAATTACGTGTCACGTTGTTTGTCCGCCATGGATTCCTACACTACTGAACCGATTTTAATAAAATTTGGCTTACTGCGTGTGTTTTGCTCAAATTTTTTCATTTTTTATTCAGGTTTTTTTTTGTTGGAATTTTTATCCTTGCTCAAACTTAAAAGATAGGATACTTTTTATTTCGATTATTGACCTTAATATTTTTTTTTGCAAATCAAATGTTTTCCTTTATTAAGTTCCACACATTTCCAACAGATGGCAGTGGCAACTTAACTTTTAGGTGCGGTACGAAGTTTGCCGGGACAGCTAGTTATATATTACTCAAGGACAGCCCAAATTTAAATTTGACAACTTAAAATAATTGTCTTACTTGAAACAATGTTGCATATTTGAAATAATTGAAATATATCAGTTCATCTCGAAAACCGTGTCTTTATTATCGTACACTTGATGCAGATACTGGGTAGTTATCTTATCTAGGTCACGTTTGAGGCATAGTCCAGTTTCCGGGAACTTGGAAAGCCTCATACGGCAGCGTTATAATATTGGTAAACAATTAATCAGTCTCGTAACTGTATTTCATATTTAATTAAATAATGTTGGAAGACCATGTATGATATTTATTGTCATCAGCCTCGTTGGTCTTGTTGCAAGCGCTACTACTAATCATGAGGTCTTGGGTTCAAGGCCAGGCAAGGCGTTATTAGGTCTTTCTATCTAGAATTTCTCAGTCGCAGCCCGGAGTTTGGATTTGAGCTAGATTGATGGCAATAGGCTCGCCCCCTATGTCATAGGATTTAAACATAACTGGCAAAATGTGGATGTACAGTAAGTACACCTCTACCTAAGCCTACGCGGATCACAGGCGTGTTGTTATGTGATGTTACAATATTTATATACTGCATATAATAGTATTTTTGTATGTCACGGAATTACCAGGATATGCAAGTATATTTAAGAGAAGGATGACCAGGCATATTGCAGTGTATTGGATCCAGGACAATCGGTTTAATACCGTCCATTTTACTATGCTTGTTTTGTATGGCTGTAAAGTTTTTAAAAATTATGATAAATGAAGAAATGGTCTATAAGTCAGAAGTAAGTAGCAGTGGCGAGGCGTCAATTTTCGCAAGAGGAAAGCCTAAGTATTAAAAATAAAAGATGCTTAGTTGTCATTTAATCTGTGATCGTGTTCTAATGACCCAGTGTTTTACGCCTCGCCTCTTGTGCTCGAGGTTGTGTGTTCAAATCTGGGCAAGTACCAATGTGACTTTTTCAATTCATGTGTACTATTTAAGTTTATCTTGGACATCACTGACATCGGTGAAGGAAAACAATTTAAGTAAAATTAATACAAGCCTGAAATCGCCAATCCGGCTTGAGCAAGCTTGGTGATCAATGCTCGTGCCTTCTCTGTATGAGAAGAGGCCTTTGCCCTGCAGTGGGACATCAACACGCGGGCAGACTTATTATAGATATTATTAATGTTAACCTTTAATTTTATGTAACATAGTAATTACCAGACAACGAGACACAATAGAAAATGTATAATTTGTCGGTCACCTGGTCTTTAAGGTGTAAAATGATATGGTTATAGTGTACTATATTGGTCACGGCTGTCATTTGTAGATCTTTGACAGTCGTTACGGGTAGTTAGAAGCCCGAAAGTCTGACAACCAGTCTTACAAAGGGGTATCGTGTTGCCCAGTAACTGGGTTGTGGAGGTCAGATAGGCAGTCGCTCCATGTAAAATACTAGTGTTCAGCTGCAACCGGTTAGACTGGTAGCCGACCCCAACATAGTTGGGAAAACGCTACGCAGATGATGACTATGTGACGGCCAATTCTTTAACTACAAACGGACGTTTGTAACTATATTTCTTTTGTTTGGAACTAAACGTTAACGGTTTTCTTTTTAATTTACCGGTGCTGTGATACCTCGCATTTTGCCAAATATTGATACAAACAGACAGACTGTCATACAGACAGACAGGGAAGGGTTCTGTTTCTTCCGTTAGAGGTATGGAATCCTAAAAAAAGGTGAGTGAATTGATTTCTGTGCTGGAATCGAACCCAGTGTAAATCCAAATGCTCGCCGCTACGTTGCATCGCGCAGCCTTGGAGTATAACTTCTCCGCGTTTTTCCTAATACTACTACTAGTTGTCATGAGTAAACAGTAAGCAGGTAAATGGCGCAAAACAAGATTTAACGGTAGGTACAATCTTTTTGCACAAGTCGAAACCAATGTTGCCCGTGTCGTTAGCACTAAGCGAGACGGCTTTTGTTCAGGCTTTATATTTTGCTGTCAGCTAGTCTTTGTGCAAACAGCCACGATTCAGTGATACATAATGCTTCGACAAGCAGGATCGATCAGGAAGCCTAGCCACAGATGCTAACAATATTGACAGACACTGACCTTTTGTTCAAAACTTGTTATAATGTAGTGTTGTTTCAAAACTTACGAGTTGCCTACTACGAGTACGTTAGGCATTATCTAACGAGACGTCGTATTTCGTGTCGACGTTCGTGGAAGTAGTAGCTATAGCATCCTTGAAACAAATAGATATCTAAAATAATTCACATACCGGTGGTCCAAACAGTATGAATCCATTCTGACAGGTGTAGGTAGCTAATGATCCAGCTTTGTGACCATCGACAGCAACCACAGCTCCAGTAACTGGCGGTGGTTCAGGACACCAGTCGAACAAGCACTTAGGAGCTTCCCCGCTCCAGATGCCTTCGTCTGCGCACAGCCGTTCTGGTTCTCCTACCAGGGTATAGTTTTCTCGGCAGGAGTATACTGCTTTCGCTCCGTGGGTGGTCCTGACATCAACCAGTGACACTTCTCCGTCTTGGATTGGGGTCAGTCCACCACAGTTGACATCTATAAAATGAAAATGAGCGTAAGTAAAAAGTCTAACTAGTGCGAGTGCACAAGGCATTCACATGGTGGAAAAATACCAATCACAGAGCTGCAGCAATCTAATATATAAAATTCTCGTGTTACCGTGTTTGATATTAAACTCCTCCGAAATTTTGTGTGTATTTTTCATCCCCCTAAATGTTAAGGGTGGGCCACCCCAAAAAAATACAGAGTTGAAAAGTGTTAGATAGGACAAAGAAGTCTTGAAGGTTGGTTTTTGGTAAATGTATTATGTTTTGTAAAAACTCATAGAACAAAAGCTGTTGTATATGATTCTAGTATTACATTCCTGAGAGGTGGTCGGTGTTTTACAAGTTACCCTGTATAGCCCGTATTCTCAATTTCAGAGTTCCCTTCGCTCGTTCTTTACTTCTGTCTTAATTCAGTCAGTCTGACGACCTATGTGGTGCAGCGGGCGAAGGTCCACCTGCGACGCAGGCGGTTGCGGGTTCGATTCCCGCCTTGGGACAAATGTTTGTACGATCTACTAAGATTTGTTCCGGCTGTTCTGGGTATTTGCTATGTATAATAAAAATATCTATCCATGTAATGTATTGTATTAAGTATTTCAGTCATCTAGTAACACAAGCTCTGCTTAGCTTGGGGCTAGATGATGCTGTGTGGATTGTCCAGCATTATTTATTACTATTTATTAATTCTTAATATAAAATCAAGATAGAAATGTATCTAACCTATCCGAGATGCTGCTCAAATATCGTGCTCGCTTCGCTTTCGTGAATTATTCGCCGATAAGTTTTTTTTTTGCATTTGTGTTCTATTCGACTAGTACGCACCAATACTATTTTGGGATTACTATTAAAATGTTGTCTCACAAGAATAGTTTCTCAAAACTGTAACCGAACTACCGACGATGGTTGTCGTACAGTCTACATTAATCACTTTAAATGCACAGTCAATAATATCGGTCCAGTTCTGCGAACTAAGTGGCCATCCCATGATGCATCGATCGGTTACAATCTAATGTAGCAACGCTTTTGTAAGTAATTTATATGTAATTTGGGTAATTTGATTGAGTAACGGTGTGGTGATCACCCCCGATTGCCATCGAATCAAAATGCTGACGATGTCGATGAACATAGTGCCAAGATACCCTGCACTATTTCCCATCGATTGATGTTATCAGGCGCCTTAGCGCACCTTTCTGTAGTTACTTTACTTACTGCTATGCCAAGTACCTAGGTACTGGTCACCAATCTATCACCAACGGCGACAGTGAAAGAAAAACAAAGATACTTACATTTACAGCTCGGAGCGGTCCCAGACCAGAAGCCATCCTTCTTGCACTCTCTACTCTTGTCTCCAAGAAGCATGTGCCCTTCTGGACACCTGTACCCGATGGACGCTCCAACCTTGTAGTTGTTTCCTTCGATCGTTGTGTTCAGAAGCTTGTCGGGGCTGCCGCAAGAGGGAGGCACTGGAGAAGACAGAATTAGATATTACAGTCCATAAGATAACCTAAGTGAAGTCTAATTATACGTTAGCTTACGTTTTAACAGTCGCTTAGAATGGTACCTTACGCTACTGACGCCACGAATGACCTACCATTGCATGCACTGTGTACATTGAGGTGAGGTAAGGTCCCGATGGATGATAGCCATTACAAAAATATTTTACTAAAACATTTCATTTAGAATGACATACAGTGTTAGTTTCAATGTTGTACCGATAATAGCAAAAAAAACTCGCTCTGCAGGGCAAAAGTCTCTTCTCATAGAGACAAGGCACGGGCAATAATGACGACACTTGATCAAAGCGGTTTGGCCTAATTTTCAGACCGCACACATGCACCGATGTAAATGATGAAAACATCATACTCGTTCTCGCAAAGATTTGGACTTATGCATCAAAGGCGAGGCTTTAACCATTGAGCCAGCAAAACATTTTACAAATAACAATGTGGATAGGCAAAATAACAAACGTAATTAAATACATTTATAGCTGCGGTCTGATCAGGTTGCGTTGCAACATACGTAATTGTTTTACAACCGCACACAGCGCTCCCTAGGGGTAATTATAGGAACTGGATCTATTGAAATTACTCATACTGATTCGTTTTTTCGAAACCCAGACCATAAATGGAACCCCGACTTTACGCTACCCGGACGCTCTCTAAAATAGGATAAATCCGGTGAAACCCGGACGGGTGGCAACACTACGTATGTAGGCCTTTAATTATGTTCTCAAATGTACCTGCTAGTTTTCATGGTGTTTAATGACGAGTATTCTATTCTATTCTATTCCACCATTGTCATCACCAACCTATTATTCCTGAAAAACATGGGCCGTAGGTACAACCGTGGACACTTATAGCTTATACCAACTCCTCGGCCTGGTGCCCTGGTGCTTGCAAGCGCTACTCGTGAGCAAGAGGTCCTGGGTTCGATTCCCAGGTCGGGCCGTGTTACTAGCAGCAGTTCTCAGTAGCGGTACGGAGACTGAAGTTATGCCCGGTTGATGGCAATAGGCTCTCGCCCTATTAAATGGAACTTAAACATAAGTGGCGAAATCTGGGTGCACTATAGGCTCTGCCTAACCCTTCCGAGAATAAAGGTGTGACGTTATATAATGCTATGTGTTGACTACTACACGCACTCAAATACAACTAAACCTACTAAGGTTTAGTTGTATTTACCAAAACCTATAGGTGATAGTGCAAGATCCTTAAAACATGGAAACCAATATCTATTCCATTTCTGTGTTCCATGTTCTTGCAATTCAAATAGCTGAGCTTACTGTAAAGGGTACACGAGCGTGAACAGAACTAAATTAAAAGATACGTTATATTTGCAAGTTTTATTTTATCATACGGCGTTTGCTAACTTCACAACTCCTATGTATGAAAATTAATGTATTACCACGGTAATATTATAATACAGTATTCCAACTTCATACAAACGGACGAAACGCGAGCTATACGTACGAGCCTCGATCTCGGGTTGCGCTCCGGGTGCAAGTCACGGCTGTACCGCAGTGTCGAACGGACGGTGCGTTGTTTTTTTAACAATAACCGAGCGATTTTTTCTCTAAAAATCAGTTAATATGACGAGTAGGAAATATTGTGCTGTTTTTGGTTGTATGAATTCGTCACTTACGCATCCAGACATAAGTTTTTTTTAATTACCTTTAAACTCTGAAAGGTACGACTATAAAATAATTTTACTTATTAGTAGGTAGGTACATAATCTGTGTCTTTTTAACGGATAAGTATATCCTTTTATCTCACGGAAACAAAGGTGTTTGGATTAATAAATAAAGCGAATAGAGTAACGGAAAGTTATTGAGACGAGTGAAATAGGTAGTTATATGCGGTTCTGAATGAATCATGATACGGTAGGTACCTACCTACTTACGCTTGTGTTAAAACTTCGGTGCATGTGTGTTTTGTTAGTTTGCAAAATGCTGGAGACGGGCAGCCCTAACGCATCTGTACGTACCGCGCGGCTGTAGGCATTTATTTTTATCATGCGGCCGAGTTACACTACTGTATTATAATATTACTGTGGTATTACTGTGTATACACACTGAGACTATCAAGTCTTTTTTTAGTCCCTTTGCTGACTCGACTTTTGCAACACAACCTTCGTTTCTGTAAAAACTCCCACTGCGCCAACCAAATCAAAGTTTTGAAAAATTTCAGATGAGTTTTTATGGTAAAGGTTACACGTGTTTTTTTCTGCTCGTGTGCTGAGACTGAAACTTCGATACACATGAATTTAAAAAGAGTGCGATGTGTATAATTGACTTTTTCATGACCACGCGACCTTGAACATATACAAAGACGTCACGTCAGTGGCAAGACTGTCAAGGCATGACTGTCAAGGCATGACTGTCAAGGCATGACTGTCAAGGCATGACTGTCAAGGCATGACTGTCAAGGCATGACTGAGCATTTCACACGACTCCCATGTGTTTATCGGCCAGAGTATTGTGGCTACCTAATGGATTATCTTAAAAAAATAATTTGAAATAACTAATTACGCAAGTAAACTCTTGAGACTATCGACCACTTGCATCGGCGTTGTACACTTATAGGCACAGGCTAAGTAGGCAATTAGAATTAATATTCCAATAGGTAGCACATTGTGTATGCAAATTAATTAAATTGCTTACAGCAAATAGCTACATTTGCGTTATGATTATAAATTCTAAGTAATTACTTAACTTCCTAGTTGGTCCAGTGGTTGAAAACCGGTTCGTCGGTCCGGGCAAAAAGTTATCTATTTTTTTTATTTGGCATACGCATTTCTGTATGGCATTTATAATAGATGTGTTCTCTATTACCAGCTCTAAAACCCTACTAAAACTCAACCTGCTCGCCCTGTGACCGACGATAAGTTGATCATGAGATTAGATACACAATAATATCTCCCAGAAATAGTAAGCATAGCTGTTATTGTTGTCTACGTTCGAAAATCGACGATCCCGCGATCTTTTTCCGACACGACAGATACTTATCAAGCTTTCTGTCAGATACTTCTCAAAAAAGATATTGGCACGAAACTTCACCAAATCTAATACAGAGCTGTTAAAACCACAAAATGACTTGCCTATACTTACTGTATTAAGTACCGTAAACTTACAAAATGACAGATAAACAAATATATGAGGTTAATAAGACTTGATTGACAGACGATAGTCAGCGATCGGAGTATGTACCCCGACTGAGAGAGAACTTCATGTCACGCACTACTAGTCACGAAGTGCTACTGTGACTAGTCCGCTACAAAGAGCTGCGGTAATAAACTTAGAAGCTCAGCCGCTATGCGCCTGGCTGGTTCTACTGCATACATGTTAGCAGTAAAGGTTTGGCAACTGATAGTCAAAGCGAAAGCAAAGCAAAGCAAATAGTTTCACATCCACCGAATTGTTGAGCTATTGCAATAGTGAACCAATTTAGAACTTTATTAAATACCAGTATAACGTTTCGTTATACTGGTATTTAATAGGTTTGAATCCCGGGTCGGGCAAAAGAGTTATTGGGTTTTCCATCTGGAATTTCCCAGAACATTCTGAAGTTGGGATTTGTGCTCGTCCAGTGGAAATAGGACCGACAGGAACTTCAACATTAGTGGCGAAGTATAGTTACACCTCATATATTATATAGTTACACCTCAGCTTAACCTATCGGGGCGCGGCGGTGTGATGTTATGATGATGTTATTTTATACTACGAGTAGTATGGACATGAGCAGCATGTTATGTGCTAGTCAATAAATAAACAAAAAAAGTAAATGGTCATTTGCCTATGACACGATGCCAAGGTGTCAAAAAGAGTTTCGAATTTGAAGTTGGGAATTTAAAAAGTCAAAGGGTACGGGTTTATTATAGACAACCACCACAGTCACGTCTAGTCCGGGAAGCGGTGACTTCCGTAGTACCAACCGTAGCTTCCGTAGTCTAAGGAAATAAATCCAAGAAAATACAGACATTTTATTTTAAGTTTTATGAGAAAATTGCACATCGCTCGGCACCTTGGGAACTTCAAGGAAAACATCCTTTTTTGTATTAGGTTTGCAGCAATCTAGGATTTATCTTTGGATGGGAGTTGTAAATCAAATTTCTTCTGTCGCCAACGGAAGGTTGCCGGAAATGCATCCGCAGGCGTTTTAGAAAAAGAAAATAAAACTGCCATTTCCACAACAAGCACCGCTTCCGCAACGCGGCCTAAGTTGTTTTCTGTACCATCCATCACAAGCGCGCTCCATCTGATTCCGGATACATTTAAGAGGAGCCATGCCTATAGACTAAATTATTTAAGTATCTACCAATCGGTATTGAAATTGAAATAGCTTCCGAGTTACTAAACTAGGGGCAAGATTCATAGATACTATCCTACTTTACTTTTCAAAGTCAAGTTAGCATTCCATACGAATATCAACCTTTTCAAATAAAGTAGCAAATGTGTGCTAGTAATATGGAACTCACACACTTCGGAATAAGGTTTATATTCATAAGGAACCGTTACTTTCTTTCTTATCTATGAATTATGCCGCTACAAAAACTCCACAGTCACCGTAGTCAGCCTTGCTGTGTGGCGTTTTTGTTACTTTTGTTAATTAAGATGATGGGAGAAATAATTTTAGAAACGCAGCTAATTGATTCTAGAAATGGTCGACATAAATTCGCAACGTACCTGCGCGTAGCACATTCGCTTGCAACCATTAGAAAGGGATATGTACCTATGTATGACACTCACGGTACTGGCAGATCCAGTGCAGATAATCCAAGTTGCAGCCCACGTCGTTCCACAGCCAAGCTCGGCCACCGTCGAGAACCACGCAGTTCTGTTCACCGTTGTAATTGTTCGGTTGATCCTTGCCCCATGTTGGCTTCTGTACCTGGTCGCCTGAAAGATTTCAATGATTAGATTTACGTGTTACAAAACACTAAGCAGAACAGTAAACTAAATTAGACCATACTAATATTTATTGCGAGCGGGAATCGAACCCACGAAACGCAGCGCAACAGTCAATCGCTCAACCACTGCGGCAACCGTGCCGTCAAAATGCTGTTTTATTATATGTCATTTTATTTATTTGGGACAAAAATAGTTATACATCATACAGCATTTACAAAAATTCGTGATATTTTAGTCCAAAAAACCCACACTATTAAATTGTCTTCGAAGTGACATCGGAATATGTAAACGAACGTATGTTAAATAAGGACACGAAAAAGCAAAATGTTTGAAGAAAAATACTCTACACGAATCGAAGGAAATGGATGACAAGTACATCAGTCTTATGGCCGACTTGCAGGAAATTGTGAGACCATTCTTTTAAATTTAGATTGCGACAGCGTGAAAACATCAAAATCAATAAATTGTGAGCTATATGTTTCTAGAAGTCGGCGGAGAGGAGCACGCACCCCAGCCTTTGTTCTACATCGTGCAGTGTAGAATAGTTAAGGTACGAGCGATAATGACGTAGTGAAAATAGTTTAAGTACCTTAAAATACCTTCTGGTCAGGCGTTTTCTAAATCTTAATATATATATTTCTTGTGTGCGTGTGTATGTGACTGAACTCCTCCTAAACGACTGGACCAATTTTGATGAAATTTTTTGTGTGTGTTCGTGGAGATTCGAGAATGGTTTGGATCCATAATTGGACCCGGTAGGTGGCGCTGTACGGGCAGGACGAAGTCTGTTCGGTCCGCTAGTTCCATATAAAATGTTATCGTTTCTTACCATCTACCCATTTCCATGTTCTGGAAGTAAGGCCTGGTTCTTTCTGGGCGCCGATCCAGACCAATTGTGTCTTCAACTGAGGTTTCCTCCGCTCTAACTCTTGAACCAAGAAACTCAGCGTTGCTCCCTGATAACAAAGAGAAAAGTATAACTTATAACGAAAGATCATGGTACAGTAGCTTGGGATTTTTGAAAGTGTGTAAACGTGTCTATACAATAATCTTAAAAAGTACTCAGTTATATAGCCATTTCTATCAATATTCTCATTGGCAAGGTTACAACAATAACTCAAAAAAAAATGGTATATGTACACGAAATTCTGTGGAGATTTTTTCTCCAAATCCTAATTATTGTTAACTGAAAGTCCCGTAACGAAGGCACACCAAACTGATGCAATAAGATCGATCAAAAGTACAATTTTGAAATAAACACTTAAAGCATTATTTGAACCCTTAATTAATAAGATTTCAAACTACACAAGAATTAACCTAACTTTTCCTAAGAACAATTAAATTGTGAAAGGGTCTTACTCAATTTATCATGACTTACGTAGGTACTTTTGACTTGAGTACAATCACTTGAAACTTTCCATTGGCACACACCGTTATACAAGAGCCCTTGCGTTGAACAAGCCAATGAAACGCAAAATAACTATGACTAACGACTTCTGACACACGCATCTACTAATATGACATTCATGACGAATCTGATGCTTTCGAGAAAATGACAATACCGTTGTATTTCTCCTTTGCCATGGTGTCGGCGTGAACAATAACAGTCAATTAAATACCCTTAATGTCCATGCCATTTCTCTCGACTACAACCTAAGTATAACAGGCTCCATAATATAAAGGCATTTGATTTGAATTCAATTCTCATTACCTAAAAAAGCTGCTATATTTACCCATTCCTGGTTTTGCGACAGTTTGTAACAAACCTGATTTAAATAAGCCAACAAATTTCCGCAGTCTGTTGTACAGTGTACCCAGCGCCTACCGATTGATCGCTGCAATTCACGGTCATGGACTAATATTGCCTATAGCTGGCTATAGGCAACCAGTCCCGTGCCTGAGTGATCGCGATAAACTTGAAATGAAAGCCCCTGCTGCGCGGTGCTATTGTCTTTACTGTGTGAGGTGTTCACACTTGGTTACATTGCAATTTGCGTTTGATTGGAATTTGAAACATGGGTGGATTCACATAATATATTATTAAATGGCCACACAATACAACACATACCCATCATGATTATTATTTTAACATTTATTCATAATACTTTACATCGCACGATGTTCCTTTGAGTTTAACTTTTTTATATTATGTGTAAAATGTTGTTGGTTATACATTTATACTACCATTTTAGTTTTAAGTTCTTAACCATATTGTAATGTGTAACCGTTTATTTTCCCAAATAAACTAAGATAAAATAAAATAAAAAATGATATTGTTCCAAAATAATATTAGTATTTACAGATTATTACATACAAGAAATTTTAGACACTTGAAAAAGTAAAAATAATCCTTCATGAGATGAAATTAGGTACTTACCTATCTTGTTAATCTTAAGGTGTCTATTCATAATGTACGTGGGTTAGGACATTAATTATGTAATTACCTAGCATTGATTGATTGCTCACTGTACTGGAATAGCCACCTAATCATGAAGTCATTGTCAACAGAACGCCTACACGAGCGACACGTGTACTAGTGAGGTAGCTAATAATTAGATTATCAACAATCGAGTCTCTAGGTACTAACCATGCATGTATGGTTTGAACTGTGGAGGCAGATTTAGCGTACCATACATCCATCTAAGTTCGTCAGACATTGTCATGCAAATTACTTTCTGATTAGAGACGGGTTTAGTGTAGAAAGTGCATTTCGTCAGGCCATGTGTAAGCTGTATACGTAAATTTATTTACCCGCCGTTTTAAGTATATTGTGTACTACAACATTTCTTTATTTTCGCAAGCTCTTCGATTATTAGGGTTATTATGAAAGTAATAAAATTACTCTTTCCTTATTACGTGTTTCTAGATAATTGACTTGAGTTAACTCTTCAGAGGTACCAACATGATGTTGTGTTATCACTAAAGGGACGTACCTGGAACCCATGTATCAGATCTCCTCCATGCGTCTGGCATTGCTTCCTGGCATCATCGAAAGACATTCCTTTAGCCACGTTGAACTCATAGCAGTTCCTGGAAAAGGCGGCCAGCTCGATCTCTGCAGGAGCTCCGGCCGGGGCACAGCGGTCATTGGAGAATTCTAAAAGAGAAAGTAATTGAAAGAAGAATCGGCATATATCTTCTAGCTAAGAACTAATCACGTATCTTAGCCATCCGCTATATCATTATTATCATAATTATATCATCTTTTTCAATTCTCTCACATGAGGAGTCTGGCGCGGTCTCTATGGTCGATTAAAGCATTCGGCTGGTGACAGGATACATAATTAATTAAATATTCGTAGAAAGTAGGTTTTAAATTATTTTTCTATTTTATTTTTAGTTTTTATTATTCAAACATATCCACTTCGTAAGCGGTGCTTATCCAAGAAGTAACATTGGTTTGGTTTGGACTCTTGTAATTCTGAATGGCTCATTCGCCGAGTGGTCCCTGGCGCGACTGTTTCCTCGGCCCAGGATTCCTCTTCTGTCTTCTTCAGTAAATATGTCTTAGAACCGTACCAACCGTTCCTCTTTACCATCCTTGCTAGCTTAAACTTATGATGCTTTCGGACCCACGAACATACCTTCAGTAGTGAACACCTCAACTTCACAGAGAGACAAGGAGCCTTCAACTCCTACCAGTTGTAGGAACACGTGTTGACCGACCAGCGGCCGCGCGCACGTGAACGTCTTCGTTATGCCCTCGTCTGAAACAAAATGTTAAAAGTTAAATACATCAAATCCATGTAATGTATTGCCATGTAGCTCTAATAAATAAATGAGTAAGTTATATTGTGAAGCACTTAAATGAATATGTTCAGAGTGAGATGGTGACGCACTAAGGTTTTAGTTAAATGTAAACTGCAGGTTTTTGACGATTTAACTTCAAGAATCAAGTACGCGACAACAGAGCACGATGTCTAAACACTTCCTTAGTGCAGCTGCCAATTGTATCAAAGCGCTACTCCGCAACATCAATTGATAGAATTGAACTTTCAACAACCTCAGAAAGAAGTTAATTTAAACAGTCTGTTTATGTTACTTTATTTATAGAGCCATCTCTTCCTACTAGACAATTGTCAGTGATTACTGAGTACGCGCTGGTCGCATGTTTGCGCGCGCTGCACGCGCTGGCGATTTCTCATTACAGGATTGTTTTCTATGGCAGTAAAAAATGCAGAATCTTAGGTTTAAAAGACAGGTATTGTTATTTACGGTATTGCGCTTACACAATATCACCTAAGCTCTGTAGGATCTTTGTTAAGCAAATTTTCTATAAAGGAGTTAATTCCGCGTAAGATCATAGCATCATTATGCCGCTAGAAGTTTCTACTTGACCCACTTTCAAAACGTGCTCTTTCAAACTGAACTCTTCGTTGTTTTGTTTTCTTTACCTCTTGAAATGTCTAACTCATAAAGTTTTTTACAAGTCCTATTATAAGCTTGGATAAAAAGTCAAAGTAAGTGAACAAAAGTAAGAACACGTGTAGTAAAATGTAGATTTACAATTTTGCTCAAAGCAATCCTAAACCTACCCAAAGTATTTTTATGCCAAAGGAAGGATAAAAATACTAGTCAAACTCAATTCATAGCTTATTGAAACAATATCCATTTCACATGGGAAATGGACTGACAAAAACGCCAACAAAATCTGTCGTTATTTTTTTTGCATGGTTTCTGTATTTGAAGTTTGATAAGTTTCAATACCGCGCACCGGGACAGGGAATAAAAAAGAACAAAAAAATCTTACATTTATTTTGGGGGCCAGTTAACTCATGCGAAAAACAAGTTCTATAATTGAGTTGTGTTATGCATCACATTTATGAAAGAACTTTCTCCAAAAAGTACAGTGTTCGGTGTCCAGCTATACCGCGGTCTAGAAAAAAACTAAAGAAGGCCCTTTGACGTATTTGTTAAAAAATCATCAAATGAAAAATCAAATAAGTTGAACTATATAGTGCAGTCTTTTAGATGTATAGTTATATAGACGTATATCAGTTTAGCGTGCGGAACCCTAATCGACGACTTTGTCTTTGTCCATCAATTTTGTTATAAATCTGTTTCGTAAACTCTTACAGATTGCTTAGGCGACATGTAAGAAATGTCTAAGCAGTAGGCACCGGAGAAGCGTGCACGTTTATACTAACACTACGCGTCACCTAAAGTCGTCGTAAGGCCTAAATATATGTCGCATAATACTAAACATAATACTTATATGTCGCAGTCATAGTAGTATAATAGCATAATAGTCAGTCATAGCCTTGTGCTTGTAGTACACAATGTAGTATTCAATGTAGGTGTCTCCTAGTATTCATATACGTTCATCGATGTGTGACCATTAGGCCTTGATGGCATTTAGGTTGATGGTGCTTAATGCTTGGGCAATACAAAATGGTTTCTCTTAGTGATATTAAATTGGAGTATCAGTGTTGTTGGTATTAATCATGGTTTGTTTTAAAAACGTTTCCCCACATTTCTCCTGTATCGTGGGTGCGTTTACAAACATTCAACAAACAACTACCTGTAGGCCATACAAATGGGGGGAATCGAACCCACGACACGCAGCACAGCAGTCAATCGCTCAGCCGCAGTGGCTGAGCGATTGACTGCTGTGTCAACCGTGCCGGCCGCCAATCGTGCATTGCCTTTGGTTGATGACATTTTATAAGCGCTACGTTAGTAACTGATTAATTTTCACGTATTACACATATTAATAGGTGCCGCCTCGTGTTATTAAAAATCTAACGGTGATGTTTTATTGTGGTACGTAACTGCTGATGTTTTAGTATATCATAGAGACGGCGGCGGCGGCTAGTTTTAATGAAAACGGACAGTCTATAGCCGATACTGTATACGTATAGGCTCTTTGTTCGGCGCGTGTATCGTTACGTTAGTCGAACAGAATGATTGAACGGACTGATTTTAAAGCAACAATCAAATATTTTAAAGCATCATTTCAATATTTGTGGTCGCGGATGTATTTTTGTTTTCAGCAGTAGTTTATTTCAATTATTACTGTTCAATGAGATTTAATTTCATCATATATGTTCTTACATACACATATGTACGTGTAAGAGTGATCCGTGAGGTTAACTCTTAATGAACGTTATTTAAATGGTTAGCATAGTAGGTATAGGAGTGGGTTTTAGCTGGTAAGAGTCCGGCATTGCCCAGATTGTTTCACTAGTGAGCCAGTCTGGCCGTCCATGAGGATAACCCACTCCTACCAAAACCTAACCTAACCTAACAATCATGTCATGTAACTACTTGATCAATCATGAAATCTAACTGATCAAGTAATTATTTTGTAGTCCAGGACGCCCTCCGACCAGGTGGGATGACGATCTACGAAAGACTGCAGGCAGATGTTGGATGCGGCAAGCTGAAGACAGGGCGCTATGGCGCTCATTAGGAGAGGGCTATGTCCAGCAGTGGACTAGTATAGCCTGATGATGAAGTAGTTATTTTGCGGACTGAATGTTCATTATGCAAACTCCTGTTATTGTAAGATGCCTATTTATGATTTAATTTTTGACCATTATCAAAAAGATTTGCGGAACGCGGATTGCTGCCTGTTTTTTTTAATTGCAACAAAACCTTTGTATGCCGACCAAATTATTGAAATGTATTTTTTTTGGCAACATTTAATTACTTCTCATTCTTTATTTAAACCAACCTGGGACCAGTCGGTCGTTTCAGTAAATATTTCCCCTTGAAAACATCGGTGAAATGAGCGTTCGAGTGAGCTGTTAGTGGAACTCTAACTAAGTAGTTTTGTTACTATTTGAAATATTTAAGTAAATTAACAATGCGAGGCATATCGAGGAGTACTGACTTATGTATCAGGCCTTTGTTCTAGCCGTGCATCGAGCGCCTCGAGAGATGGTCATCGAGACTTTCCACCATCAGGCCACTGGCTGTTACGATGATCGGCACAAATCAGTCTACATTCCTAATTTCGACAACCTCGTGTGCTAAGTCGAGATTTTTTATATGTTTCAAATGGGCATACATAAATAGATACAGCCAAGCAATCAAATAGGTTTAGCCAACTAAGGATCTAGCAACTTCTTTAGGAATACTTTAGTAAATTAATATAGTAGATGAGGTAACATCAGCCCGTGTGATCAGAAGCTCTAGTTTCAATCTAGACGCTATAAACCTACTTAAAGAACAAAAAACCTGTAAGTTTAATGACTTCATTAACACCGTTGCGCTGCTCCGGATAATAAACTCAATTTTCATATGTGTAGTACATGCCTATATAAATAGAGTTTTCAACGCGCTCTCAATTACTCAACATCTGCGCTGCGGTTTGACAGGCGGCATAACTAACTCTTTACAAACACTTATTGGCTGTGTGAATCTTCATTGTCGTTGATAGAAACTATACTAAGATTTAGAAAGCGCCAGTCACTTTCGCGTTTTATTCCACTGGGATTGTTTACTTTGCTTATCTGCTATGGTCCCGTGACTCAATCGATTGATGCAATGAGGTAATTAGTGGATTGTGTGCTAGAGATATTTAATCTGGTAATTATAAGTGGCGGTTGTTGAAGTGATCGTTGTTGATACTGCCGCATTTTCATTAATTAATAAAAAGTTTATATATCTGGTCACACACGCACGCCACGTCAAAATAATATTTATTATAATGTACAATAATGATTTGCCGGTCTCGTTGGTCTCTGCTGAGCGTAGAGTCTTCAAATGCCAGGTAGAGCAAAGTTATATTGAGATTTTTCAATAGTAATGATCTCATTAGCAGCGTCTGGTTTTGTGCCCGGTTCGTGGAAATAGCTCCCTATTACTAGCGATTTAAAAGTCGCTAGTAACGTAATTGTAGAAATGACGTGGGTGTTAAAGGTGCACTTCTGCTCTTCGCGGAATACAGGCAAAGAAGTCACGGATGTTTGATATAAATCGAAGTTCGCAGCAGATACTTTTGATAGTTCCAGCAGCTGGTGCTTTGACGTCACTCGTCCTCACTGAATTCCAAGTAAATTGAATAAGTTACGGTTGACTTTAATGCAACTTGATATTATTCAACGAAAACGAAATGTACAGTTGGAAAATAAATGAAGTGGGCAACAAGTTGCTGAAACGGAAAAGCGTTTTATGTAAGTAGGTACTTGCTTTTGCCAACGACTTCGTCTGTGTGGTTTTATGTAAAGGGTTACTAATAACACGAAGAACACCGAGATGCGTAGCGTTAGTTTTCCAACTATAAACCCTTAATAAATCAAATCAATTAAAAAAAAAAATAAGTGTGTTGTTCATTTAGAATCAGAATCAGAACCAAAATCATTTACTTTTGTATATACTCGTATATAGTAAAGTTTTATGTTATGTTTTGTCGTTACTGGCATACAAATAAAAATAAAAAAAATATCTCTCTTACCTCTTCGAAAATTAAAGACTTTCCAACCACAATTACTTTCCCCTTTTCACCCCTTCGAGGGTAGAATGGTCCAAAACCGGACATGTGTAAATTAATGTTCAACTGTCAGCCTAAACACAACATTTGAAGATCGCATCTAGAAACTGAAAGACTTTTGTACTAACTTTCATTCCCCTATTTTACCCCATTAGCGGAGGAATTATTAAAAAACTGTCCATAGAAGATGCCTACACTGTATGAAATATGTTTGTGCAAAATTTAAAGTCTCTAGATCCAGCGGTTCGGGCTGTGCGTTTATATGAACAGACAGTGTTAACTGTCTGTTCATATAAACGCAGTTCATATTAAACATAAACGTATATACATACGAGATGGGTAAACCATGTCTGTTTCACTGAACTCATCCATCGTACTTCTGTTCCACAAACAATGGATCACCTGATATCACATAATGCGTGGACGCTGCAGGATTTGATGGATGCGACTGATGACACGAAGCTCGTAGCTAAATTCAAATCTATTTAAAATCAGGCAAGAGGCTGACTTTATACAGATAGCCATCGACACGCTCACATTCATTCTAATTACTCGCATTCATCAAAACAATAGAACGATGAAAGTTTCATAGCAATCAGGCGAGCCGTTCTAGCGTTAAGACATAAAAACAAACAAACAGACAAACTTTCCTAAGGTTATGCAACTTTTACCCACGTCTTGTGGCATTTGCAGTACATAAAGTAAACTACTTAGGTACTTGTAAATAACAATAGCCCCATACTTTAGTAAAGTTTTTTTTTACATTATATAATAAAAGTGGTGGTCACAAGCGTTGTTAAAAACAATACGCAGTGAAGTAAAAACTATAGCTTACGTAATGAATAAACAATGTTGTTAATTTTACATAATTATTTTTAATGTGTGAGGAAGTTATGTGCAGAAAGCGGGCGCGGGTACTGACGCGGACTGCGACGTCGGAAAACAGAGAGGAAGAGGCTGGTTTGCTAAGCTTGCCATAGAAAGATGTGTTGGCTCAGTGGCTGAGCAATTGGCTGCTGCGCTGGGTATCGAGGGTTCAATTCCTGCACGGAACAAATATTAGTATGACCTACAGGTCAATGTTTCGAGTCCGACAGTTTGTGTATGTGAGTTTAAATGTTTGTAAACGCACCCACGATACAGGAGTATATCCCTGTGTGGGGCAACGTTTTTTTTTTAAAGAACAAAATATCACAACTGTGAGAATGGTGGAACTACCAGACGTAGGTAACTAGAAGTTTAATCAGGTATAGTTCTAAAACCGAGTTATGAATAGATAAAATTGCGTCCAGAGATTATCTTACTGAATGTGTTTTCAATCACAGTCTATGATCGAAAACAATATCATCTGCCAAATGTAGGTACTTAAAAGCCTTTCTTATTATAATTTCCATATAAGATACTTTAAAGTATCGAAACGTGGTCTATTTGACGGATGGTCATGCAATTTATCAATGTTAGCAATTGGTTGTAAGGTAAGAAAACACTTAAGATTCTCAAACCATACAATTAATTAAATGAAGTACAATATACCAGCCAAGAATCCAGTTATGAAAAAGAATTTCCAAATAGAAAAATCGATTCGTTTGGAACTCAGTTCGAACTCAGAATCCCAGGTTAAGCTACTAAGGAATCTATAAATAGTTAAACCTTCGATATACCTTCGGTAGGTATACGAAGTAATATAATAATTGGCGTCAAGGACGCTTAGATATTTTTTTATTTTGTCTATCGCCAAGTGACAGCTAATACTTTTTCTATTGTATCTCGTTTTCTGATAGTTAAGATATTATTAGCCTCCAAATAAACTCTGTATAGCTTATTGAATAAGTTGTATATTTAAGTAAACAAAGTGTCGGGATATCTAATCAAGTTTCCTAGTAACCGTGAATCAGGTAGAATTTTCTTATCAGAATCGCGCTCAGTACCGCTTCCGTTCTTATTCTCAATAAAACCTCTACCTCGCGTCACACATACTGGCTAATTAGTCCAAGAACTATTGCGAACGGCCATTATTATCGCTCAACAAATCAACTGTCTATTCAAGAATGTAGCCACGAGAATGTTATGAAACAAAACGGACCTTTGATTTCCGAAAGACATAAAAATTAATTTTATTATTGTTGACCCTCAATTTTATTATACCTACACCAAATACCGCAACGAAAACATACATTATGTAAATATACAGTACAAGTGGTAGTAATACTCGTACGTACGTACTTAGTTATTTCTGTCCGTATTTTGATAGGAACTTTAAAAAAGAATGAGGATGAAGAATTTTGTTTGTGCGTTGGCTGAGTTACTTATGTTTTGGATTTCCTCAATGTTGGGTAGTCAAGGAGAAAAATAGAGATAATGTTTTAGTAAGGTATAATTACTAATTAATACTTCACTAACACTAACCGACACCTAAGTGTAATGCCTAAATAAAAGCGCAACATTTGGCACAGGTAGGTACTTAGTAGAATCGGCTAGTGTTAGAGGAGAAGACAATAAATCTTTTTAAATAACAAAAAAAAACCTCTCGGAATAATCTCCTGTGGCGTGGGTGCGTTTAGAAACATTTTAACTCACATACACAAATAGCCAGACCCGGAACAACTACCTGTTAGCCATACAAATATTTGTTCCGTGCGGGAATCGAACCCGCGACACGCAGTGCAGCAGCCAACCGGTCAGCCACTATGCCAACCATGTCGTCAAGCATCGTATGTCCAAGTAAAACAAAAAGCGCTCGTTAATACATTTTACATAATTATTCGGTGTAGGTACGGATTAATCTCATAATAATTATGAAACAGTACTGAAACGAAAACCACAGCCACAGCCTTTTCAGCACGTGGGGTAAGTTTCAGTAATCAGTACCCTACGGCTATTAAATAAAAGAACCATTCATTTCCATAATTAGTTTTGCTTTAAATTCATTTTGTTAGAAGTTTCAGTAGACTTTACACATATTTGTACATCTAATTTACCTGGAATTCTATGTGGCCATGTGTATAATGTAAAACTTTAATGAAAATGCAAATAAATTAGTATTCCTTTCCACAGATTTCACACTACATCACATGAGTGCAATGATAAAACTACCTGACTGTCTTCATTACACTAATCATTACATTGTAAACTAATTGAGCTTACCGAAATGTAATGGATTTTCAAAAATAGTTATTATATCTGCCAACCAACCAAAAAAACCGCCTGTTGCGTTTACAGTCAGGAAGATCGCAGGGCATTATAAAGTATCCTTGCTCAACTGCAGTAACCCAAAACTGAACACGCTCCACATTTATGAAATAGAAAAATAATCCTGATTACAGCTTGCTGCCTGTATCATCTCTACATGCATCTCCTAAGCTCCGTGATAATATGACATATTGAACCCGAGGCTACATCATGTGTCTGCCTGACATTTCCCCAACTATGTTGGGGTCGGCTTTCAGTCTAACCGGATGCAGTTGAATACCACTATTTTACGTGGAGCGACTGCTTATCTGACCTCCACAACCCAGTTACTGGGCAACACGATACCGCGTGGTAAGACTGGTTGTCAGACTTTCGGGTTTCTGACAATGAAATTGTTGTTTTGTTGTAATTATGTATATAAATATGATTATATAGTCACGTACATTGATAGGAAAACAGAGCAAGCAAAGTATTCGACTTAGTTTTTCTTTGCGTGACTATCACCTGGATCCAAGAAATATAATTTACACCTACCAGCTACCCTCGACACGATAAATGGACGACGATTAAATTTATAATGAAAAGCGTCGTGAGAAAGTGATTTTGTGCCCATCCCGACTTATTGCCTACCCACCCGTGTGCCATAGAGCAAAAAATAAAATAAATAAATACAATAAATATTGCTGGACAATCCACACAGCATCATCTAGCCCCAAGCTAAGCAGAGCTTGTGTTATGGGTACTAGATGACTGATATACTTAATACAATACATTACACAGATATATATATTTTTTTATTATACATAGTAAATACCCAGAACACCTGGAACAATTATTTGTAGATCGTACAAACATTTGTCCCAAGGCGGGAATCGAACCCGCAACCTCTTGCGTCGCAGGCGGACCTTCGCCCACCGCGCCACAAGAGGACTGCAATAAAAATACAACTAATTAAATTATTATTTTATTACATGACACACTGCGGTGGGATCACTCACAGCGAAATTCATTCGGATCACTCTTAATCAAAATCTGGTTAATCGTCAAATTTCTGATTTAAATAACCTTATAATATCATGATTAACTTAAATAAAATCGTTGTTAACGTTTATTTAATCATAGTTACGAGTATACGTGGAGACTTAATATCTTTAGGGTCAGTAGGTCATGTTCTAGTTCAGTGCAGACGTAACGCGTGCCAGTGATCCATTCGAAAAATCTACCACTCCATCCATTTCCTTCACTAAACATCAGATAGTTTGAGTTTCAGAGTGTCTGGTTTTCGCAGAAATGCTAATTGATAGGGATGAGACGTATTTACCTTACCAGGTTTGTAACCTAGGGCTTTGCTGCGAAGTACGGCGTCCTGGTACGGGCAAGAAAAGCTTCAAAGTGTGAAAGTACTTGCATAGGAAGTCGATCCATATTGTTATTAGCATAAGGAGCATAATCCTATTAGCAAATTATAAAACTTTTAGCTTCCAAGTATATGTATATCACTCAAACGGATATGTTTCTTATTAACAAGGTAATACAAATTAATTTCCTATGCAAGTATTTTATCATTTTGGCGGCGCCGCTTCGATCGATTCTCATATACGGCCCCAGTATGGGAATTTTATGAGGGAAATGAATACAAACTTAAATCAGAAGCGTTATATGTTTTACGCGAATTTTTTTCTATCCGATATTTTAACATACTCGTAGTTGGAAGCCCTGGTATTCAATTATATCTCATCCCTATTACGTAATGGTATGAGTGATTCGTTGGAAGATAAACAAGGATTGAAATTCATTGTTCATTTCCAGTGAATTCTAGTTCCTGGAAGTTTTGCGCGCTGCACTCGTTGAGGATAATCCAATCAATTTACAGAGGCAACCTTGTTTTTTGAGCAGTGCTAACGTAAAAAATGCATTTGATCTTTTACTTACAACTACGACTAGTAGGCCTTCACATAAATCGTGGCTACTGGTTACGGTCCTATGATGGAAATAAAGTTTAAAAAATCAATAGGTATCTTATTTTACCGCACAATTAGATAGTATCACAGTTTTTGCTAGGTACACCTAGCTCCATATCGGAAATGGTCTCGAGTGAAACTTCTGTACGTAAAGTGACCACATTGTGGCAGTGTAAGCACACTCTAAGGTAGAACTTTATAAACGTTACTTAGCTTACGCTTTGACTTAGACATTTTCCCGTCTCTATTACTTAGACATTTTCCTGACAGTGTCAGGAACACAGCTCATCCAGAATACCTGCTAAGTTTTACGCGCTAACGTTTATAATATAAATAAAAATGGCGCGCTTTAGCATATTTCATCGTCTGTACTAAGCTGTATAAAGAATAAATAAAATGTAATTGCACTACTAAGTAAATATAACTAGAACTAAACGTTGCGCTTTTATTTAGGTGTTAGTGAAAACGGGCATAAATCTCGTAATACCTCCTCATCTGCCTAGCCTTTTCCCAACTACCTTATGTTCGGCTTCCAGTCTAACCAGATGCAGCTGAATACCAGTATTTTACATGGAATGACTGCCTATCTGACCTCCACAACCCATTTACTAGGCAACACGATATCCCCTGGTAAGACTGGTTGTCAGACTTTCGGGCTTCTGACTACCCGTAACGATAAATGTCTATGTGTGCTTTCCGAGGCACTCTCCGAGGGAGTCTAAATATCGGTACCCATCCACAGACTGACACCGGCAAGCGTAGCTTAACCTTCGGTCAACCCGTGCGGATGTTTTTATTTAGCCACGAGCTCCTATTATACTCTATCGTTATACTAGGTCGTACTAAAAAAATAGGAACACGTTGTGAGGATGACTGGAGGAGAGGAAATCTTCAGACACGATGAATAGATTGTGTGAAATTGGATATGGCTAGTAAGGAGGTAACTATTACGATGACGCCAAAATACATGTAAGGCAAAAGAGGGCATGCTGAGCTGACCCCAAATAAATTGGGACAAGGGCAAGAGGAGAGTAATGCCTAATTATATTATTCCCTGACTGCCCTCTATACATATTCAACGGTGGAAATCTCAATTGGCGACTTGATCTAATATTAATATAATATGGTAACAATAATTATAACCATACTGCAATCGCCAATATATGCTAAAATAATAGCTATTTATTGTACAGCACCTACGCAATTCAGTAGTAACACTAAGAACTTAAACTAGCTAAGCGCAGTATGAAGTTTCAAACGAATAAGAGGCCAGCTTACATTGGTTTGTAACCAGTGCGGCATGCTGTAGCTGTCTATAGGAACTTGGGAAGCGCGTGTCAATCATTATCATTGTATCTACCTATGTCTAGGCGTGGGTAGATTTATCATTTCCCTCTCCCCTTATCGCAGACAGCGAACAATAACGCGAGGTAAAGAGAGAGCGGCAGTTCGCCTCTCAAATTGCAATGGATGGATGCAGAATAGATGCATACATACTAATTGCTTATTTTGTTGCGGTAGCAATGGACGAGGCCTACAATAGCGTACTGGACGATTTTACAAATTCATTTAATTTTCGAATCTATTTCTCTTTGGGAAGCTGCAGGTATATTAAATTCATATTTCGTTGTTTTTAAATATTTCGGCGGTAATTGAGGAAGTCTGTGCGTCGAAATGAATTTGAGTAGAGAAAACTTCGCAATATGATTTATTACGCCTTTTGTTGAGGTCTACTCGAACAAAAATGTAATTGTAGGCTTCAGCTGGGTATTTCATGATGCAGCCCCATCCTCTTGCTTCCGCTGTTTAAAACTGGTGATCGAAGCAATCTTACTGGTCATTTCGCGTAAAGGGCGTCCTTCTACTGCGACCATTGAAGATACCGTGAGAGCTGTATAGCTAATGACAGAAGCTGATAAAAGAGTGACATAGCGATAGATTTGGAAAAAAATAAAAATGGCGCGCTTTAGCATATTTCATCGTCTGTACTAAGCTGTATAAAGAATAAATAAACTGTAATTGCACTACTAAGTAAATATAACTAGAACTAAACGTTGCGCTTTTATTTAGGTGTTAGTGAAAACGGGCATAAATCTCGTAATACCTCCTCATCTGCCTAGCCTTTTCCCAACTACCTTATGTTCGGCTTCCAGTCTAACCAGATGCAGCTGAATACCAGTATTTTACATGGAATGACTGCCTATCTGACCTCCACAACCCATTTACTAGGCAACACGATATCCCCTGGTAAGACTGGTTGTCAGACTTTCGGGCTTCTGACTACCCGTAACGATAAATGTCTATGTGTGCTTTCCGAGGCACTCTCCGAGGGAGTCTAAATATCGGTACCCATCCACAGACTGACACCGGCAAGCGTAGCTTAACCTTCGGTCAACCCGTGCGGATGTTTTTATTTAGCCACGAGCTCCTATTATACTCTATCGTTATACTAGGTCGTACTAAAAAAATAGGAACACGTTGTGAGGATGACTGGAGGAGAGGAAATCTTCAGACACGATGAATAGATTGTGTGAAATTGGATATGGCTAGTAAGGAGGTAACTATTACGATGACGCCAAAATACATGTAAGGCAAAAGAGGGCATGCTGAGCTGACCCCAAATAAATTGGGACAAGGGCAAGAGGAGAGTAATGCCTAATTATATTATTCCCTGACTGCCCTCTATACATATTCAACGGTGGAAATCTCAATTGGCGACTTGATCTAATATTAATATAATATGGTAACAATAATTATAACCATACTGCAATCGCCAATATATGCTAAAATAATAGCTATTTATTGTACAGCACCTACGCAATTCAGTAGTAACACTAAGAACTTAAACTAGCTAAGCGCAGTATGAAGTTTCAAACGAATAAGAGGCCAGCTTACATTGGTTTGTAACCAGTGCGGCATGCTGTAGCTGTCTATAGGAACTTGGGAAGCGCGTGTCAATCATTATCATTGTATCTACCTATGTCTAGGCGTGGGTAGATTTATCATTTCCCTCTCCCCTTATCGCAGACAGCGAACAATAACGCGAGGTAAAGAGAGAGCGGCAGTTCGCCTCTCAAATTGCAATGGATGGATGCAGAATAGATGCATACATACTAATTGCTTATTTTGTTGCGGTAGCAATGGACGAGGCCTACAATAGCGTACTGGACGATTTTACAAATTCATTTAATTTTCGAATCTATTTCTCTTTGGGAAGCTGCAGGTATATTAAATTCATATTTCGTTGTTTTTAAATATTTCGGCGGTAATTGAGGAAGTCTGTGCGTCGAAATGAATTTGAGTAGAGAAAACTTCGCAATATGATTTATTACGCCTTTTGTTGAGGTCTACTCGAACAAAAATGTAATTGTAGGCTTCAGCTGGGTATTTCATGATGCAGCCCCATCCTCTTGCTTCCGCTGTTTAAAACTGGTGATCGAAGCAATCTTACTGGTGATTTCGCGTAAAGGGCGTCCTTCTACTGCGACCATTGAAGATACCGTGAGAGCTGTATAGCTAATGACAGAAGCTGATAAAAGAGTGACATAGCGATAGATTTGGAAAAATAGTATTGGTATGAACACAACATCACAGCTGTATTCCCCAAAGGGATAGGCACAAGAAGGGTTAGGCGGAGGTATAAAAAAGACACACCAATATTTTGCCTCTATTGTGAACAAAGCCAGACTCCGGGCTGCTACTCAGAAATTCCAGAAAAACTCAACAACACTTCGTTCGACCTGGGAATCGAACCCAGGATTTCATGCTCAGCAGTGCTTGCGGCCACTACACCATTGAGTCAGTCAATGATATGAGAGTAGCGCAAAAAGTGCAAACATTTAATCGTTATTGGGACGGACGAACAGCAAACTCTTAAAAAAACTCGCAGCCATACGTCAAGGATAGTAAATATGGTTGTAGCCATTTTCAGCAAATAAACAATATATCCTTTTACAGTAAACAAATAAACCGATAAAAGCGCACTATTGGTACAGAAACTGCGGGAATACTAGCAAGCCGCGGACGAATATTTCGCAGAAGCGAGCGTACAATCGTTTAATCTGTGGTATATCTATATACACCACCACTTTCCCCAGACGTAGAGTATCTTCCAAGAATTTTCAGAAAGAAACAACTGCCAACAGCTTTTCTTTTCTAATTTCTAAGATCCCTGATCAGCTGACCCATCAGCAATAAAGCGCTTGAAGACAATCGTTAAGCGACTGCGGTGACATCATTTCGCTGACCCGCATCCACAGCCACACCGGTTCCCAACACCACGAGAGAGCATGTGAACTAGCTGACACGATTTCAACTTTCTTATGATTGATGCCTCGCTGAGTGTGTATTTGGCTGATTCAACGATTGACTTTGCATTCACAGGTGTTGGTTTTTCTTATTATTTCTTGGGTAGTCTCTAGTCAGAAGAACTACAATTTATAATTTCTGTGCCACTAGCTAGCCTCGCTCATAAATAAAGTGTTAGAGACATAACACAGAAACATAACGGGGCGTATTACACGCCTGAAAAGATTATAGTAATGGCGTATATGATTGTTTTATAAGGAGTGTTACTCGTACTCATTATGAAATAGTCTTTTTTATGCAGTATCAACGGAGATTTTATGGTTTCGTCACCGCGCCGCCTGGCCACGCGACATCTCCATTGTTACGTATACATTTCTAGACATGAAATTAGGGAAACGACGAATCACTGTGCGAAAACTAATTATCATTATATAAGTCGCATCGTGTCATTAGTAGGGACGCGAAAGTAATCGCTAGCGCGCACAAGTCAAATCACGTGATCTGCCCACACTGTCAGCGCGCTTCCACAGAGTCGTGATGTTTTGATTTCCCGGCGAGATGGACATTGCATGTTTGATCACATCGGAATCAAGAATTCGCGGAACTATTCCCGATTCGTTATATCATCCGTATGATTGTTGTGTGTTACAAAGTGTAACTATAAGGCAAAGCGTGATTTTCAAATGCAAAATGAAATCAAAGCATCTGCTATTTCTCGTTTCGCACGGACTCTTGTATATTGGTATTGTTCAATGGATGAAATGGTGAACTGGTACGATCAGGTATTTCTGGGTATTCGCTAATCCTGGTGAATGTTGAACCATGATGATTGCATTCCCAGAGAGATATACAAATATAGAAGGTGTTTGATTTTGTTAAAACTGTTGATTTTTTAAATATTGTAACATTTAAGTACCAAGTGGATGTTTCCTTTAGAGTTCTTTCTTGCAACTAGTAAGAAAGTAACTCTAAAGCAACCCACAACGTCCTAGCTACCTATCCTAGCGTCCTAATAACTCTAGTCAATAGACATCTCCTAGTCGTTTATTAGTCTATACTAATGTAAAGAACAATCAATATGTTTATTTTCAAATAGAATCTTATTAATATATTTGATTACAACTCTTTCATACAATAACTAGCACTTAGATAACTTCGAGAATCAAAAGTAACTGTACTCAGGATTGATTGGTAAATTATCGAAAAGGTTGCAATCAAAAGAAATATGAATTTGTCATTGATTTTGTTATTACATACCGACACGTCAAAGGGTCAACGAGCCCGATCAATCCCAGAGAGGAACACACATGTTGCTACTGCCAAGTATATGTAGACTGTACAGGGGTGACTTTCCGCAAAAAGACTACTGCGAGTAAACACGTCTCTTAAAAAAGATAACTGTATTCATATTTTGGAGAACCACGATTCAACCATTTAGTATATTTAACATTTTAAAGACCGCATTTTGTATTTGTATGTTTCCAATGAATATCATGATATATATTCGACCTTATTTTCGGTTTCCTTGGAAACCTGAGAACTTTGTTGTATGCATTAAATATATTTAACAATTTTAAATCAAATTGGTGGTCGAACGAGCTCGCATTATTTTTAAGCAGGTATAGTTTGGTTTTCGGCTGTGTATATTCGTATGACTTTTTAAATGAGAAGAATAATTTTACACTCCCTTAATAATTGATGGACTTTTACTAATTTATTGTCAGATTTAATATTAAATAGGTTACCTACCTAAATATCCGAGATATTGTAAGATCCGATAGTTATACAAATGGCAATCGCGTTAATGGCCCATTTTCGAAGAACCTATTTTTTGTAAATGAAACGTTTCCCCATACTAAGAATTTATCCTGTACCGTGGATGCGTTAACAAACATTTAAACTCGCATCCAACAACAGCCAGACCCTGAACAACTACCTGTAGGTCATACGAATAGTTGTTCCGTGCGGGCATCGAACCCGCGAAACACGACACAGCAGCCAATCGCTCAGCCACTGCGCCAGCCGTGCCGACTTGCAAACAAATATGCGTCTCTCACATCATAAACAGTTCACCATGACCGACTTGTGAGAGCACTACTACAAATGAACTACGAATCTTGTAAACACTGAACTGCATACTCTATTTATATTGAAAGGAAATAAGGTCGATGGGGCAATACCGTGGACCCCTTTTTTAACCTCTTTAGTTTTTATATTTAGTTACAATTTTGTAACTGTTGAGTAGATACATGTTTGGCTTAATGTTGTACGGTTAAAGTGGTATGTGTTTATTGTTTGAGACTGCGAGATAATAAAATAAAATCGATCTGAATTAGCTACTTCACCGTGTTACCTTAGAGTAGGTTCTAGGAAATATTTTATGGTGATAATCAATAATAAATTGTTGTTTACATACATACACGCTTCTTCACATGCCTTGTCCAAAAATATACACAGCAATGGACGGATACAAAATATTGATAAATTGCACAATATTTTCAACAAAGGCGTTGGAAAAAAATGGGTGTGGATCCTGTGTTGCTGGCTATTTCCGAGAAGGCACAATTTAATGCACATGTAAACTGGTATAGGGAACTTTTTCTGACGCGAGATAGTTTTTCCTGTTTCCAGGAACGTGGTAATTAGTTCTGTAACTTGATTGCCATCAGCTTCAACACTTTTTTTTTGTATTTTAATTAGCTTTATAAAAGTTTTACACGGAAATCTGCAAGCTTTTAACTTTTATATCACTGAATATCGATTCTAAGTAATTGCAATGTAGAATGAAGACTTATTCTAATTGGATTGTTTCAAAAACAACCCACTATACTCATATTATGAAAAGATAAAAACTGGTAGAACATTATGACCAGCATTTGCGTTCGATAAGGGAATTGTAAAATAAATTCATTTTAATTAAATTTAAAAATACGTGAGTTTATTATGCACGTTATTAAACTTCATTGTCAACATGTTAATTATTACCAAAAATATAATTATGGTTGTCTTGTTTTAATATTTTTGCATTATTGTTATAGAATTATATTTGCGTCATCTTTTTATAGGTAGTATAGATATAGAGATATAGATAGGTAGTAACATATTTTGTGTCTCGTGTATTCAATTTAAGGTCATTTAACAATACCTATTCATAGATCTGCTTCCATCAGGAAAAGTACAATAGTTTTAGAGTTCAGATCCTTAGTCAGGGAAACTTCCACCATAATTTCATGTACAAGGGTGAGATGCAGTCACACATATCTTATGATTTTTTGAATGTCATTTGATACCTGATTATAACAGCATTTGGACTATTTGTAAAAATCTTCACATTGGTTACAGGATACAGTGTCGATTCTATGATGGAAAATTCTTATACGTGGCTGGAGCTCCTCGAACAAATATTGCAAGTGGACAGGTAAATAATTATTAAGTTTTGATAGAATTTGTTGATTAACAAGAGGGATGGATTATACCGCATGCGATACTCGTTATGTTTTTGCATTGTTACTGGTGAACTCACACCACAGCAGTAGCTACTTACAGAACGCCACCTGCTAAGATCCTTTCATACTCCTTTGTGCTACGTTTTCGTTCACACATCTGGTCATACACACACGCCGGTTGCCGGTACTACACATCGGACCGTTCTGATGAACATTGCCAACAAGAGCTGTCTTCATGGTATGATGAAGATTATATAATTTATGATCGAAGCACAGAGCATTATGATGCCACCGGCAGCCGCTGCTAGAGGTACTTAGAAGAAGGTCAACATTTTACATACAAACCAAGCATGTAAAGTAACTGACATATTTGATATGTTTCTAAAAATACTCTGTGCTAACAATTTTGTGAGGAATAGTCTAAGTATTCTGGGGTTCTACGCGTACGACAAATGTGTATCCTAAGGTTATGTATCTATTACAACTAATTAAAGAAACACTACTAATTAAAAAAACTAAGGCTATTACAACTAGTTAAATACAAGGTAGCTTGCTCTAGCTAAGTTAAAAGGGGTAGGGAATTGCCGGAAAAAAGCCCCTTCAAAAAATAAAAACCCTATTTGCGACCCGGTTTTCGTCGCATTTACTTATTCGAGTGTTTAATGTTGTAAGTAAAACCGTTACTATTTCGAGTAAGTACGAGTACTCGGATGTCAAAACTAAATTAAAAAAATGGATGTTGAATCGGAAGAGACAGAGTCTATTTTGCTTCACCTGCTAATACTCGCAATCACTTGAACAAACACACCCTTACTTACAACTTAACTGTTTCTTTTGCTCTATAAGTTTTTTGTTGATATGTTATGTTAATGTTACCAAGATGTCTGTGCTTAGTTTGGGAGCCACTGCTAACATGTTTATGTTGAATGTTTTTTTTTTTTTTTTAAAGCGATGTAAGCTGGTTGTATTGGACTGTGCGGAGCCTACGATCTCACGTGTCGTGTGTGTATTGTACGGTCTCACGTGCCCGTAATGTATTTGAGTTCAATAAAATCACTACATTGACTGCGTACATTGTATATGGTATATATTTTTGGGAGTAATATTAAAAACACAATTTAGTTTAACATAAGTTCATGTTATTAAGATAAGTAAGAGACAAGCTGATTTGGCGGGGATTTTAATCCGAATTCGTCAATTTAGTCGATACCTGTCCTTGTGTTTTTTTCATTTTTTTTTATAAAACATTGACATCCTAACTGTTCTGGGTCAGGATGCTCTATTTTGAAAGCTCTCTTTAATAGCTCGCTCCGCCCGTTTTTATTTCTCTTAAACTAAGTACTACAACAAAGCAGTCGCAACTTAGGTATACGAGATTAGATGTTTCATGATCATAATGATAACCAAACATTTCCTTTTTAGTATGTTTACCGTTTACTTTTTAGATATAATAATATTCGTATGGTACTGGTAATTGTTCCGGGTCTGGCTGTTCGTGTATGTGACTTTAAATGTTTGTAAACACACCCACGACACAGGAGAAATTCGTAGTGTGGGCAACGTTTTAAAGAAAAAGAAAGAAAAGAAAAGTGATTGTGCTGCAACTTTTTCTTATTTAATTAGATAAATCATAAAACAAATGACACCCAGCCGAGTCACAATGCTTTACAAGCTAGAGCGCCAGTATTAGCCGGTCCTCTGCTGTTTATTCCCCGCCACACCACTTACCAGAAATTAAACTCAAAATCGTATCGGCGAATTCACTGTGCAAGCTATAAAATAAACGCCAGTCTCCTTCAGATTATACAGTTATTTCTAAGTGCAACAAGTATCCTGACTTCTGAGATAAAACAATATTTTACATAGACTAAAGAATTATTATATTCGGTGGTAGGAAGTACTTACCGATGGTACCAGGAAACCAGGCGCATAAAGGGTTGCGTTGCAAGTCGGTGCTGCTATTGCCCACCCTTATCTCTAGATCCTGAAGCGGCTGATGACCTGGTAAATAAGGGCAATGGTTAATAAAACAATATTAAAGATGAATAAAGTGATGAGTAGTTTTCTAAGTCTTATGGGTGGCAGCGGGGACCCTTGAGACTTGAATCGTTAAACAAACAATAACCCGTTCGTTTGGTTAGACCGCTGTGGAGCGGCGGGCGAAGATCCGCATGAGGTTGCGGGTTCGATTCCCGCCTTGGGACAAATGTTCGTACGATCTACAAATATTTGTTCCGGGTGTTCTGGGTATTTGCTATGTATGATAAAAAAAACATCTATCTATGTAATCTATTGTATTAAGTATATCAGTCATCTAGTACCCATAACACAAGCTCTGCTTACCTTGGGGCTGGATTGTGCTGTGTGGATTGTCCAGCATTATTTATTAATTTAATCTTGTACGGTTTAAAAAGTTCCAAAACCAATGAAACGGTTACCCAATCAAAACGATCATACTTTGAGTGCACAGTTTTATTATTCTGGCAACGGATTTAACGCAAACCCATCGTCACCCTTAAACGTTACGCCTTTTCTAGGAAACACGTATCCATTCCCGTTCTATGGCGCTTTATTTTATTTACAAATCCGTTCATGGTATGAATATTTTTGAATGGATTTACGAGTACTAACGATGTGTTGTGTGTGTAGACACACAACACATATCATATGTGAAACGTGACAAATATCGTAAGGGTTCAAAAAAATACTGCAATATCGATAACCTTTAGAACAGTAACCAAAATGGTCGCCAGTGGTGGGAATCTATTATCCAAAACAATAAATAATATTAAAACCGTGGACGTAAATTCTTGAAACACGAATCTTTTACGGCGATTTCCTCGGTATTATTTGTGTGTCATAATTATAACGGCAACTTTCACGCAAATTATCTGTTTAATTACCAATAACTGCAACGTTGGGTTTTACAAAACATTCGGCTTCGTTACCCAGACGGGGCAATGACCGATGCCTATTATTTATTCAAGTAAAATTGACATCACTTCTGTGATTCCTAATAGACGGCTGCTTTACACATCCCATTACACATCTATGATTGTGAATGAAGGGAGTGTTCGGGATGAATCACTTTTTTTTTGTTTTATTTGACGAAAACTTTAATTGGACTTGTTGAATGGATCACCCGTCATATTATTTATTTATTTTTGGTTAACCAACAATCGTTTACACATTGCGTTTACAAATTAATTTTGCCTTCATATATAAGTCTAACAATTCATTATAGGTTAACACCACTTGTACAATTTATGGTCATCGTATTTGTCACATTAAAAAAAACCATTGGTTCGAACTTAAAATGTAAAAACAACTATGTAGACAAATGCAATTAATGTTACGAGTATATATATAACATTCTCGTGTCACAATGTTAGTTACCATACTCCTCCGAAGCGACTTAACCGATTTGTATGTAATTTTGTGTGCATATCGGGTAGGTCTGAGAATCGGCCAATATCTATTTTTCATATCCCTAAATAATAAGGGTCCACCCCAAACATTTTATATCGCATAACAACGTTTGCTGGCTCAGCTAGTCCCTTATAAAAAAATTACAGCTAGCCAAGCTAATTACTCCGAGGAACTAAGGATCTAGTGAAAGCTATGTTCCAAAACAGTTTGTCGAAAATGAAAACAAATCGGTCAAAAAACACACAGTTATTTGGACGCTAATTTTCCTCATAAAAATGTATCTTTGTACAAAGTTCTTATTTAAAATCGCCTTGTATTTAATTTTTTTTTAACAATTTAGGTTATTTTTACTACGTCGATTATTGGTATTAAAACAACAATTGGTGGCAAAATGTACGAGTATATATCTAGTTAAAACCTCGCAAATACGGATAAATGTGATGCATAACATATTATCACGATCGCGGTTGTTAAACCTTCCATCCGAAAGTTTCGGGACAGGTTGAAGGGGTTTGTCTAAAACTTAAATGCAACATCTTCTTGAACACGACACGCATTGTGAGGAGGATCCTCACACTAGATCCCTAACCACCGTTAGCTTTGTTTACCACCTGAGCAGTATCTTTATACATATTTTTTCAAAAACCTATTTGAATTTGTACTTTGTTATATTATATAAAAAAAATTGTGCAAATAACGAATACAAAGCAATAAGTTCTCCAAGAGAGGATGTTTGCACCTGTTCTGTTTATTTTCCAGAGATTACCATCTTATTTCTGAGATGTACTACTCCGGTGCTAAGGCAAAACAACGAGAGAATTTCTTATCCCATTTCCGTTCTAATTTAGTTCGCTAGACTCGATGCAGCGTTACAAAGATTAGATTTATTTACTAGCCCTCAACATTTCAAGCAGCTTGGTCCCTACTACGCGACAGTTGCACGTTTAAAACTTCTTTAGCCGCGTTTAGCGATTTCTGTTACTTATGGGGAAAACTTTAGGATCTGCGTCACCGACATGCTAATGTGTGACGTGTTGTGCCTAAACAAAACTAAACACAGTTTTAAGTTTTCGCTTCTGTCGCAAGTCCCTTTTAATTACTCAAATGCAGTGAAAATAATGTACGAGTATAAACTAAAAGAACGGTCAGTAAAATGGGTCGATGGAATGAGTGTATTTTGATATTCGTGGGGCTTAATGAATTTAATAACGAACGTTTAGGTACTGTTTGCATTTTGGTTTCCTTCGTTCATTATTTAAGCAGAATGATAACCATTGTTGTGTAATAAAAGTACCAGGTAAGTGACCATATGAGTGGAGGGAGACTGAAGTGGTCCTCATTCCATCTTTTAACTATCATGCAGGATAAACATGCATCCTGGAAGTGTAAGGCAGACCGTGTCAATGGTTACCAAAATCCTATCAAAAATCTCACCTGAAAGACTGGATGTCAATTAAGCCAGTCTTATTATACATATTACTAATTTATTTTGAACTCTTTATACTAGTCGAGATTCATAAGTAGGGGCTTGAGAGTGTTCTGGATTTCTAGAATATGGCTCTGTGCGTAAACTCACCGCAACATCCTCTGGTGGTGACCCTGACGACTTTGACGGCGTAGTGCCTGAGCAAGTCAACTTGCCACCAGGGTGACGCCTCTCGCTGTGTCTCCGTGCACCGTTTGCCGTCATGCTCTGTGGTCTTCTCACCGTCGTTGCCGTTGGCAGCGGGACCACCACGGACTGTGGTGGACTGGTTCGCTGGTTTTCTGAAGGCCACGTTTGTGCCTAGAACATGGGATGTTTCGAACTTTATGATCATTAGACTAAGTTTGTTTGAATTTACGGTCGATGTATTTAGCTTCCTTACACAAGCGCCAATTGCCAAGTGCTTACGTTTTGACACATAGAGGTGCAATACACCGGGTATACCCGGCCTTGGCTACTTGGACGCATGACCATGAACTACTTTTAAAGGGGTCATAGCATAGGACGAAGCTTAAATACAGTACAAGAATTTATGTCTTACCACAGAAAGGAGCGTCGGCAGTCCAGTCCCCTCTTAGCGTGCACTCCCTCTGATGAGCCCCAAACAGTTCATATCCGTCGTCGCACTCGTATGTGGCGATTGTGCCTGGCACTATGTCCGCTGCCGGTAGGGATACCCTGGCGTTTGGAGGTACAGCAGGGTGCCCACATCGTCGGTCCCCTAGAAAGAAACATACATTTGAGTTAGGTTATAGTTCCACAGATACACGGTTATCTTATCACACGATTGATGCCGACGAACAATAAAAACTTTTTTTTTTTTAAACGTTGCCCCGCACTAGGAATCTCTCCTGTATCGTAGGTGCGTTTACAAACATACAAACTCACAAAAACAAACAGACAGAACCGGAACAACTACATGCAGGTCATACAAATATTTGTTCCGTGCGGGAATCGAACCCACGTCACGCGGCGCAGCAGTCAATCGCTCAGCCACTGCGCCAACTGTGCCGTCATTGTTTCTAGCCTTGATAAAACTCGAGGCTGCTACCGAGAATCTCCTGACGGATAATCTCAGGACACCCCGCACCTGCCGCGTACGCAACCACTAGACCACATTACATACAATCATATTATTATGTCCAAGAAATGAATAATCTTTACTAAATTCATACGTAAGAATATATAAGAAATGGTATGATAATATTGTATTCATCAAGCGAAACGATATTATGTAAATGTATGATAAATAAAACAACGCAACGAAATAATCGAGTTATATTCAAAATGTTTGCAGTTTGTTTGTATTTTTTTATTGATAAAGACGGCATTAGTATTCCAGGTAAATACAAGTGACGCATGAAACCTTTAACTTCAAATAACTGCATGTTGTATAGTATAGATGATCGCACTTAAATACTCGTACGATTCGAATAGGAAGAGCGTTGCTCATCACGGTTGAGCAAGCAGTAAAATGAAATATAAAGTTTGAAAAACCGGATGTTTTAAGTTAAAACAGTGTTTGAACAGGCGGACAGTAACTGTAGCATGAAGCAATGGATTATAAACTTGACTATAAAACACAGACGAATAGGTAAAAAACACAAAAACAAATTATACCTAGTAATTTTATTTCAGTGCAACAAAATAAAAAACAAAATAAATCATCATCTTTAAACTTCGCTTAAGACCCAAACCATACAAGGGTCATGCCACGACCTATAGGAAGGCCTTACTATCGCTGTTCCGTTACTAACACGAGGCCAGACAAATGTAATAGGTATAAACATTTATGTAAGAAAACTTAATTTTTAATAAAACAAAAACACATTCGATTTTTAATCTTAAGTATTCTTCCTAGAGTCTAGATTTAAATACGCACGAGTTACGGAACTACAGAATATCTTACAGAACGCTCGTTTATGCACTAATGCCATGCAAAAAGAAACGCGGAAGCCGCACTCACGTACCTACTCCATAGATTTTTACAATGCAGACTAGTTGAATTATATCGTAACATGCGTGATACATTGATGGTAATGTTCCAGCTAATTGGAATTAGTGGCGCAATGTAACGCAATCTTATCGTAACGTCTTCACGGATGCGATTGTTAGGTAATAAGACAGTGAACTGAATGCAATACTTATAGGTACGGGAACTTGAGAAAAACGGATAGCGATGTAATCAATTGATCTGCTCGTGGACGTTGAATTGACAGGGGCTTCTTTTACAATTGAATAAAATAGAATATAATTGTTATTTATTTGTACTGAGAGAAGGTACATGATATAGATGTTGGTTGGTAGATGATGATCAACCCACCAGCAATCAACCACTACAGAACAATCTATCCTAATCCTTGCATCTTCAGTGACGTGCAAAGTAGGTTTTGATAGAGGTAGGTAGTAGGTACCTTTTGTTCATGATATCGATCACCAGACGGCTAATTGGTGGAATGATAAAATTAACAGACGGATTCAACAAGTTTCCAGTACTTGCAAACTTGTTGAACAAATTAATATGCATTTTAAAATACACCCACGAACATTGACTGCATGTATTTTATTTATTAGCTTCACGAGATGTACCTACAGACTAATAAAGTCGTTATTATTAAAGTTATGATTCGATTAACATCGCATGCGTAGGTGTACGAAATACATATTGAAGCTTGAAAGTGTTGGTAAAAATGTTAAGTACTAGGGAAGGCACACACGTTAACTCACAGTCGGTCGAACTTAAATTCAATTTTGATATCACATCCAAAAATATCCGGTATCGTCATTAATTGAGTGTCGTGGGTGGTTTATCAGTCTGCGGCCCCGAAACGAGCGGCGGCCAAACGATAAGCGGCGCGGCCGTTGAGGGACGGTCGGGCGCCTGACACCGTCGGTCAAATCTGGGTTCATGTACTGGACATGGTTTCGCATATTTGTTATGTTTCTGAACAGAAATCGCTCGCTTGCTCCATAGATGCCACACCTGGGCGCCGCCGCCTTTCACGCCGCACACCCTTGTCCTACCCACCATTGCAATATGCTATACATGTGTGTGTGTGACGGGTATAAAACGGGTGGCAGCGCAGCGGGGTGTTGAGGCAATCGAGCGGTGCACGGTGATTTCAATCATGTCACTCACGATAAACATAACCTCACAGGCAAGCATATCAAAGGTCACTCAAATGTTCTGGAGTAAAATTGCATTTTCCTTCGGCGAAATGAAAAACATTTTTCTCAGAACATATTTACAAGCTACCTTTGTAATTAATAATAATAATACTTTTATTTCGGACCAAAGAATCCTTATAGTGTTAGTAACATAAAAAAGCTTACTATCTAGTGTTAGTACCTATCACCCTCCCCACAAACTGCTTCATTATCTGAGAGCTGAAGCTCTCTCCTACAGTCCTCATTCCTCATCATTCCTCATTAATGATGCAGAGTTTTACGCTTGACTTTACACTTTGTCAGCACGTCGGAGTTAATGTGGCTTCATATTGCATTGAGAACAACACAAACAGAGACGTGAAAGGACGGAGTTTTATGTTATTTATTGTAAAGTACCAGCGACACACAGAGAGGGCAATTTTGGTTGAGTATTCATTAATCACAATATGCTAAGTAAAGCAATGCATATTAGTGTCTAAAAACCTCGCTGGCCTCGCGGTCGCAAGCGTTCTGGTGAGCGTGAGGTCCTTTGTTCGATTACCAGGTCGGCCAAAGTGTTATCAGGTTTTTACAATAGGAGTTTCTCAGTAGGTATGTGGAAAGTTGATGGTATGATGCCTCCATGGCTCGGATAGAACGTGAATCAGTTGGTTCTCTGCCTGATCTCTTCTAGTTCCGATTGCGTCGTATAGCCATCAAATCGGGAGTGCACCTGTGTTTGCGTTCATTGTGCACTATACCTAAATACGACGATGGTTTGTCTCCACTGAGATTGGCCACCATGACAGAAATTCGCTCAAAAGGACTATTATACGAGTATGTCCGAAACTATCTAACACGTAACGTCGATAGAGGCACTCAAGATACAACTTTTCTTAGATTGTATCACGAAATGAACGCTATTTCCTTTGTAAGTATCTCTTAATCAATAACCATTGCAATGTGTAATAATAAACGAATGGATGCGAAGTTCTTATTAATTACTGTTTTCTCGTTAGCGGAGAATGTTGAGTAAGAAACCAGAGCTCACTAAAACTTTCATACCATTTTCCAAGTACCGACTTGATATGGCTACTCATACTTCTAGTTGCTCAAAGGTCTGATCAATCCAGTGTCACAATTGGTAATTGAAGCTAGGTTCAATTGTTTACCTTTATGCGCATCCAAACAATCTTCACTGCGGAAAAATTTCAGCAAGCTCTTCATGAACAAAGCTTCCGTGAATTTTCATTTAAATCAACAATGCTTGTATCTCACAGTTGCGAAACTGAATTACCTAGAATCTTTAAATGCAAATACAACTTGAAGAGAACATAATTATAGGAATCTGGAAACTTGGACGTCAAATACTCTTATACCAATATGAACTATAGCATATAGTATTCTGAGTAGGTAGGCCAGTACCTATTCACTCAGAATACCTACTGTGTGTTGTTACTGCGTAGGTGTACAGAGAATAGTATCGATCCTTCATAACAATTTACTTGGCTAGGTGGATACCTCGTTTTACCTATATCTTCGAATTAATGTTTCGATGCAGGAGGATGCAGGAGGTCGGTTAATATGGGGTAGAGATTACTACACTAGATTCGTATTAGTGAACGGTCGGTATATCAATCCTCACCTTGATTAAAGTGGTTTGAAATTATGGATGTCGGGTTTTGGTAAGTAGTATCTAGTTTTCATTAGGTCCAGTTGTCAAGTGTTGACATTTTGGACGGGGGCAGACAGCCACAAATTAAACTAACTCAATTTAGTCGTAGGTGAGCTCTCAAATTATGACAGGATACTAGTACTTGTAATTAGGAAGTATCGGGACGGAAATTGGATTGATCTGACCTTAATTTGACCTGGTGCCTGTTACAAATGGAATGGGATGACCGTTATATTTCAAATAAATGTCCTAACCTGCTTGGTAGGGGCCGTTAATATTAATGGTTTATGGTTACGACTAAAATTATCGAGCTATTTGTGCTGCAAACCTGCCTAAGTACTAAAGATATTTGGGCAGGCCGCAAGTCGCATTCGCTTTATAGGTCAGTAGCTGAGAATCAGCGAAGAGCTTGTCCTACTGTTAAATCATTACGACTAACTAAATATAACTAAGTACTGCTTTATATACTTAGTGCCAAAAGGTCATATGTTACTCAACCTGTTTTGTAACATCGTTTGTGGCAAAAAAGGAGACTCCTTCTATTCCTTCAAGTTGTTGTGGTGACGAAGGTCCTGCATACCAAATGATTAATAGCAGATCGTGCTTGAGTACCGACTTATCCTCAGTGTGACTGTAACGTGTCTGTAGGCGGTTAACAAATCACTTTGTTTACGCTTTATATTCTTATATATAAAATTCTCGTGTCACAATGTTAGTTACCATACTCCTCCGAAACGGCTTGACCAATTTTTATGAAATTTTGTGCTCACATCGGGTGGGTCTGAGAATCGACCAACATCTATTTTTCATACCCCCCTAAGTGATAAGGGTTCTCCACCCCAAAAAAATATCAAGGCTTAAAATGGCAAAGCAACATTTGCCGGGTCAGCTAGTATTAATATATATTATATTGGTTGGTTTTCAAACATATTCTACTTGGTAAAAATGAATGTTTCCCAAAGTTATAACGATCCGCTGGGATATTCTTAATTGTTTTTTTTGATGCACCTGACTGGCTCGTTGGTCTAAAGGTCTCAGCTAAGCATGAGGTAATGTTTTCGATTCTCGGTTCGAGCAAAGAGATTTTTCATTAGAAATTTCTCAGTAGCAGGCCGGAGTCTGGATGTGTACCAGGTGATGACCGTACGATCACGACCTATTACATGGAATTTAAACATAACAATCGAAATGTAGGTCATATATTGTAAATACATCTATGCCCTACCCTTCGGGGCATACGGGCTTGATGTTATGTCCTACACGTCTATATAATTTTGAATTAGTGTGTCAAACCACTTTTTTCAGTCTAACGAAGTCTAAACCGAATTATCATAAACCCAATCCTGCTTGCACGCGCACATTTTATTACTACACTTAGTGCTTTCATGTATAGGTATGTCCCCCGTGGCCGCTTACACGCGCACGGTTCATTACTATGCCTGTTACTGTAGTCCTTAGGTATATAGGTCACTCATGCCCACTTACGCCCTGATGCAAGCAACTAATTTGATCAACCCTAATTGTATTTGCACCACAAGGCTAAGTCAGCGCAGGGCCCGTAGAATATTCTTCTTCAAGGATCAAGTTTATTTGTATCTCATAATGTTTGGCAAATTACATAATGCGTAGGTACATGGTAGACGGTGATGAGCATGTTCACATCTCATCTATAGCTTTGTACGACTCGAGGAAGCGAGTTCTGGGACATGAACAAACTCTTTTTCTACCCGGCACTAAAAGTGTTAACCAATCAGAACTACCAAACTAACGACTCAAATACTTTGCATCAATCACGGAATAAACTCGAATTGAGTCGTCACATATTAATCAGAGTTTCCCTCTAGACCAACTGATTATAATATTCGCAATCAATGGAATCCTAAACAATAGATTTAATCACGCAAACGCTGAATGCATTAATCAGGTGGAATTAGCACGTATTAGTAGTAATAGCGGGACGTAATGGACGGTCATCGTCTAACTACATCAATCCATTTTATATCGATCAACATCAAGAATTAACCCTGGAATGTACTGGTGACATTGATAGTCATATATCAAAGGTAAGGCTTTTCATACAGTGACGCGTCGACACGTTCGCTGCGCACACGCTGCTTTTACCCGGCGAAAGTCAAAGTTTATGGTGCTATGAATAATGTATGATGGAACTAATTGTGTTATTCTTTTATAGTGATGTCACCAGTTAATCAAACGCAGTTGTGTTGTCTTGTACGGATTTTAGACATGAAAGATGTCGAGAATAACAATATGACAAGCCATTAGAGAAAGCATGACAAAATGGCGGATATATTTCTCTATTTCGTGATGGTTGTATTACCTACCTAATGTTGTGATGGAATAAGTATGTCTGGGTTTATTGTTGTTTTTGGTACTATCACAAGTCATTGTAATATATAGTTTTACGTCTCTAAGAGTCGACACGATTCGAGCGATCCTGAATTTTTAATAAGTTCGAAGCTGAAATATATGAGGAGATAATTGTTTTAGATTAACACTATAATAACCAGTTTATTATTCATTATGACTGTCTCAAGATTTTTTTATAACACCTCAATGCACATACTAGATTGACGGCCATAATAATAATATAATTATCACTTCACAATGGTTAGATGAAACTGAAGATCCATCCAAGATGGCGGAACTTGCGTGAGCGCAGCAGCAATCATTTAGAAACGCGGGTAACGGCGGCTTTACATGACCGTTCTAGGAAACATACTTAAACATGTTCTAACGGCCATCAGGCAATTTAAAACGTAAATTATAATGGGCTTTATGTAATTGTACAAGCAGTTTTAACTAAATTGGATGGATAGGAAGAGTAGGTACATGTCGTTTCTTAATTGTGAAAGTCTGTGTGCCATTTTGAACAAACAATGTTATATTGTAAGGACTCGTCGTATCTAACTAAACACTTTGGAATGTGTAAATGGGAATGTATTGCACGCCACACCGAGTCTTTTTTAATCGGCAAAGGTCAGAGCAGTCTCCAAAATAATAATAAGTTGTAGTAAAAAGACCAATCACTTATTCATTTGTTTTTGTCCATGACCATACCTCTGTCTGCTATGCAAATGCGGTCGACTAAGGCTGGCCGCACATGCACTGTTTCAAATTAATTAGCTGAACGCGTGTGAGATATTTCTGAGTGGATAAATAAAATAATGTATGCGCCTTGTAGAAGTTCATAATAAATTGTAAGAACGCTTTAAGTAAAATGCGTGTATTCGGGCGCCTGAATAACGACAACCATTAACCAATTCTATGAAACCGTGCGTTTGTGGCCAACCTAAACAATGGGTTTGGACACTTTGGACTGGTGCGGACTGGAAGCGGTTTAAGCGGTGGTCAATAGTTCAAGCTTGAACTGTTGACCGATCAAACTAAACCGCTTACTTCCACGAATTGTGGCTCAAGATGATATTCGGACCATTAAATATCTATTTGGGGAAATGGTAGGAGAAGGTAAATCGAAAAATAAGCCAAAAGTACTCAATATTTACACACAGGTCACGGAAAATTATATAATGTTATAAAATTGGTCGGTGATCTATGTTTTACAAAACGTTACAGTAGCTGCGTAATTGATTTTCACAGTTAAAACGTAATCCATAACCGCCGGAAGTTTTTGACGGTTACTGCTTTAGTTCGAAAATAAACTAGAATCGTGCCTCGGGTCAGTTGAGGTAATAGATGCAGATGCAATTGTTCGCATGAGATGAGTACAAACCTCTCACTTATTAGCCAATATTGGCAAGTTTCGTAAAAGACATACATACATACATACATAAGTGCCTACTGCAAACGCAATATGTATCTTTGGGATCTAACTAAACGTGCTGACAAAAGTGCAGCTCTACAATTTCAAAAGATAGAAAGTTCTCAAACTAGTCAAGTTAAAATAGGTTTTAAGTCAGTGCGCTTAAGGTTGAAATAACTAAGTATTCTGTACCTTTAAATGTATGAAGCAATCACTATTAGTATAATTGATTGATATGAGTAATGTTTAAGACATTATTCATGTCTATGGATTAAAAAAAAAATTGTAACCGAAGCGAATATTTTCAATTTTTAAAATTATTCGATTTTGCGTTATATTTAGTGGTAGGCACACTCTTCATCGCCACAATAACAAGATAACAATACTTTCTATTTATTTCTGGCAATGCTGCCAGCCTTTTAAGCATTTTTCCCGTTCGTTGTCTTTTTTTCAATGCTCTGTGATTCATTATTTTTATCTTTTCATGTAGGTAAATTGTTTAGGTAAATAGTTTTATTGCTGTAGGGAAAAAGCAACAACAAACGTACATAAACTCACGCCGTTTTCTCATGGAACTACAGAACGCCAATTGCTACGATCCTACACACTCCTTTTGCTTCGTTTATCTTCATACTCGTATTATAGTACCACGCATCTGAACTGTGTGAAGAATCAGTAAGGCCCGTGTGTGTATTCTAGGCGTCCTCTTCATGTGAATCCGCTTACATTTTGTTAGTCGTCTTTCATTCATCCTCTCAACGCGACCAAACCATCTGAGCATATTCTGTTCAATTTTCGTCACTACATCTTCTTTTAAACCAAAAATGTAACCTTGTTTTCATTACATCATTTCAACTGTCATTCATAGTTATAATAATTTAAATTTTAAAATAGATCAAGACATCACCAAGCTTATTTATCCTCGAACTTTTGATTTTCTTGGCTGAAGCTTCGGCTGGTCGATCACTACCAGTAACTATACTGCTCTGAGCGTTGACTTGCAAGCAATTAACAGGGATTATTCAAATTGAACCAATATCTGTTGCATACATCGTGATACCAATTCCTAGAATCGCAATTATCGGAAACGTCATCTGATAATTGTCCCTTTCTGATGTTAGCGAGAATGCCAACATGTAATACATAACCAGTGCTACGTGATATTGAGCTAATAATGTAATGGCCGATTTGATTAATTCCAGCGTTTAGTACATGTGTGAGTTAATGGCATACTGGTACATAAGCAGTTTCCCGTTGCAAGTCAGTCTCCGCTTGTAGGGTTACAAATGTACATTTTTGATACTTTGTCTGTGGTTTTTTAACTTATGTTCGGTATCTGTCGATTTTGTTAGAAATCTTTTGCTCGGCAATCTGTAAAAGTTGTTATCATGATGCGGTAACTGTAATTACCTTTAGGAGAGGATCATGGTAATAGCCATTCAGTTACTGTCGAAATTAGTCAAATAAGTGAGTAAGAAAAGATAGCTTGTATATCTTAATACTTAAACCATATAATTTTTAGTCGGCCACAAGTTTCATTGGACCGCAATATATGAATAAAAAAACCAAATTCAACTTTTAATCTAAATAAAATTTATCATTTTGACGTACAATATTATTATTATGGCCAATTAACTAAGCAATTAATATAAACAATACGACCGGATCCGTACTTTTGCGTCCTCGGTACGAAGGCCTATATTTGTTGGTATGTAGGTCGTCTGTCTTTGAATGAAAAAAAGCTGTATGCAGAGTCAGTACGCTGATAGAATGAGTACCCAGGCTGGCGGCAACGTCAGGGCGCAACAACACCGGTGGCGGACCGGGGTTGGTTTCGGTTACCTTCTCAAACAAATGGGCGCATCGACGTGGTCCAACATTGCCTTTGTTGTTTTTGTCGTTTGTTTGGGCAGGCCTAGAATTGAATAAACGAGCCTTGATACGGAATTGCGCAAAGTTACACGAAGAGAATAATAATAGCGACCAAATGTGGATGCGCACGCAAAAGTGCGTTATGTAAGAACTGTTACATATTGATACTGTTTCCTTGTTTTTATCAATAGTTGGCCCTCGTCACGGTACGACTGACATAAGCCGTACAGCATTAACATTGCAATATAGTTGCGACATAACGCAGCATGAATTTTGCAGTAATTCCGTATGATGATGACGTATAAATGTACTCTCGCATTCGCTTTTCGTAGTAATTGTCAATATGGGCTATTGGTCAAACAGAATATTTCTATGGCCGACTTAACTTTCTGCCGGTATTAATGTTTGATGTAGTTTTTAATCCTTTCACAGAAAATCTAATCTTTTACTATAAGTAAAAACAAATATTACTCGTCATCGTTATACTAGAAGCAAGTACCCTACAGTTCCCCTTTCAAGGCCCGCTACAACAATTCACCATGGTCGTATTAACTTGTTTGACAATTCGTTTGTTTGGCGCCGTGCACATTACTGACTACAATTGTAGATTTTTTGTGTGTAAAACTTGTATTCAATTTTAAAGCGTTTTAAAATGCAGAAAAAACTATTGAGTGGCATAAGTTATAAATGGGAAGTGGTATACATGAAGCTATGAAGTTGTTTATTTTCTTGAAGCAGAACGTAGTCTAGCCGTGGCGTGGGTGGGATTTGAACAAGATTATATTAATAAAGTGGGGGTCGATATACATGTTCGTACAGGTCGCAAGTTGCAAGTACTCATTCAGCTTGTCAGTCAGTTTGACTTCGCAACCTGCAGGAATTTTACTAAAAAAAATTCGTCCGAAAAAGTGGCGTGACAGAGATAGTGCACCATCTGTCTCTCATCACTTTGGACAGTGTGCGATGAGTACCTACCAGATAGTAGATAGATCTTTCGTCGTTTACCGTAATTGGCCGATGTCCAAACTGAGCTAGCTGAGTCGCTTTTCTTTTACACCACCGCTACCTTCAATCGCTGCCATCTCATAAGGTGTTACATTTGTAACCCAGTCGCCTCAGTCACGTACTTGCCGTAACGGTCGGCGGGTCGGCGCGAGTCGAATGTATCATAACTATTGTTACCTATCGTTTTGTTTCATTGTCGATTGCTAAAGTATGAGATTTCTAGTTCGTTTATTGATATAGACATTTAGTTTATTGATATAGGTACAATGCACTGTACAGTGTGAATGTTATGCCACGATTGATTTTAATACCACCTAGAGCTATTTCCGACCAGACAAAATGTGTAGATTATCATCCACACGTAACACCTATAGCGCACGCTGTATACGCAGATTAAATTCAATTCAAAACGGAACCTCAATATAACCGTTAGTGTAAGGAATACATTCCTAATTTCACTGCAGAACGTTGGGGCTTAACTGTGATATACCAATAAATAGTGAAGTTGCTAAATTTTAGGATTCAGTAACTATATTTGTTTATAATTGCATTTTGAACTGACCCTGACAGTGTGATGACGATGGGCTGTAATTACGTTTCTTTTCATCGGACCAAATATCTGTTCTGATTTGCTGGCGTTAGGTAGGATTAGCTTTCTAACCTATCGATTTAGAATTGAACTACCATTTCAAAGATGCTTGTAAGTACCCAGGTACTTGAATTTACTGTCTTTCGCCTTTTTATGAACTTCTTTAGTGAAGAGTTGGCAGTACTTAAGTTATATTATAACTTGCTAGGGAGCGTTTTTATGAACTGGAAGTATCATTTTCCTGTCATTAACTTTTAGTTTAGTGGACAGAAAATCTACAGTAAGCCTTAAATTTTATAGTCAAGTCAGTTGGACATGGTCACACTTCATCGTTAACATTTAAAACGTAATGTCAAACGATTCCGGTTTTGAAATAATTTTATGATTTTAGAACGGATGGGTTGAGGGATAAATTAATAAGTACTTTAATTACCTAAATAATGGTATTTAGTTTCATTGGTTTTTAATCCACATAACATTATATTGTGAATATTTTGTAGTTAGTGATCTGAGCTATTTTCAATTAAAACATTGTTGGATCATACATTTTTGTTTAACATTCCAATGGATTATTTGACTGTTTGTAATTTGAGTTGAATGCTGTTTAAATGCGACTGGTGCAGGCGTGTGCGTATGTGAGTGCTTTATGGTTGCTAGTATGAATATATATTTTCGTTTGATCTTGCATGGAGCCGCTATGCTGTATCTCATGTACAACGTATGAACAGTAAACATTATACACTGTTGGTAGTGGAAAATAGGGTTTACCAATAAAATAGTTAGCATTCATTGTGCACTGAATTCTTTAGGCCTATTGCAGTTATATTAGGGAATGTTGAATGTGAATGGACTATGGGAAAATTTACTGACGTTTTATATGGCTAGGAATAAAGCATACAGAAATTTTTACAAATATACGTGTAGACAAATTTATAGAAATTGCTAGTGGTTTTGCTTTTCTCGGATGGACGGGTTTGCCAGGATTCTTCTGTCTAAAAGTTGCTTAACCAAACTCCACTCTTTATCTTTTTAAGATGGAAAACCTCATGCGAGTCCACCTTGGATCGTGCGGAGAGATCCGTCTGACATTTTTTTTACTGTGGGAAAAGTACCGGGGAGTTTCGGATTCTTGCCTCACTAAACTTCCCTCTTGGACACCGTCACCACATTAAGAAGGCACCTTATCCTGTCAATAGACTATTCCGAAGCCCCCTCCTATCAACAACTGTTAACTCAACTTTTGATTAATGTTAAGATAGAAATCCTTGTGGATATTGCTGCTTCTTGCTGGAGGGGCGGACGGCGAGCGGGGACTCTTACTTTTTACTAAAACAGTGTTCCCTAAATGAACTAGTTCGGCCTCGAGATCCAATGTGAATTTCGCTGCCCTAGACTGGTTCTGGCCTGCCTTCTGGAGACTCTGTCCCGTAGGAGGAGTGAGATGTTCAACTCTCCAAGTTACGTGTAAGAGAGAAACCTAAATGGTTTTTTTAAACTTTGCCCAACACTAGGAATTTTTCCTGCATGGTGCGTTTACAAATATTTAAACTGTCATACACAAACAGCCAGCCCCGGAACAACTATCTGCTGGCCATACAAGATTTTTTCCGTGCGTGATCGAACCTACGCCATGCGTTGCAGCAACCGATCTGTCAGCCGCTAGCCAACCTTAAAATTCTAACTTAAACTATCTACTTTAATTTTCAGGTGTAAAAATCATCTTGTACGCTATTAGTAATGACCGTCAATACTTCTCTGTTCTGTAAAAATGTAATGTACGATTTTTGCTTGTTTCTTTTTTAAGTTAACTTTCATTGGACAGAACATTATTATTGACGCTAACCTCCGACATGGAATCAATTGGGACAATGGCAGGAGGATGATGAAAACAATAGTATTGTGGCCAAAATGATTTCATATTTGTACATTTCTGTATATATTAATACCAGGAACGAACGTAGTGAATATTGAAATTACATTTATTTTGGACTTTAGCCTACGTAATGACCAAATAGTATTTACGATGATAATGCCATGATATTAACATGTCAACTTGACAATATGTTGACTGTCTCCTTTGTCTAGTGAACAAAGGATCCAGGGTTCGATTTCTGGGTCTGGCAAAGTGTTATTAAGTTTCCCATTTTCTTTACTACATTACATTTTATAATGCAGAGTCAAACCTGGAGCGAATCCTGGGCATTGACCTCATGTGCCGATCATATGATGTGCGTACGTTTAAGTCTTCAAGGCGCCGCGTGTACGCAGGGCTGCATTTACAAACTGCCGTTGTTTGGGAGAAATACTAATTACAAAACAGCGTTAATTTTAAAATGTACAAGTTTAAAAACCTTTTCAATTTTTTTATGCGGTCAATATTCATTTCCATTTTAGTCCTGCAGGTGACTAAATCGTCACCCTGTATATACTGATCAGTATTAGTATATACAGGGTGACGATATGCTCGCCAGCATCCTCAACCATTTGCCATTGAACTCTGAACCAAAAATTCCATAGTTTTCTACTGTTCAGAAGGCTTTACACAGTTTCTGAAGAAATAACTTTCCAGGCATTCACCGCATCGTTCAAGCACGGCACTTCAAAGAAAACCAAGGAGGGGGTTAAAATTTGATTGGTTAACTTCTCAGTGCTGTGGACAGAGGAGAGGAACGCCGGTAAACTAATACTGGTAATTTTACGGACGCCGAGGCCACCAAAACAGATAGGTAGTGTGGCTTGTGTCCACGCTCGGTCGTCAAAAGCCACATTTAAAATGGATGTTAGTGAAATGCGAATAGTTTCATCAATTTTTTCCAAGAGGTGTGGCTGCTTCCATAAAGGGGAAGAGCGTAGAACATACATAAAATTTGGACCAAAACAACAGTATCTAATAAGGGTAAAAGCGGAATGTAAGTTAATTTTTTAAAGTCTGTCCGAAACATCGTTGAAATTTTTAACTTTATTGTCAATGAAAATTTATCTAAGTAATATACGATATAAACGCTTTGACCTGTTTCTCGGAACTGTGGGTTACGTAGAACTGTATTGGGTGTACTATATGCACGCCTATGTATAACCCATCGGAGATAACAGGCGTGATGTTATGATGTGTCATCCAAGCTTCTATAAACCAACTTCATCCGCACGATTATTTATTGAAGTGATATACGATATAAACGCTTTGACCTGTTACACTGAACAGTAGGATACGCGGAACTGTATAATTGAAAACCAAAATGCACAAAGCATCGAATATTCCAGATGAGAGTTCGTCGAAATCAAGCGTGTATCTCGTCAACATTATCAATTAGTGGCATGTTAGTGCTAACGATTTATAGGGAAAGAGAAAATCGGATCTTTAGCCAAATAGGCCACTGTTTGCCCTGTAATTTCATTGTACTCGTATTGTGACAAATTTTCATGTTTGTAATTAAAGCTCCTGTCTTTATAATGATAATGAATACTAACGTTTTTTTACAATAACAGTAACTGGGTTTTTTTTATGTTTACTGTTTGATTATGAATTAGCCTTAAATATTCAATTTTAATTCACGAAGCGACGCAAGGGCCGCTGGCCGACATACACACATACCGGATAACGGAGTGATTGTTCTAGCCACAAATACCTATATGCGGAGACGTGTGTGCCCTACTTAACAACGTGGTGTTGTGTTTAAGTGATAGCGATTTCTTCAATGTCTGTTTCTTTACATGTTCCAGGTTTCAATTAGAAGGTTGAGCTATCTCACAGGAGAGAGAGGCAAGATATAATCTTTCTACCATACCATTTAGGCGCTACCGAAACAAAAGAACTGCCATTTTGTTGTTACTCAGTTCTTCGTACCTACACTACCCATAAAATAAAAGTAGGTACAGTGCATACACAAGTCTACAAAATAAAAGTCTTCAAATATATTTTGTAAAATGCTCAATATGAGCATTGTGAAAAGCTCAATGTTTTATATTTCGAGTGTTTGTGAATAATGAAATCGTTATTTCATCAACCAGCTCGAACTTAATGATACGAATTCTTGTTTATTAAAATGAAATACAAATATGAATTTTTTAAATGTATATTTTGGCACACGTGAGATTCAATTGAAATTGGAAGTTACATATATCTTTGAGCCGTTAGGAGTTGAAACGCTAGGACCTTGGGGTCCGTGTGTCCATTTAGTTTTTCGAGAAATTGCGAAGCGTTTGGTCGACTCTTCACGTGACCAGAAGGCTGGCCTATTTTGGCCCAAGAGTCAACGTTGCCACACAACGTGACAATGCTGAAAAAATACAATTAAAATGACTGAAATCAAATTAATTCCATATTATGCAACTTTATTTTTATATAACGAAGCACTACTGTTATGAGCTTGTCTGCGACACTCCCAGTCTTCAGCTAGTCTTTAGCGAGACAGCTGGTCATGTCAGGCTATTACATTCTAATTTACATCCCTCCAGACAACACATAAGCGCCCAGCTTAGCTTCTGCCTATGTGAAAGGAGCGAAGCGTAGATACACCCAATAATGTAAACTTATACAATTTGTTCAAAGATTTATTTTCATATGTTACGCTGGCATTCGCTGGTATTACGATGATAATTGATTTCGAACCTTGAATCTTGAAGATGCTTGGATCCAAATTCGACAGATACCTACAACTATCCAAAATCAAGACGAAAGTACGTATCTTAATAAGTACAGACGCCAGCACATCAATCTATCTCAAACTATCAAATTTTCCCAAACGAATATGAACCTTAAGCTATTATAATAAAGTTGAAAAATGATAAAAGAAATTTGACAGATTTTGGTAGGTAGATGTGCTGGCCGCTGTACAATTTATATTCACGTTACAATGCTGATATTTGAATTAAATACACAGGGTGGAAAAGACATTTGTCCAACTTGATACCGTGAGTACATGATTCTGGAATCCCCAATAAAAATTTTTCGTTGGCTTTTTACAATTTGACACGTGATGTTTTCGAAGTGTATGCACCTCGTCACGGCGATCGTTGCGTTTCGCCCCCTCCCCGCCACCACCCTCCACTCCGCTGTGTCCGCGCGCCAACTATACCCCCAGTAATTGCTTCTCTGTGTGAACTACCGACCGACGTCCGATGCGAATACGTCAACAACATGCTAATTTACTAACTTTCCGTCATGAGTGTCATGTTAAGGGGTTTCCATGGTCGCTAAAGACGACTATGGGGTCAAAATCAAAATCCAAGATGACCGACCGACAGACCGAACGTCTATCTGACTGCTACTACCAACAGAAACGTATAATTTTACTCCACATGTATTTCAAGAAATCGTCTTTTCACAGTTAAAGTTCATGTAATTTAAATGCATTTCACACAAGAATATGAGAACTTTGTAAGGGTTCCGGACAAGGAAACCTTTACTAAATTACTTGTAAACACTAACGATCATTAATGCTACCCGTACATTCAATTAGAATATCAAGATGGAATTCAGTCAGTTATTATCTAATAATTTATACGATCAATGGAATGGCAGTAGGATTATTTTCAAGTGCATCCTCAGCCCAGCGAATCCAACTCGAAACTTTTACCAACTTGTCGAGCCTTGTGTACCTTGTGTACCAGCAGTACGAGCGAGCGAAAGCACCATAATTTTAGCAGCCTTCCTCAAACCTGGTTATCTTTTGATCATTAAAACAGAAATATGACTAACTTTGCAAACATTGTGTGAAATAGCTTGAAGCTAAAGGATAAGGATGCAAAGAAACGAGATAAACCAGCTCGATAATTTTCGCACTCTGCCTTTGATTCAGATGTATAAAGGTGAGGTTCTCTTCCCTGTTATTACATTACGCTTCTTTTGAATGTATTGGATCATTTTATTTCCAGCCAAAGGGGGTGAAAGTGCACCCCCTCCAGCCCACTCCTCCCGGCGCAAATGAGTAATGGTGAACTATTTCAAAGTACTTTGTTTCCTTTGGCCACGTGGAAATACGATTTTCTACCTGTAGCTTTTGCTCGTGAACTAAACACAATTCACGGAAATGTCGGTACCTGTTGCTTATAAATTATTTACTCATTCAACATCATCCGCACCAGATCAGCAGCTGCGGCGTTTTTTAAGATAAAAACAAACGAACTATCGTTATTTTGGATCATATTTTTACTACGATATTACAGTAACCCATTTATTGAATACAAGTGAATTTTTTTGTAGCCATGTTGAGCGATTGGTAGGGGTAACACGTACAGGTTCGCTTCACCGACATGCTTATGTGGCGTGTCTGGCCGACTGATAGTTGTTCCAAAGTTTTAAGTGTCCTCTTCAGTAGGCAGTTCCCATATCTACCTTTATATTTTGGAGACTATTAGAAGGAGATACAACATGCAAGATTGTGATGAAGATGCGAGATGCAGGATTGTGTGAAATCACACAATCCTGCAACTCGCGAGCAGTGTTTATCTACCGCAAAATCTGCATACCTGCCTCAAAGGAAATAAGGATTTTATTTCTCCTATAGTTTCAAATAACTTTCAGTAAAATAATATAGTTGTTTAATATTTTTGTAAACATGGGTTTGGGTGCAGCTCATATAACATTTAAATCGTTTGAGGGTAGTTCTGTGGTCGGATCAGCTTCAACTACGTTGCGAGTTTATTCACAATGTTTTTTACTCGTAATAAATATAGTTTGAAGTATGAACGATTTTCAAAACAAATAGTTCGACAGTCTTTAAATATTAAAGATACGTGGTTTTTATTTCTGTGTACTGGTATTTACAAACACTATTCCACGCTTAAGAAGCAAAAAAATAAAACTAGATGAGGTCAGTGTATTCTATCTCACCACTCTGAGAAGAAACACTGAAACAAACTCCTCTGAGTTTGTTAATGACTTGATTTTAATGAGATTGACCTCTGTCAATCTCATTAACATCAAGTCATTAACTTGGTCCTAACATGTGAGGACCATGCAAATTAGTGTCCGAGATGTTCCTTTGAGACAAGGATCACAGAGATGTGAGTGGACCTGTCCAGTAGTACACGCATTTGTCAGTAGATATTTGTTTAGCTTGTGGTCATATTCTCAGAACTTAATTTAACATACTGTAGAACAGAAAATTGTACCCCAGTTCACAGATAGTTTATATTATTTTGTACTTTATTGCTAAGGTTATAAAGATCAAAATGGTGAAACCATAGATTTAAAAACAACAAACTTTCATGTTCGATTTTTGGTAGACTATATCTCGTTACTCGTTTCAATTTACGGCGCAGCCACAATTATCAGCCTGATGACCGGACTAATATTTTGTTATGAAATGGTTTTATTTTAAAGGAAGCCATTTTGATGCCCGTGCTCATACGACTTGAATGTTTTTCTGAATCATGTCATTATATTATCGAGCCTCACTACGGTGACTTCTTAGAAAACTCCGACACAAACGACTATGTATATGCTGGCCTCAAGAAGGCCGGATTATTCCAATTCAACAATTGAATCCTAATATTGGTTTTAAATGAAATATTTTGCATCATTTCTTTTTAATTATCATAAAACATCACTTTTTTAAATCTGTATATAATATTAAGCTGAATTTGTAATTGCTATCAGATCTATTCAGGTGACCTACATACATATAAGTAGATACCTATTACTATGAAGTGAGAGTTTTAGATATAACCATGTATTTAATAAGGGACTTAACTGTAGATAAAGTAGTTTTGAAAAAAAACAATGGTTTTTATGTACCATCATTATAGTATGGTTCCTTCTCGTGAAAGGGCTCCGCGTATGCTCTTTAAGAGCATTAAATTAGGTCGACTAGCAAAGGAGATTCATGAGTGATATGAGTGACACAGAGTCGGCATGGCACCCTTACTTTCCGGCTTAAATGGGTGCTTGGGTGCTAACATGGGTGCTTCAGAAAGTAGCGGGAAGTAAGTTATCTTCATACAAACGCACCGCGCGCGGCTTGTATGTGTGCGCCGTAGTATCTATGCGTCGCCGCACGCACACTTAACAAAATCTCGACTCATTTCGAGTTGTGCCAGTCAGGGCTAACACTGCACGAGTTTCGCGCGTCACCGCTTAAAAACTTCTCGACCCTTGCCAATGTATAGGTACTGAATTAAAATTTAGCTAAAAGTGACCACTCTAAGACAGTAGGCAATTATATATCGGATTGGGCCGGAGATAACCTACTTCCTCTCTTTATATATACTGTGATACGGAAAATACAGCGGGAGGTCATTCACCTCCTTTTCTATCCCCAGCAGACACCGGTCGCCGGAGGGCGCGCACGGATCTCCGGCTGCCGACAGTTTGGGGGAGTCTGTCGCATGAACAGACACCGCGTCGGACAAGAGCAAATACATGCGGATGCAATTAATGAAAATTTAACTTTGTTAATGTCACCAACGGATGACAATATATGTCAATATCGGATCAACTTACTTTATAACATGATACCTGTGACAATAGTTACGACAGCGCGGTGACATGTTAGTAAAAAATCTTCTGACGCTAATTATACTGAAAAAAATAGTTACATTCACCTACGACTGCCAAGTACTGAACACTGCAACTTACTCTAATCGCAAGTTCAGTTATCTAGGAGTGAGTGTTCTCAATTTGCGTATGCAAAAAAGCAGCAAAAATACCATACACAATATCGTAATCTCTATTAAATCCTTTCAATCAACGCTATTAAACTAAATATCCATATTGGCATAAAACTTCTGTAAAGGTTTAGTAAAAAGTCAAACGACCGGCATCCGTTTTGTAGATTTATTTGTATAAAATCGCAATGCGACTCAAAACGTAATCATAAAAAATGAAATCTGCTAGACGAAACAAACCAATTACACCCTAATGTTGTATATGGAATGTACAAGTATATTCAAACTGTGTGAAAAAATTCCAAATTTTTCATTTGCAGTCTGGTATTGATTATACGTGGCTTACTCGCTACCGCCTACTATTTGGTCCAGCAACTGTGCTCAAGTATGTGTGTGTAGCAAGGCGGCGCGGGCGCACACTGGGCCAGTAAGCCACGACATTAGTGTCATACTATAAGTCACGTCCAGGAACCGAAGACTTCCAAGAAACTGACCCACTTGCGCCGCGCCGTGGCCACTTCGAGCCATCATTAAAATAACCCTAGCGTTGCTACCCGGTTCCAGATTTATGGACCGTGGTCAAAGGACACTGGACAGTTGTGGGACCTTTTTCTGGCCTATCTGGCATGTTACATAATTGACGGGCCAATCAGTATCCATTAATTGATTAATCTACAATTTGACAACCACTCAATTTAGACCGGTTGCGTATCTGTCAGGCCTTCGGAAACTGTAATTGATAAGCACATGACAGTATGACAGTTTATCGAGCTGCCCGACGAGCCAGGAGCCACTAGAACTAGCGATCCGATTAGAATGATTTTGTGATTAACCTGAGTTTGGTGTAATTAATCAATGTTATAAATAAAATATTATAATACCAGTCTTTTACCTTTTACATTAGTAAAAGGTAAAAGGCTTGGCCTCTTCTCGTATAGAGAATGCACGAAAACTAATAACCACGCTTGCTTAAAGCGTTCACTTCCAGGTTTCCTCACGATGTTTCCTTGACCGATGGCAGTGATGTCCAAGATAAACTTTATAAAGTGCATATGTATTGAAAAAATCACATTAGCACTTTTCCGGATTTGAACCAACAACCTCGTAGAAACGAGGCGAGGCTTATAACACTGTGAACCACCGACCAAGTATGAGTCTGACTCGTGCACCGACGATTACCCAACCGGGTTCCGTTGGGTAATTGTTTTGTGTTTATGTAATTTGAGGTACGTTACCCTAACACTTACTATAAATGCTTTGCCTAAAATTAACATCGCCCATCAGTTTCTGTATCAGTTCTGCATTTGACTTGCAAAACGACGTGCTGTTTTCCAAAATATTTCTACAGTTTATGAGACAATAGGTGTCATAATTCCTTAACGTAAACATGATGTCAAGTGGCATGACAAAATGTATAGTACTTGTGACTTTCCACGTAGCAGAAGAACAATGACCTAATCCTAAGTAGATTACAAGGTGACGTCCTGCTTTGAATCTTAATCAGCCAATGCATAGAATCTTTATTTTTTGGAGAATCAATGGATTCTTAACCCATGTTTCTTAACCTGTTCTTATCCTTGCTGCTTCGTGATTCGTCATTCACTTATTCGTATAGGAGCTATAATGAATAATGTCTTCAGATAGTAAGTTCGTGACATTTTTTGAAATAGTCAATAATTCATTTATTTATTATTTAATACTTTGAGCACACAGATGTACAGAGGCGGACTTATTTTCTACCATTCAGCCTTTGCCACCGTCACGGCCATTATTTTGTTTTAGTTTGTTTAAATTACGTAAACCTATTTGGCACTAGGTAATGAATAAGTGAAGAATTAGCAAGTTGAAGTGGCAGTGGGCTGGCCATATCTTGCGAAGAACCAACAACCGCTGAGGTAAACTTGTTCTTGAGTGGAGACCGCGACTCGGCAAACGTAGTGTAGGACGCCCTCTGACCAGGTGGGATGACAATCTTCGAAAGACTGCAGGCAGATGCTGGATACGGCAAGCTGAAGACAGGGCGCTATGGCGTTCATTAAGAGAGGGCTATATCTAGCAGTTGACTAATATCTGATGATGATGAATGAATAAGTGTGCATGGTAGTAAGCGCATGAGTGCTATATACATACTAAATTTATATTTAACGAAAATTCCTATAATTCCGAACCTCAAAGGCTTCATTAAGCTGCTTATTAGCTTACCTTTAACAATGGATTTATGTTAGCTAGCCTACAATTTTCAATACAAAGAGAAATGGAATATGCGATGCGCCAATTACGTTTACCAAGAACTAACATAGAAATAAGTCTGAATCAATATGTAAGTAGGTCAGAAAAAGACAAAGAAAATTATATTCTGTATACAATATATTTCTTACTTTAATCGTCGAACGATTTCCATGAATATCGCGACTTCACCGTCTCTTCGTCTGCTAATTAAGTATAAGTTCATTTATTGATTTCAGCCTTGAGCCCGATAGGATTTCCCATTGGCAAAATGATAAACTTCCATTCCCCGTTTGAAGGGGTCAAACGGGGAATGGAAGTTTATCATTTTTAAGGGTTGAATATTTGAACATTCTTAAGAACACTTTCGGTAAATGAGAACAATTAAAAGCTTTAGCGGCTTAGACGCTGCGTTGTCTATCAGTGAAATAATTTAAGATACTTATTAGGTAAATGGCTGTATTGGTCCTGTATCTAGCCTCTGTATATGCCATACAGTGGGACATTAACAGGCATTAAATATGAACAGACGCACACCTCTAACTGTTTGATATATGATTTTATAATAAAGCTCGTTTCGTTAAAATAAGAAAATCTTTTTGACATTCCCATAAAATAATCCGGGCAATTGTCATATTCATAGGATTCTAGTTTGTAGTTATCCTTAGCCGTATATAATCCCACTCTGTAGGTACTCGTCGTGACAGCAGACTTAGGCTAAGGCGCACTGTGCTCCTCGTCGATAGATGGCGCTGCGAACTCTGAATTCAGTTTTAAGGCTTTAACGACTGACTTTTTAGACTGTTTACTTCAACTTTAGCTTTTAGTAAGTATATATTTCTATGTCGTATAGTAGTTACCACTGTTTGGTGTTATTCATAATGTATAAAGTATTAAAAATGAATCTAAAAACATAAACCTAATACTGTGCATTGTATGACTCGTAAGTAGGAAGGTACAATTTGCCCGGGCAGGTATTCTGAGAAGCTAGAACAATCCACACAGTTGGAACTATTGCTTTGTTCAAAAAGTGAGAATTTTATAATTAATTTAGTAACATAGGTACTTTAGTGTTAGCGTATTCCTATTAGAGCTTTTGTACTCATTCTCAATATACCTGTATATGTAGTTATGTTACAGTAGCGAGGCGTCACAAAAAATACTATTTAGTAATATTTTCCGGTTTTATTTTCTATTAATATTATGGTTTATGGCTACTACCTGCGTTAATGTTACTACCTGTACTGTTTGGTATTAGTAAGTACTACTGACTGTGTCATATTTCAATATCGGTAGAGTTGATTTTCCAAAGCTCCAAATGTAAGCCGGCCGGAATAGAGTTGTATAGACATATCGCCACTGATACGTTGATATAAGTACGTACATTCGTTTTATGCGCAAAGATGACACGCATATTCTGCTTGAATCATCGTCGGTCGAGCACCTTTTGGTAACAGTTACAATTAACAATGGTATAATGGACTACCTAATTAGCATGCAAAATATCCCACCTTCGCATTTTAAGCAAATCTTATGGTATTGAAGAATGTTGGCTAGTCATGTTCACACTTCTTCACCTTCTCCGGCTATAACGGTGATTATCACGAACAATGATGATAAGTATTATAGCCATATTCTTTCTTAGAAAAATAAAAATTCAGGTCAGGCGCAGTTGCCAAGCACCACGGTTTAAAATGAACACTGATATTAATGGGTCCTACATGACGAGCTGTTACATTTCATTCGATTAGGAGGTATGGCAAAAACGGCTTGAAAGCTCGGAAATTTTATCTATTTTCTACAAAGGCCGTATACTCGTAGTTAACAACACCGGATGCAACATGCACCCTATGTTGCATCCGGTGTTGTTAACTACGAGTATACGGCCTTTGTTGTTGGCCATTGTGGCTTTTGTCATCATCATTGTCATCTAACATTATATAGCGATCATTCTGCCAAAGAGTATACTCTCAAAAGACATGATGTTCGTATTCAGTCTGATGTAGAACGTTGACATAAAGGTGATGGATCAAGCTTGAAAGATAATAATTTGGTTTTAAAGTTGTCATGGCCTGAGAAAAATTGGGCAACATAGTGATCTACCTCCAGCCAAGGTTTATCCACCCGCGCACGAACGGATGGAAACAACTGGAAGAGGTGTCGGCCCTTGATAGAATTTCCCCACCTACATTGCCATTCGGTTAAAAACTCTTCGCAGACATCAGGCGGAGGTTTAAATAACCTAGAGATCTTGCAAAAGGTCACGATGCGATAGAAATTCTGCGTCCATGGACTGCCGTGGACACCTCAAGGTCGACTGGGACTACACCTTCAAGGACCGGTAGGGCTAACCGTACTATACGCTTTGCATAAAAATATCAAAGCTAGGCGCTGGCCTTCAAGCAATTTACGTCGTAAATAGATAATACTTTATGAAAATGTACACAAGCGTACAGCGATGAAATGTAAACATGTTTTAGTGGAATAGAGTCGCTGCAATACCAAGCTTTTCTTTGAAACGTTTCATAATAATCTTTTACAAACAACGCGGTAAGCACATACGCTGTAACATTATATGAGTACATATGGATTACAGTAGAGCTTCAATCAAATTGTACATATACCAACTTAATACTTTAGAACAAAAAAGTCGCTTGAATATAAGATATTTTTGTCTATGAGTAGCTAGTACCTAGTAAATTAGCTAATTAACTAGCCCGGCCAATTGTTATAATTAAAAATAGAGTTTTTTTTTATCAACGCCTGTTTCCGTAAAGCCTTTACAAAACCCTAAACAAAAGAAGGATTTATTTGGCATATATATTCTCAATCACATACCACAAGGTAACACAAACGTGTTACGTCTATTATAAACACATACATGTGATTAAGTTAATAAGTTCTTAGTTAAGTCAAGGACGAATACAAGATGGCGGCCCATTGTGATATTTTCCCACAGCATAATTTTATGTTGTTATAATTAACAGGATATCGTTTTATTGTTATTTTATCTCGCTTAGCGAAATATAGTTGATACCTACTTGTACATGCATAATGTTGTTTAAATGGTAATAGATAGTTTGTGAGTTGCTAGGGTCACTTAACGTTCATTGCGAAATTGTATGCTAATTCAAATATTAAAAAAATGAACCCACCCAATTATCATATCTTAGTGTATTTCTTATCAGGAGAATCTTTTCGCCTCATAAATAAATAAAGCTGGTTTAAGTAAAAACATTAACACAGGATTAAAATTTTCACACGATTTTTAAATCTCCATTATTTTTTTTGTTTTTATGTTTGAAAGTAAATTTAAAACATGAGAAATATTATTTAGTTTTTTTTTATAATACTTTTTGCAATGTTTTGATCTCAACGAGCAGTCGCTGGACCTAAAGACATAAAATTTTGCACCTACATGTACATACTCGTATCTACCTTATACAGTGTAGGCATCCACTAAGGAAAATATTTGGAAATTTAAAAAACAGGGGGATGAAAGTCCATCAGTTTTGAAATTAAGGTTTTCGAATTTTGTGTTTAGGCTGACGACTGAAAATTGATTTACACACGTCTCATTGCATTTTTGATAATTCCACCCTCGAAGGGTGAGCGCGGCGTTATTTGAAACGTTGCGCGGCAGACGGCGCGGCGGCGCGGCGTCTGTTAGGTACAACCGGCTGACTGCGTGTTTGACCGCGCGCAGTAAAGGGTTCGTTGTCGGGATAAACAATAACGCATGTAAGCAATAACCGATTGTAAAAAGAAGTTTTAGTCATAGAGTTTGCAATCTGTAGCCTTGAGAGGGCAAATCAGAAGCAGCCATCTAAGTTCACGGAATCGAACGCATTGAGTTTTGTTGTTCTACATGATTTTCTCTTGCAACCACTTTATCGCTTTACGATTTACATCGATTGTAGGGGGTAACCTAAATAGAAAGGCAAGACAACCAATAGGGAAGTTTCCTTAAAAAATCTGATTGGTCCGAAAGTTGAATTACTCAAAAATACTGGACACGTATTTATTTCTTTTGTCACGTAAACCAAAAATGACGACGATATAGTGCGTTTGAATTGCGCGTGACGTCACGCCGTGCTACACTTTTCGTTAAAAGTTTAGCACGGCGTGACGTCACAAGCCCCTTCTCCTGAACTTTGATGTGCTATATCATTGTCACTTTTTATTGAATTAAGTAAGCAAAAAATACGTGTCCAATATTTTTTGGTAATCTTACTGACGGACTAAATAGACTTAATATATTTTCACCTAGGAAACATCCCTATTGTTACAAGTTTCTTTAAAGAAACGACATCTGGATCGATACGTTAACGAAAACAAAAGTGAAAACGTCTGGCTTGTTTTAAAACATGTTTGGGATACACAAGTGTCCTATAGGAGATAAGAAAGTAACGAAACAAGATTTGAAAAAGGTTCAAACAGCGTGTTTACTAGATAAAAAAAACTTTCAATAAAGTCAGGATATAATGTAAGCAAGCGATTAGCTTATCTGGCAGATAAATCCACACAAATAAGTTTATTCTTATTAGTATTTGTTGACATTTACTCGTAAGTAAGACAGACCATTTTTTTTTTATGTGAAACATCTAAAGGCGCTTCTCGTGCCGTCACGGCATGCGTGCGGTCATGCCTTCTAGCACCGATTCCACAAACAAAAACCAGATTTAGTAGCAGGCAATAAGAGAAACGGTCATCTCAACTCTACAGTAAAATAAACAAAGAAATATATGTTAACACGTAACCATTTTATGAATGTACGAAATTAGTAAATCAATGGATAAAGCCACTTTCATATGAGGGCACGGAGGCCATCCTGCAGCACGCATCACAACTTGTACGATAACACACACAAATACATTCTACACAAACATACATCCCACAACATATCACACATGCCCAATGCGACCGACCGTACGTCTGACTGAATACGAATAAATACAACAACTTTAAATTTTGTTCCATATTTATTTGTTGGTTCCCTTTACTATAAAATCATTCAATTAACCAACAATTTCGATGTTTCGCGTCTGCCAGAGTTCACGTGACCGCCAAATATTTTTTTCAGACATGCATTAATGGCGTCAGTTTATTCACAGTTAAAGTAGTCAATTCTCGCTTTTTTCAATTTGTTCTATTACAATGTGAAACATAAAATTTGGAACGTTACTCGCAATTTGTGCCCATTGTTTCTTTCTAATACAATGTCTGCCTATTGTCAGGAATTCAGTCATCGGTGATAAATTAATTCGTCAAAAGTGATCTAATTTTAGGTAAAGTCAAACTGTATCTATGTCACGAATGACGTCATAATAGGCAGTTTATACAAAGCCCCATTTCCCGACTCCTGCGCAAGTGGAGTGGCCATACTTTAGGACATTTTTGGGATGTTCTCATTGTTGCATTTTTTGTTTCATAAAGAAATGGAAAAAGAATAACTTCGAAGCATAACATCGTTATGTATGGTTCTCAAATGGTTTTTGAGCATACAGCAGAAGACTACGCTTGGGGTTTCCAGAGAGCTATGGAACAGAATAATCTGGCTAAAGAGACCGTGCCATCAGACATGAGACCGTACGGAAAAGACATAACAACGATGAAACGGATGGATCACACAATTTACTATCATACGGAAAATTGCCAAGGTAAAATAGAATTGGGCTGGACACACCTGCCGCATGTCAGACAATCAGTGGGCCAAACGTACGAGTGAGTTTGTTTATCTGACAAGCGACAACGCAGTAGTCCAAGGCGGAGATGGCGGGTTGAGCTTCTTCAAACAATAAAGACTTTAGCTTTATAATAAGTTACCTTAAGAAATAAGAGAATCCTCATCAAGGAACATTTTTAAGAATAGATTAAAGTTTTATTTGGCCAACCAAAAATAATAAACCACTGTATATACGAGTACCTACGATAGATAGAACGACAGCTATGCTTATAATAATAATATTATATTTTTGTTAAGTTTCTCATATCTAAGTGAACGTATGTTCTTTTGGAGAAATAAACTTCTTCAAACCGAAAAACTGATCCCAAACAGCCCTAGATAGAGACAAGTGGAAAGAAAGTAGAAAGGCCTTTGCGCTGTAGTAGGATAATCAAATACTCAATACTTTATTGCATTTGATAATGTTATATAAAACAGTTGGTGGGGTAAGGATAGAATCAATTGTGGACCCTGTCGGGCACAGCAAAGTTCAGTTAGCTGGTGATAGGAGAGAGGATGAAAGCGCTTTTTATCTATAAATATATACACAGAATGTTTATTAAGTAAATTGGATTCAATTAAGTACTATGGTTATTTTAAATGATGGTATCCAGTCGCGTATTAATTATATATTCATTCCTGCATAGTATAATAGAACGATGTTTGAAAAGATCAATATTTTTGTTATGTGTAACTTTCAACAAATGCCACAGAGAGATTTTCTTTGTGTCTAGTGAGTTTTTTGATATAAAATATTATGCTATTAACAAACAACAATAGTTCGCTGAATTATTGATTTTTAAACCTATTGTCTATAACATTCTATTATCTACATAATATTGAACAACCCAGCAGTGTTTAAAATGTTTTATAGATACAAATTTTACTCCCAACAATACCCGATATTTTCAGGGAAAACTGAAATATAAGTTCCAATTTTTATTGTGGAATTGGAGAACAGCATTCATATATTCTGCTCCTCTCATAATACCGTACATACCTAAAATAAGTAGTTTGAGCGAATATAGTGATACGTTATTACTTTTAAAGGTCACGAGGTATAAATACTTACATATTTAATTATTATGCAAGAACATTCATGCAGTGAGTTTCAGCTTTAAATTTCGCATTTAGTTAGAGATAGTTCTAACTACATCAACGTACGGACAAAGTGCTCTTTAGTAAAATTATTGCTAGGTAGACGGCCCGGGATACTTTTGAAATGAGCTTAGAAAACCAACATCAGTTAGTAATATTGATTAACGCTGAATTATGTTTTGCGAATGTCTCGTTGGTCGCAAGTACTGCTAAGTATGAGGTTCAATTCCCGGGTCGGGTTAACGGTTATTGGGCTTTTCCGTCTGAATTGTGCCCGATTAATGATTAAATGTGGCTTAAACATAACAGGCGAAATGTGGGTGTGCTACAGGTACACCTCTGTCTACCTCTTTGGGTAGTACAGGCGTGAAGATGTGTTCTTTGGTAATGTAAAAGTTGCAATGTGTCAGCGATAATGTTAAAACTAGGCACATCTAGTTTACGCCTTTGAATTTGCTAACATTACCTAATATTACATTGTAAGATAGTAAATTGGGTATATCATTATGTATGAAGTCCGGGTTGGTTTATAACAAATTTTTACTAACATATATATACCCAGAGAGAACACGCCTCAGGAGAACATAAACTGATCTTATTGGTAAAGTTCTTCAAAAAGATCAGGTGCGTAGTATTCGCAACCGGCGTACGTGTATGACTAGATGAATTAACGTACACGGAGCAAAACTATTTTGCAGAACTACAAAACCGGAACTACAGAACCGGATGCGATCCTTTTATACTACTATAAAAGGATCGTATCCGGTTCTGTAGTTTTAAATATAGTATTTAGCCCTGGCTGGGGGCCTTAATTTAAAGGTCACCATATCGGATCGTCCGGTTACGCAGTAAACAGCCGTCTGAACTGCGGGTGGTCTAGCTAAAAAAAACTGTTCGGTACTTACTGCCTATCATGGGACAAAGGCAATTTTATGTATCAAAATCAAAATTCATTTATTCAAATTAGGCTGAGAAACAGCACTTTTTGAATGTCTAAACATTTACAAAAGATAGTCCCCCAAAACGCCAACCCTTCACCACTTCCTAGTGTTTTAGCTAGGACGAAGAAGTGGCGGAACAAACTCCCTAGCAACACGTCTGTCGGATAGTTTTGAAAAACTTGAAGCTATACAACACATATCGAAAAAATAATAATTATGTCAATATGCATGTCATAATATACGCATATCCATTATTTACTATTACTGAATATTCTATACATTGTTAAATTACATACTGCGCGGCTGCTGTTTCATTCCCTCATAGTAAAGGGAAATCGATTTTCCACCCGCTCATAGATGGCGTTAGTAGTCAGTCACAGAAAGTTAGAAAGGGAAATTATCTGCAGTTTGTTACTCTGAGCTTTCAGAGCCTTTTTTATAACTGCCGGAATTAGTATGAAACTGCTGTTAGTATATCTTTAGCTATCGATAGATAAACGTATATGATAATTAAAAACGAAAATGTATTTTATAGTACTTACTTTTAAATCAACTAGATAAATCTGTCAGTATTCATTAGGGTTGCGAGATGTGGAACTTGCAGGGCAAGGACGGCACAATAAAAAAAAGTCTTCATTAGTAGAAACTAAGCCGGTTTTTTACACACTTCATCCTATTTGAGTATTTGGTTTTTATGTCAAATGTGGATTTGTATTTTTTTATAAAATCAGTTTTGTTCTCGGGACAATGGTCTTAAAACTAAACTAAAATGTTAGCTGCCAGGCCACGCTTTATAGAAATGAAATGAAAGAATTCAATTAATGTAATTTATTTTCGGCCATTGTAATATAGTTCACTGTAACAATATTGCCGTCAGTCAGGCATAAGTCCTGCCTGACTGATCGGAAGAGCTAATTAACACTGTGCCCGACCTGATAATCGTACCCAATACCTCACACTCAGCAGTCGCGCTATGGGACGAACGAGCCAGTCGAATGACTTGTAATTTGCAGAATTATAAATAAAATCTAAAGTGTTTTTTTAATTAGTACTTACCTAAACGAAATATTAAAAACATATCTTATACAATATGAATCTATTATAAAAAATATGAACAAAAAGAAATTAGTTAATACATTTTAAGAAAGTCCTCAACAACACCAACGCATGCGGCGCCTATGCTCAGGCGCACGTTGCCTGTTTAACAGATGTCGCCTTGCCGATTGATTTACGGCCTCTTGGGTCGCGGGCGCAGGCTTTTGTACTCATCGGCCAAGGGTTTACGACAAAATTGACCCCACTGAACAAATACTGGGTGTGTGAGGTCCATTTTATTTGAGTAACGAGTGACGTTAGATCCTGATGTGATGACTCAGCCGGAAGCTGTGCGTGTAGTGAATGGACCAATTAACTGTGATTTAGCTTGGGATTGATTCATTTTAATATTGTGAACAAAGTATTAAACTAAATGTTGTCATTATCTGCACGGGTGGCAGGCTTTTTATAACTATAGATAGAAGTGGTTGTGATATGAGCGACATTTCACCTCTTAATTGTTGACATCACGCAGTAGACATTTTTCAATGTGTAATTTTTGTCTTTTATTTCTTTAGTTACTGGTCTGTACGGTAATTTCGCATAAAATAGAAGCTCATGTTCCACAGATTTACAATGTTTCCATTTGAAATCACTTAACATTTAGTAGTTGCAGGTTTTAATTGAAAATAGGTATTTTTAAAAGGGTATGTTCAGGGAAGCTTTAGATTCAATTTCGTTGATGTCCTGGGCAGTGTATCCCGTTGTACTGCTACTGCAGCTGCGTGCTCATGTCTCACATATCTCTATCGAACGATGGTACACCGCCGCTATACCGGGAGACAATTTTAATTTAGGTTAAGCTCGCCCTTGTAAACTCTATTCATCTGTATTATAAATAAAAATATTGTGGTTGATATAAAATGATAAAAAAAGAAAGTAAAGTACCAGCCTATTACTGTTCCACTGCAGGGCAAAGGCCTCTTCTCATACAGAGAAGGCATGAGCATTAATCACCACGATTGCTCAAGACGGGTTGGCGATTTCAGACTTATATTAATTATATAAGTCCAGGATTCCTCACGATGTTTTGAATCCACAACCTCGTGCACAAGAGGCGAGGCCTAAACCACTGGGCCATCATGACATTCTCAGACATAAAATGATACATTTTTATTAAAAAAAAAGAAAAAATCACGTAACTCGTATTTAGTGTTCTCCAGTGCACATTCTATCACTATCATGTCGAGTTATAAATTAAATTTAAGCAAAAAGCAGTCTACATTGTCATGTTGTTTTAATTAACGGTTCGACAATGAAGTAGATAGCCTAATTCCATTATCCATTATTAGTAGGTATTATTTGCCATCATAAACCGTCAACCCAAACTTTAGGTTCGAACGTTTGCGTAATTGGATAGTTAATTACGTGCATCGCGCGTCCATTCCTATCATAATCTGGCTAGCTACCTAGTACCTAGGTACTAGGTAGCTAGCCAGGTTTCCATTCATGCAACTAGTTGCATGAATGGAAACAACAAATTCAAAATTTGCTATCTTATTGCAGTTCGCCTCTCGATCATTCTTAACAAAAGATACTTAAGTTTGCTGTTGGCTACAGCGTACCGCTCGGTAAATAATATCGACCGCTAAGCACTTTCCTACAAATAATTGAAACCGCCTACATTTAACTTTGAATAAGTTAAAACCTTAGCCAGCCGCTCCCTGGCATAGGTGCAAGTCTCCACGGGTGGGTTTAACAAATTATTCATAAAATCGATATGTATAGGACACTTCAAATGGCAAGTCAGCCATCGCCAGTACCAACATTTAATGAAGTTTAATTTGCAATATAAATCAATACAGAATATAAAGTTCGTAGCTTCGTTTCGGTTTCTTTTCATATTCGCCCATAAACCAGCCGTAGTTTGGGCTCACTCTAAAATCATTAGTTCGTGAATTTCATGGTCGCGCGTCATTCGGCCTACTTCGTAAAGCTCGGTGTTGTATGAATTGATTAATATTTTTGAGTGTCTAAATCACGTTTTCGTTATCCACCGAAAATAAGACGAAACATGATGTTATTTTTTCGTTTTAGGCTTAAAGCCATTTTCACACTGTTTAAGATGCTACACAAATAGACTCTGCTTTTTTTTCAAAAATGTTGGAAATAAGAAAATTACAATAGATAAAGTAAAGGCTGGATTTTTGAGTTGGGCAGTGAGGGCCGATGGCTTAGGTGCATACCTGCCATTTCTGTGCCGTCTTTAAAAATCCGCCTAAACTTTATATTTCGTCGTTACGAATTCGCGGTGAAAATATTTGGATTATGTATGTCGTAGCAATTATCTTCCAAACTCAATATTATTCGTCAGTGAGATGGTACTCCCGCATGGGCTCTAGTGTAGGTACTGGGAAGTTGGGTTACAGCTTTCAGAATTCCGGAGCAAGCGTGCGTACCTTATTCAACATTGATTTCATCGGCATGTCTAGAGTCAAACTATAGGTGGAAATTTGATTGAAAACATTACCTACTATTAAAAACTTCTTTGGAATTTTGGATGACCAGAATACGCGTGTTAAATGTGTCTCGTTTTATATGTAATTTGGGTTTACGTATAAAATTGTATTTTAGATTTCGTCGTAATAGACAAAGTCTACGTAAATCAATATAAAGTCGAAGAAATTAGTTCTTAGTTCTTCGAACAAATTACCTCGCAATTATAGCAATGCAGGCGGAATATAATAGTTAATACTATAATAACGCAGGGCTAACGCAGGGCTCCCCGTAATTATACAGGTGACACCTCCGTTATTACCGTTTTGAGTCGTGCAATATTTCCAAGTAATCCGTATTTCAAAGATTTTGTTGTAAAATTTGAAGGGTAAAATAACACAGGTAATAATTTATATTTTCGATCGAGTAAAATGCCAGACGCTCAAGCCAAAATGTATGGCAATGATATTACAGATGTGGAAAGGAGCTACGTGACATCTCTAAAGCTTATTTCAACTCCATAAAATTCGATCTTTCCATTGGAGATAACGCTTATAATATTTTGAATGTTTTATGAAGGTAGGTGATAATATATTGGCGTATTGGATTTTTAGAACTATGAATACTTTTTTTTAAATTTTAATTCAGCGATGGCAATAGTTAACACGACGTAGAATAAGTAAGCTGTCATACATTAATTTCAGACACGTCAATGTTTGAACTTGATCTTGTAAACTGCTGTAAGCGAGAAATGAGCTCCCATACCGCCAAACAAAAAACCTTTGTAAAATTTGGCAGCGTCACGCCTATATGCTGCAACGAATAAGGCAGAAGTGTGCCTAATTGCGTACAGTACACCCACATTCCACTAGCTATGATTAAGTCCCACGTAAAAGGGGGCTAACCTATTTAAATCAAAAATCCCAGATGAAAATCGCACATATATTCATCCCCGGGATGAATATTTACGCAACACAGATCTCATTTTATCGATTGCAAAAGCCAATTTGTATTTTATGTACATAATCTTTTTCGCAAAGAAAATATGAAAAAGGAAGTTATTCTTGCAGTTATAACTATAGTACGCATTATATATGCATTTATCTTATCAACAATTAACCTTTATAAACCAAAACACATCAAGTCATTTTCAATAGAATCTGCACGACATTTTCCTTTGACTTCGTTAGTCGGCTTTTACTCTTGAAGACTAATTAGCTGTGATAGTTTTCCTAGTAACTTCGTTAAACTGGGTCAAAGGGACACGCAAATTGATACCATGAAGTACTTGCTTCCTGCACGGTTTTGGATTCCATCGTAAACATTTCTCGTCCGCTTTTCACGTTTTCTTTGATCTTCTTTTTCCTTTAAACTGTTAACAAACGTGATTTCTTAGTATGAAAATCGTGAATTATTTGGATGTAAAAAATTGTATTTCATGGTTATTTAAATATTTTTTTGTTGAAGATAAGCAGTCGGTCGATGTTGGTTCGACGGTCGGTTGGTCTGTCGGTAGGTCGGTCGATCGGTCAATCGGTCGGTCGGTTGGTCAATCGGTCGGCAGATCATAGGTATGCGCGCACACACAAGTGTTTGACGCACGATTGCCGTGATGGCACGAGACGCTCGTGTAAATGTTTCACTTGAAAAAGTAACGGCAGCCGTACATACAGAGTGAAAGGAGTGAAATGGACGTACAAACCAATACCATGAGTTCAGTACATGAATCTGGAGTTCTGGACCCATCCTTGAAAGAACAACGAATGTCGTTTTATTATAAATTTTATTTTCGACGCAATTTGTGTCACTTTCATGGTTTTATATTGCTCCTCTTAGGCTTATAGCATAAGATACAAGTACGTCTTCTGTTACAATGAAGGCTTTCTTTTCTATCTTCTTTTTTATAACAAAACGTTGCTTCACTTTAGGATATTTCTCCTGTATCGTGGGTGCATTTACAAACATTTTACGCAAACGGCCAGACCCGAAACAACTACCAGTGGGCCATACAAATATTTGATTCGTGCGGGAATCGAAAAGCGCTTTAAAATTACCTAAGTGACCAAAAACATAGGCACATAAAAACCCTTTACTTAAACTTTTCGAAAGAGCAAATCGAAAGAGGCCGGCCTTGTCGTTAATATTTTCCCAAAAATACGCGTTACTCAACCCGACAGCTGTTTACAATTGTTAGTACAAAGCTTTATTGCTTATTTGTTACGTAGATTGAGTCGACCAGTGTCGAAATAGATTTTCGAAAGACTGAAACATAATAGCAGTGTCTTACAAACAATGGTGGTATACGATTTGTAATGGATGTTAGAGAGAGACACCAAGTACATTTGGGTATGAAGATATTTTGACTTGCATTAGTCCAAAGCACGTGTGTAACAGTCATTTACTACCCTATTAAAAAAATTAAAAAGGAACTATGAAAAGTCCCAATTGGAGACTGCAAGGGGCAACAACAAAGCACTTTGGAGAGCCATCAAAGAAATAACCTTTACAGCCAAAAAGAAGGAAAGCGCATCTGAACTAATTAACGAACAAAACCCTTCGCAGGCGCTCAACAAGGTGAACCACTACTTTGCTAATATTGGGAAAACTCTCGCGGAAAAAATTGCAAAGGGTTGCGGACCAGCCAAATTTAGTGAAACTACACCAAGACTTCATTCCTTCGTTCTACTTCCTACAGACCCCCAAGAGATAGAGCATCTTATCAAGAACCTTAAAAGTGATTGTGCAGTTGGCCTAGACTTGATATCAGCCGATACCTTGAAAGCAAATGCTGACGTACTGGCACAACCAATCGCCTACCTATGTAATCTGGCCTTCTCGACTGGAGTGTTCCCGAAAGCCCTAAAAAAATCAAGGATTCAACCTATTCACAAAAGCGGTGACAGAGACTGTGTCAGTAATTATAGACCTATATCTATTCTCCCTACATTATCCAAAATACTAGAACGAATAATAAACAATAGGTTAGTTAAATATCTTGAGGAGAATAACCTGTTATCACAAGCACAGTATGGTTTTAGAGCAAAAAAGGCAACATCAGATGCAGTTCACGAACTAACGAACTTTGTAGCCAACAGCTTTGACAATAAGAAGAAAACTGTAGGAATATTCCTAGACCTGGCCAAAGCATTCGACACAGTCTCTGCCCCAATCCTACTTAAAAAACTGGAACATCTTGGAGTTAGGGACCTACAGTTGAAACTGCTAGAAAGTTATTTAACGGATCGAAAACAGTGTGTAAAAGTCGGAAATTACACCAGTGATGAGATTTCTATGTGTTTTGGAGTGCCACAGGGAAGTATTCTTGGCCCGACCTTGTTTCTTGCGTACATAAACGACCTGTGTCAACTTGAACTACCCAATGCTAAAGTGATCACATTCGCTGATGATACGGTGCTGCTTTTTAGTGGGGATACGTGGGATGAGGTCTTCTCGGATGCCCAGAGAGGTTTCAATGTGGTAACAGGCTGGCTACGTGACAATGTTCTTACCCTTAATGTGGACAAGACCAAATTTATGAGGTTCTCGTTAAAAGGCACGGAAAGGAGTGACGGGAGCCGCACTATAACATCCCACTCTTGTGCGAACTTTGACGCTTACTCTTGCACGTGTCCTACGCTCCAAAGTACTACATCAATAAAATATCTAGGCATAGTGGTCGATGACAAATTAAATTTTTATAGTCACATCGATCTACTATCAGCAAGAATACGCAAATTAATAGTCATCTTTAAAAACCTACGACACGTGGCGGACGGGAACCTCATTAAATCTGTATACCTTGCACTCTGCCAGTCTTTGCTTGGTTATTGTATTACATCGTGGGGTGGAGCTTCCAAGACCCACTTTTTGAAAATAGAAAGAGCTCAAAGAGCAGTTTTAAAGGTCAGTCTCTTCCTTCCCTTCCTTCACCCAACCGCGGACGTCTACAAGAAATGGGGGGTCCTAACAGTTCGTCAGCTCTTTGTTTTTAACACCGTAATAAAACAACATTCCCTGCTAGCATATGAACCACAAAAAATAAATAAAGAACGTCGAAAAGACCGAGTCTGTAAAACCCAAGCCTTTAAGACAAAATTTTCCCATCGCTTCTTCTGCTATCAAGGTGGTAACCTATATAACAAAATAAACAAAATTCTTAATATATACTCGTTACCAAAAAATAAATGCAAGACAGTGGTGAGGGATTGGTTGCAAAAGCTTGATTATATCCAAACGGAGAATCTGCTTAAATGTTAGGCTGTGCCCAAATTTCTAAGTAGGTAATCCATAAACAGAGGCAAATTTTTCAATCACACGCAAAATAACTTACATGCACACACACACACACACACACACACACAAACCACTCACTTCACTCCTCTTTCACTAGACTTACTCACGCAATACATACACACATACATACATACACTAGGCGTTATTATTATTGTTATTATTACTATTGTTGTTATTTATTCCACAAGTATCCTAAATTATAATATAGATTCTACTAAATAATAAAATGCATCGATAATTTACATAATTATGTAACTGTAACTGATACCGCGGGTTGAGGTCCTGGTGATCTGTACTACAGGTGCTTTGCGCCTACTTCAGACACCAGCTCTTCACATAATTTTAGAACTTGTTGTGACCAATATTTAAATTGTAAATGATTACTATGTTTTTTCTAATCTTGTGAGGAGGAATAAATAAAAATTATTATTATATTATTATTATTTAAATTATGTAATTAAAAATGATAAAGGATTTTCGTGGTCAAGATAAAGCTAATTAAATAGGAATAACTTGGGTTTCTAATTGATATCTTATTGAAACCTTTGGAACCATACAATAACGTAAATTATTTACTTCCTTCTGTACTAAAAACACTAATCCCTATATACCTTTATAAAAGCTTAGTAAAGGGAGCACCAGTATAATTTCCAGATTTACCACACATGGTTACTAGACCAACGAGGCGCTAAACTCTTGTGGAAGCGCTGAGCTTGGGTTCGATTTCCGGGTCGGGAATAGGGTTATTGGATTTTCCCATTTAGAATTTCTCAGTAACAGCCCGACTGAGCGGACGGTCGATACAATACGCTCGCTCTCTATTATATCGGACTTCAACATAACTGCCAAAATAGTTTAAATTTATCTCTGCTTAACCTTTCGGAGAATACAGGCTTGATATTATGTTATTTTAAGAAGTTTAAGTTTGGCATCCAAACTTAACAATGAGTTTAATTATAAAAATGCAGATATTCACTATAGTTAAAACTTTCCTCACAACATCAAATACTGATAGCAAAAATGATTCACGATCGATTCCTTAACTCGACTTCTTCAGCGAGACATTAAAATAGACAAATGTGGAACAAGACCACAATTAAAGATTATAGCTAAGGCTGTAAAGCGAATGCAGGCAGTACTCAGGTTGCTAATACAACAGTTTAGGTATGTACTGAATTGGAAATGTGCGGGATAACAGCTAAATTGCTTAATTGGTATCGATTGCGACTGACGCGCCGCCGCCGCCGCCGCGCGCCGCGCCGACTTAATAAGTACCTGTGCCGTGACACATATATATGGATTGCGTGAACTCCACTCTAGAAATTATTGTTGCACTGCCTACAAACGATAACTAATATTACACTAAACGATCGCATTGAACTAGAGTTTAAGCTAAAAACGGACTCAATCGATTTAAAAAAACAATCTTATGCCCGATTTTAACAACATTAGGTAACATATAAATGTAATACATAAATACTTTTTAATTGTTTACAGAACGGTGCGCTATTAATTAGCATTCAGTTTGCCAACAGACAATAGACAATGCACAGACTTAAACACTTAAAAGCATAAAAATATGCGGAAAATAGAAATAAGAAACAAAAATTTGTATTGAGTTCCAAATTTACAAATTGGTGTCATTTTTACAGCTGGGAAATTATATCGGGCTCACGGCTTGTGCACTATAATATCTGAATCCACAACATCCTGACTGAAAGTACGTAATTAACACATACTCACTGCCACAAACCGTTTATTTATTCAGACTGTCCACAGAATTCAACATATTGATTTTATGGTTTTGTTGTGTACGGTAGGCCACACGATACTGGTAACCATTATAACATGACCTCGTATTCAATTGAAACTTCGTACTACGATCGACTGGAATAATATGGCCGCCGTTTTCCGGCCTATTTGTGACGGCTTCTAGTAAATGTGATGTACAAGTGTGATATACAATGTGATATACAAGTTTCAAAGAAACTGTTTTTAATGAAGGTCATTGTAGTACCTTAACATTAAAAGTACTGTATTGATACAAAACTTGGGGCGGCCAGAGACACTAAATGACGGCACTTTCTTTAATAACCGAAGCTCAGTCTCAAAAGTAACTAATAAAGTCAAGAATTAACCAATGGCAGGGTGTCCAAAAGTTCTGATACAAGATACTTAAGAGACTTGAGTCTTCTATATCAATAACCGCTCGATACAAAAACAAGAAAAAGTCAGTGGATTTGTTTGAAACTGTGCGCAGTGATTGCGCCAGTTCCTCTCAACTTATTTACTTTCATAAAGTTATAAATAAGAGCAAGGTTAATTAGCTCAGTGCAAACACTTTGAGGCATGTACTAGTTAAACGTGAACGAATATTATGCAAAACGTCATTAAAAAAAATCTTACGGAGGCAACACTGCACCCATAATTACAAATACATAATTGTAAGTTTAAAAAATGATGTGTAACAAATGGGGTGACCATTTCTGAAGCCTCCGCCGTCTCGATTTAGTTGGGCATAAAGTTATTATAGTATATGTACGTACATGTACACAGCATTCTTTATATTTGGTATCCTGAAGTAGTTCCCTTAAGATGCAATTGGGACCAGAGACATGTCTAGCATAAAAAGTTGAGATATTTTTGCCGCGATCATTTCATTTTTTAGTATGTATTTACTACTTAGCATGGTATTCAATGTTATTAATATGAACTTAAGTTTATAAACATAAATAGATATTTAAATATTGAAAGACGAAGAAAGAATTGTAATGAATGAATAAAGATAAACTATTAATTCAAAAGAAATCGTCGCCGCCAATATTGGAATTGTGAAAAATGTCTATTAAACTTTACTAAAACCAGTAGTTAAAAAGTAATGGTACTTTTGCATACGTAAATGGATGAAGATGTGTAATAACTTGTTTTCCAAGATACAACACCACCACTTGCATTGTTACTGTTCACATGAATAACTAGCATCATACTTTATTCTTACTTTCAAAACACTGACGATTTAGTTCCTACTGAGGAACTTAGCTCAAATTAACACTTTTAGTGCCCAGCACCCGGCTCCCGGGTCGAAAAAGAGTTTGGTCATGTCCCAGAACTCGCTTCCCGAGTCGTACATGTACACAGCATCCTTTATACTTGGGTTAAAACTACTTTTTCTAAAAAATAGCGACTTTCCACAACTTTCGGTCTACTCTTTACCTATTTTAGGCTCTTCTAAAGTACTCTTAATCTTCCATAGGAAAAATGTGGGGACCTTGCGGAAGCTGTTGCGGTGGCTGCTGCGGTGGATGCTGCTGCCCTTGCATCACGATATACACCTGTTGTACGAAGATCTGCTAGTGGCATCGAGTTGTGCCATTTCGCGAAGACAAGCCATGGTGTCTCCGACGAAAATGGCGCAACGGAAGCCTTCAATGTTTGTGTCTTCGGAGTATGCTACTACCGTGCCGTTTTGTGGAAATAAACTACTATAAAAAAATAGATCAGATGTGTACATGCCCATCACCCCCAACCATATACCTACGCATTATGTAATTTTCCAAACATTATGACATACAAGTTAAATCGTATTTTTGAACTGGTCAGCGAACCGGTTAATGTAAGGGGTTGTTACCGCGTTTCACTCGTTTTAATAAATAACTCCTGCGATTTAATTCAACAAAATTTGCGTAGTAGCAGTGAATGAACAAATACATGCCGCGTGCAATTATTTACTTAGCGTTCGGAAGCCAAAAGAGCATAATGTTATAAAATAGCTGATTTCATCACAAAAGCTGCCTGCTCCACCGTTAGCTGTGTGTTTTCAATACATTAAATATATGTCCTTTTCATGTTTCGGGCTTTAAAATATATTGACCGAAAATTGTAAAATGCGCAAATGGAAAAGCCTCTGTGTACCTAACAGCGCTTATCGGTTTCAATTCTGCATAAGCTAAGTACCTACCTCCGTTTATGTAAAGAGCTTATAATTTTAATATCACTTTTGTTCATGGCAAATGCCATGAACAAAACATTACATATTGGCAGCCTGGCAAGTCGGATTCACGTATATGTTGCCATAATATAGTCACTATTTAATCCTTGCGCACGTGTCAACGGGAAGTATTTTATAAATCCCAACATTGACATCTCATTACGAATATAATGACGGGCTTACTACAACAAAATATTAAATAATGTTGAAAATGCTGCTGAGTTTTAATTAAAACGAGTAATTTGTTTATTTCGATATTGTGGCATATGTTATTGAATACTTCATTATTATGACTCATTCGTTTATTTTGAGTAAATTATTTGGCGATTTCGTTATTATGTTCCTTGTTCATTAAATGTGTTTCTGGGTAGGTAAATAACTGTTAAGCATTATACTTGTCGCAACAGCACTGCTAGAGGGAGACATCACACACATCGTGTCCTTCTATTGAGTGGGTCACGACTCAAATACTGCACAAAACCCGGTACGTCACTTGGTACGCTTCATTCAGGAAAAATACCTCTGCCAAGACGAATTTAAATCGTCTGTATCTTGTTCCTTTACTGCATACCGTTTGTGTTCATCTACTGTCATGTAATAATGCCCGTCGTGAATAAAACTTTTAGAACAATTGTTTCTATGGCCATAAGTCGACGGGCCGTCACTAAAAACACATTGGTCATGAGTAACATATGGCATGCTTATCCCCTAAAGTGACCATCTGCAAATTAGATGCGCGTGATCTTCGGAGAAAGAGACACAATAAGTGTTTTTGCCTATTCGTCTTAAGTCGTTAAATTTTTGAATGTTGCTAGAGTCTTTTCTGGAACGTTAATATTGTTAAGTAACCTACTCTGTATTGTGACAATATGATTGTAAACAATGAACTGGATAGTGTGGAAGATCGGACTCTGTAAATTGTAATGATTAATTAAAAATAAACATTCTTCTTTGCTTCGAATGAATATATATCTTTAGTTTTCCAATATGCATGTAGAAAACAACGCAAATATTTAATATGGAGTAAGACTTGCAGAATATTGAACTCATTTTCCTTATCTACTTTATTTTTTCTCTTGTTATTGTTGTTTACTAGTTTTGTTTGGCAAGCATGTTAACAAAGAAATTTCCTGGAAAATAAATCTAGAAAAGCAGACAACTGAAGTCCTTTTGTTCCTGAGTTGAATCCAGCTTCTTATTGTTTATTCAAAGAAATAATATGAGTACCGAGTTATAATAATTCAAAGATTAAAACGAAATGCACCCAATTGGATTTTTAAACAAAGCTTTGCCTTGGTACTGGAGAAATTGTAGCTTTGGAAGTAGGTTCTCATATTATAGAAACTTGTATGCGTTACGCCGGCTGCGTATGGTAGTAGTTATGTTTGTTGAACAAAATCAGCCTGTAGGGTAAAAGATTTTTCTTTCTACAGCAATAAACACAGCATGGAATCTGCAATACCTCATCCCGAACCATTCTGAGAATCCACACTGCACCGTACCATGTCAGCTTTATAAGTGTGAAGTGTCTATTTTACCTTTGAGCTAGCCAGCTGACTTTTTTCAAACACCTTTTATGTCATTTTTCATTATCTAGTAATAAAATCACTAAACGCCACTTTTACCCTTGACCATGCACTTGCACGTGTACCTAATAAACTCTAGTTAAATAAAGTGGAAGTTATGAACGGGTATCCGGTTCAAATAAGCTCAGAGAGCGTTTAGCGCTGGGATAAAACGTGTACCATGGAACCGTGTGATGTTTTAATGCGATTACAGGATAATTTTACACGTGCTGGGCGCTATCGGCTGGCGCACTGTGCACTTGGCAAACTATGGCCACGTTGACGTACCGCGACGTTAACTGGATTTTACTGACACGTCGGAAGGTCACCTGGAAAATACACGAGAATTTTTCCATGTGAAAAATTCAATTTGTCTTGGGGGGCGGAGATTTTGGAGTTCAATTTCGAGGATATTAGTCTGGTGCGACGCATTAAAAGTACGGGGGTGCAGACTTTCATGGTTTTTTTATCCATCGCGATGAGTTTGTTACCATAGACGTGAAGTCAATTTTGGTTTTTCATTTCGACGTTCCACAACCGGATCTCGGTGACCTTTTCGAAAACATTATAGATAACCTTCTACATACTCAGAAAATAATGTATTCGCCAGATAGTTACAGCTGATGGAATTTAAGTATAAGTGTCTAACACACTATGCTAAATTACGCGACCGAAATTCAGCACAATTACGCCTGCAATGCTATTTGAATTGCTGACGATACACTATGCCGAAATTACGTCGCGTTATAGCGTACAGCCTAACTTCGGTCAGGCGTAAGTTCAGTAGCAACTTATTCTGTGAGCACACATTATACGCGGCCGAAGTTCGGTTCGATTGCTGACGAAGATCCGGGGGCGGGGAGCAGCGGGGAGCCGCCCGCGCTCCGGGTGTCCGCCCGTAGTGTTCATTTTGTTTCTGTCAGCGCTTCAGTGCTCGAGACACTGAATACACACACAAAGTTGCGGAACTGAATTTTGCCGCGTAAGTTCGGCACTTATGGTATGTCATATGCTTCGGAACGTAAAATCAGCCTCGTAACTTCGGCATAGTGTGTCTAGACACTAAGGCATACTATCAGAGATTAATTATATTTTGTCGTGATGATTCCGTCGCCTTGCACCGCTTGCCGCCGATGCACGAGATTGTGGATTCAAATCCGGGAAAGTTCCAATGTGACTTTATATGTAGTGTCTAATCGTAGGTATCATAGACATCACTGACATCGGTGAATGAAACCATAGTGAGGAAATTTGAAGTTATAATCAATAAAATATAAAATCTGGTTAGTGCAAGGGTGGTGTTTAATGGTGAATAATCCTTGCCTTCTCGGTATGAGTAGACACTTCTGTCCAGCTGTGGGACAGTAGTAGGCTGATACTAAACTCCATTAATTATCTGGACCGTAATTTCGAACATCATTAAAGAGAAGTAACAAGGTTTGATATCTGTTTATTTCTAAGTAGGTATTATTGAACCATTTTCCTTACAATTGTATTGGGTAACGATCACACTTGAATAAAAATGTACGGTTATAACTTTTCTACAAAAGATTTTTCAATGTTATCTTTCGATACGACATCAGACGTGCAGACGTATCGAAAGATAAAAATGTAAAAGCTTTTGTGGCTTCTAATTGTATGGTCTTTGATGTAAGGACACCGTGCCGCCGGTACAATGATATACAACCACCTTGCATAACACAGTGAAAGCTTCTCCAATGTGTATTTCTTTCTTATTTTTCTTCATGGATGATATATGTGTGTTTGTTTAAGTGCCTTCTACGGGTACCGCTATAAGCCAATGTAGTTGTCCAAAAGACGTGATTTTGAATGAAAAGTCAAGGATTTTCGCGTGTCGAGTGCAACGTACTTGTCCACCTACGTACATTTATTAGTTCCCCATGCTTTCGTGGGCAGCTAAAATGTGGGTGTCAATCGCGTTTGTTGTTAAATAAATATATTTTTTAAAGTGTAACGAATCTAAAAAAATATTCGTGCAGATTATTAGAGATATTATATTTTAATTATTGACCGAATAATCATGATTTGGCCAAATTTTTGTTTACAACCACTTACGACCAATCCGAATATCAGAAATTTCGTGCAATCGCGTTCCTACTTCATTGAGCTCTGTGTTGTTTTAATTAATAAGGAACTATGATTACACGCCATCATATCCTCTCGTGCATATTCTTTAAACGACAGAGAGAAAATTTAAATTTAAATATTTTCATTTCGGCTCTTTAAACGGTCGAAAATAAGACTAAAGCCGAAGCTTATTTTCTGTGTTTGTTTGGAACAAAATTTAATTAAATATTGGACATTTAACAAAAAGCGACATGCTGGTTATTTTAAGCACGTTCTGCATTTTACTTGAATATTACTATTGATAAATTTGTATTGGTAGGGTTCAAAATGAAGCTAGACTGAAACTAACGTTAATTCTGTGTGGGATGTAAGACAATGTTAGGCCACTTTTACGAATATTTTACAGGGCTAAAGTATCAAGGGGAACTAAAGGATTCTATGCTTTAGTTCCTTTAGTTGATTTTAAGCCCTGTTTGAAACCGTTCACCTGGATAAATATTTTTAATAAACTGAAGCTAGCGCTGGCGCTTTTCCTTTGTCCGTCTTTATTTCTCTGTCTTTCCTTTGATAAGCTTCCGCTGAATATGTAGCGATGGTGTCTATTTACCTGAAATAATAAAAATATAGGTATTACAAAAATGTTCGAACATTGCTCTAAGCTATTGTTCTCATAGGTATCTATGTGTCCTAGGTAAAAATATGTTAAGTCCAATTAGTCCGTCAGTAAGATTACGAAAAAATATTGGACACGTTGTTGCTTACTCAAATCAATAAAAAGTGACAATGACACATCAAAGTTAACGGGAAGGGGCTTGTGACGTCACTGTTACGTTAAAAGTGTAGCACGGCGTGACGTCACGCGCAATTTCAATGCACTATATCGTCGTCTATTTTGGTTGTTTACGTGACAAAAGAAAGAATACGTGTCCAGTATTTTTGAGTAATCCAACTTTCGGAGCAATCACAATTTTTTAAGGACACTACCGTATTGTATCTATGCAGCATTTTAGACGTCTCAATGGTATGTGCGTAGGCTAACTAATGCGTGTTCATTGACACACACACTCACACAGGTGCAGTCTACTTTACATGACGTATAGCTATACTAACTTAAATATTCGGTTGCACTCAAATTTATTACCAACTGTATACTGTATAGTTATCTTTTCTGTGGTCAATAATTTTTCTTTCTTTGTGATTCGCCTGCTATGAATTCGAAACTAGCTGGAAGCGCAGTTAGTATACTCGGGGTGCTATCGTGATCCACGATGGGGTTGTGTTAGTGGTGACTAGGCGCATTAGGATTTTCCAGTATAAGCGAGATTGAACGGTAAAATAACCTAGTTGTTTGATTTAACATTACGCAATTTTTATGAAGATACCTTTCACTAACCTTTACACCTTTTTTGTGACTTCTATTAAAAAAAAAGTAGGCGAGAAGTGGATTTGAATAGAGGATCGATAGTTTCGTACAAACATTTTCCAATTTAAAAGTTAAATTGTTAGCGACGCCACTTATCGGAGAGATCGTTTCATATTCCTGTAATATTTTTAGAGCTAGATGGGAACATATACCAGACAAATACGAACTACTATCGCTTTTGCTGATAAAATGTCATTTTGTTTAGACCCTCAAGTTTCCTTAAAAGAAGAACCACCGTCCTTCAGTGCTGTCATAAAAACTATCTACACATGACTGTTAGCTTCACTATGTAACAACAGCATCCACCTGCACACGCGTCCAGCAGTTAATTTATAACGCGCGTCAATTACAACAATGTTTCTGCTGAGGAAATCTACGATTATCATTGACCGGAAGGCGGTATCACGCATTCCTAGCAAACTGAGATGTTAGATATAGCTGTTAGCTTCTGTTGTATTGTATCATCTGGTTACATAGCCTTTTTATATGAGAACCGTCACGGCTGTAGATATTGAGACATGGGTGTAGTGTATACGTAGGTCTACAATGAGCCTTTAAAGCCTCCCCAGGGGTGGACTTATAAGAGGATACAGCGCCTCTTTCTGAGTGCTGATGGTGACTGCCGATGGGGTGGCTTTAGTGAGCTGAGAATTCCACAATCCTCGGTCTTATACTGATAGACTTAGCGCCTTTTGAAGGTATCCCTCCGAAGAGAAAAAAGAAATTGTATAATGAGCATGTGATAGCAGTCTAGTGTCATCAGAAGCGAAAAGTGATAGAGTTCATGTACATCAAAAAACGTCAAAAATATGAAAAGTATCAAATCTTTAAAATTAGCTAGTTAAATGTAAGAAAAAAATCAATTAGATTATATAGTCGCCCAACGAAGTTTTCGACTTTACCAAATATATTTTCAAATCTGAGAGACTGGTTTTCACTAGGACAAATAATGCTCAATTTTAGAATGAAAATGCAACAACTTTCTAAGGTTAACGCGATCCGACAACGTCACGCCACTGCACTTGCTAATCCGACGTGCGTTGTAGATCTAACATTGCGAGCTGCAGTGTTCAATTACTATTCGAGTACATCTTTTGTACCTCAGGCGTTTTTACGCTTTTCAGTCCGTTTTCGATAAGCCAAAACGGCAAAAGCCCACACAGTACTTTTAGCATCCGACCGGCGATTTGTGATTAAAGTTTGCGATCGAATTTCAGAGATCTCGCTTTTGACTTTACTTATGGAAGCTTCATTAGTATGTACGTATTTTTTTTTTTTCCTGGGGGGAAAATCATCTTATGACATCCCCCGCTCTTGGGCGGGGCGGGAGATAGTGTCAGACTTTTACTGACTAAAAACCCACTCCTGTTCCTTCGTTGCCTTTCGTACCAGGGCCGAGTTTTCCTTTCAGAACCAGACCCTTGGCCCCGGTAGGCTTCGACCCTGCTGGGTCCCTACAGTTGCAGACATCTCCTTGAGGCGAGTATGTACCTATATAACGTTCGTTTCTGATAATACGGTCAAATGGTGATTGTTGCCAAAACGCGGTGTTCATGTAAATTTGCTTGTTTGCAAAGTATAGTGCGTTGCCGTCAACATGTTTCAGCTTTTCCATGAAGGAAATATTAATCTTATCTCTCCCTGTTCACCTGCCAGAGTAACGTATTGGCTCAACAGCTGTTGGCCTAGTGAAAAGCCGTTGGCTTAATACCTTTGACGTGGATTTTAAGCTTTCGAGCAACCGTCGACAGCAGAGATTCAAACGGCTTATAGACCGAGTATGATGACCAACGGTCTCATTTATGGAGCATTATTTATTTTCTATATTCCTCTCAATCAGCGGCAAGTTGAAGTCAGAATATGTATCCACAGGGTCAGTTAGTTTCTTAAGTGACGTCACCACATATGGAGACTATCGTACCAGCCAAGGCTCCCTGACTTGCTGTTAAAACACGTTTTTGCATTAATATTTTTTATGTCACAGTGCGTTAAGCAGTCCGTATCTCTTAAAATTTAACAGGTAACAACTTTAGTAAATTAGTAGATAGCGACAGAAATAATTTAAGTTACACGGCTTTGAACTCTTGAAGACATATTTATACGTTGAATTCACTCGCTCGACTCAACCTTTGAGATGCGTATATTATTATATCGGATATTTATGGTATATATGGTATGTATCGTTCCACGAATGTCGTAACTGAACATGCGCATCATTTTCAGTTACGACGTTCGTAGAACGATCAGTTCCTTGCGGTACACAAATTGATCTTGTTCATATAACGCCGGTTCTCGGAACTTCTCCTCGAGATCCACTATGGATCTGAAGTAGAAGTTCGAAATATGTGGCTTTTTGTGGAAGTTGATTTATATTTATATTCCAAAAATATTCCTTAACGTAAAGAGTCTAAAATAAATACCGGAATACCAATTCTATGTTAATAATAATGAATTGTTGTAGTTAAATTTCATCATGAAGTAAACGGGTTTTGTCCCTGAAAAATAAATAAACAAAATAATAAACGTTTCTAGGTTGCTGAAGCACTTCCAAATACCGACGTGTCTTATATTTTCCACTTTATTAAATTGCTGACCGTTTAGTTTTACAATAGGCAAAGATGATACTAACATTATGAACTGTGGTCTGAAATAAAGAATTTGAATTTAATATGAGACTAGTAATGTTCATATTAGGATAGTTCCAAACCACCGAACGTTCATAGAAGACGGCAAAAATAGTTGGTAAATAATATTAGCTCATCAAACAGAGCCGAGCCTATATCTGGGTTGCCTTCTGTGGGTCAAGCGAGCACGCCATCACGCGGGAACCGTCATAATAAACGATTCGGAAAACAAGAGTTTAATTGTAACAATTGGTTGGTACTACTTCTAGATGTACTTAACCCTTTGTGAACTAAGCGTGAGAATATAGGAATGAGTGATGAGAAATGAGCGATTTAGTGAATACGATGTGAGGTTTGTTGTTGGTCCTTCTGACTGCGGACACCTCACATCGCTGTTTCGAGGCAAATGAGAATGTTGGAAAGTATGACGTACGGAATAAACATGTATTGTATAAGATTACATACGTAAAAGCGCGGCGAGGCGTCAGTAGCAGGATCGCAAAGAGCTTACCTATTGCTAGTTTTTTTTTAAATGTCATGGTTTTCAATATTTTTGGCGGGTGAGTCAAAATGAAATATTATTATGATGTCAAAGTAAATACTCGTATATACCATTAACATCATTCAACCATCTCTAAGGTAACGGCATTTTTATTTGCTTTTAAACGGCAATCCACGCTATTGACTGTTCATACCGGTTTTTATTATTTTGTATTACAAATTCATTGCAAATCGCCTTTTAAATGTACGTTGCAAAATAAAAGATCTGTTCTTCTATGACTTATGTTATGATGTACAAAAAATTTGTTCGCAACAGTATACCCAAAACAATTTGACCCGTGTGCCTTGCGAATATGTGGGGGTTCAAAGATCAGCCGTTATGGTTGCTCGCTATCTGCAAAATTAATCAGCATGTCTGTCTTTGCTGTGGTACTACAGGCGTTACTCCCATTATTGAGTCATGGTGTGCGACCATCGTTTAAATTCCTTTGTTTCCAATTGTTACAAAAATATATTTGGCGCTGCATACATAATTATAAAAATCTGGTATTGTACTTTTAGTCTTTCTTAATTTAGTAAAGATAAACGAAGTCAGAAATTAAGGAAGGGAATTTGAAACCTAACGAAAACTGATTTAAAGCAATAATACGCAGAAAATATACCGCAAAGTGCGGCGCATGGACGTTTTAAAAATAAAACTAGGTCACGTAACTATTGGAACAGTCTAGTATCTAGCAAGTTACTTGAAAACCTAATAATATATTTAAATTGTAGTGCAACACGTAAATGTCACTTCAAACGTCCATAGTGAATTACCTACCATGGGGTGAGTGACGTAAACGAATTGGAAAGAGGTAATTTGAAATACTTAGAACTCGGCTTTAAAGAAATGTTTAAAGTTACAAAGGTTTTTTTGTTAAAACACTTGTGTTTCGTTTGAAGTGACCTTGAATTTAGAACTTTTTACTTTACTTTACTGTCATTTAATAAAATTGATCAGACTCAGGCGCAGTACTGGGTTTAGTCCATGATTCTACATTTTTTGGTTGGTAAAATAAGGCTCACCTACCGGACTAACACTACTGACCAAATATGGGGGTAGGAGGTTTTACAATTCCGTCTAACATTTCGTAAATTAGTGTCATGTTTTCTGACCTTTTAACCACTTTTGAGCTAATAATTAATGATGTTATGCGATACTTATGTTATGCGTTTTACCTATGTCGCGCAGCGGGCGAAGGTCCCGGCTTGGGACAAATGTTTGTACGAACTACTAAGGTTTGTTCCGGGTGCTCTGGGTATTTGCTATATTGTATAATAAAAATATCTACTTATCTAAGTAATGTATTGTATTAAGTATATCAGTCATCTAATACCCATAACACAAGCTCTGCTTAGCTTGGGGCTAGATGATGCTGTTTGGATTTTCCAGCATTATTTATTTTACATCTGTTATAATTAAGGTGAATTATGAATCCAGGACGGCCAGTACGGTTCCTTAGCTTCGACCACTGCCGCAGTTATGATTGACGAAAGTTCGTAACGAACCAAGTAGCAACAGTGATTACAGCAACTGCGGTAGTACCAATTTCTTGTTAATATATTTAACCTTGACTATTCTCCCACGGCCTAACACTGTTGTATGGACATTCTGTTTGTCGGCAGTTAACTAAGAACAGAAGGCCGTTTAGCACTCACTTTAGAACTATTGTGGTATTCTAAGTATTATTCTCGTTTAAAATATCTTATAGAGCGATGGAACTTTCAGACCACGAAGCCTGATATTTTCCCTTTTTGTAAGTCAATACCCATCAAGAGCTAACTTTGAACTACGAGTATAAAGAATTGATAACTTAGAAATTCATGGAAGAAAAAGATAAAACTCTTCGACTCGATTTGTAATCATCATCAGCCTAGCCTTTTCCCAACTATGTTGGGGTCAGCTTTCAGTCTAACCGGATACAGCTAAATACCAGTATTTTATATGGAGCGACTGCCTATCTGACCTCCACAACCCAGATAACTGGGCACCACGATACCCCTTGGTAAGACTGGTTGTCAGTTTAGCAGGCTTCTGACTACCCGTAACGACTGCCAGAGATCTGCAAATGACAGCCGGGACCAATGCCTTAACGGGCTTTTCGAGGCACGTAGGAGTCTCGATATGTTACAAATGGGCACCCATCCACAGACTGACCTCGGCTAGCGTAGCTTAACCTTTGATCAACCCGTGCGGCTGTTTTTGTTTAGCCACGAGCTCCTTCAGTTATGGACTAAACTGAAAATAAAATTCTAGATTTATCTTACAATTCCAGTATTCTAAATTTACAAATGCATACACGTAGACCTTAATCAAAAATTTATAAAATAAATACCCACTGCCCTTCCTTGCTTTCATAAATCAATGACGTTAGAATAGTACATTGACATGATTGCGTGTTTCCAAGAGTTTAACTTAAATTTCTAATGCTTTCAAAGCTACCCATTATTTTTGAACTTTAGTAGTGAACTATACAATGAAGGAAAATATCATGTTTTGTAGTCTGAAAGATCTTGCTCTTTGCTCGTACGAAACGTTATACAGGTATTGATTTATGGACAATAATAAAAGTCCTAAAAAAATATGTAGCTTAGTGGATCACGTTCACAATAGGTTTTTTGTTAATGTCCAACTTCTAAACAAGTGTCCTTCATACCCTTCATGATTTACTATGTTAAACATAGATACTATGGCTTCTGACTTAGGTAGGTAGTCTAGGTACCTACGTCATTCATCCTAGGTTTTCAGGGCCTTTTTCGGCATGCGTTTTTAAAATTGTTCTCGAGATACTCAAAGCAAAACATAACACCGTCGCCTACCTAACAAATGACAGAACATTATTTATAACTTTACATAACTATTATATTCAAGTTCAAGTTGAAGTAAAACTTTATGCCAGTCGAAATGTAACCTTACATCTTGAGCTTAAGATCTATTGTATCGATCGCTAATACCATGGTCTTATACACCGGAATTTTCGTGTTGGCGGCAGATGCGTTTTGTATAATTAATCTTTTAATTGTTATGTTTAAGAATACCATGTGTTGGGTAGAACTGTTATGTCCGGGTCTGCATAGAAATGGGGGGCAACAAGTTAATAAAGGATTACTTGGTTTCAGTTTTTTCTTGGTTCGTTTTTCTTTGTGCAGCTTCTGTGCGAGACTGGAATTCAATTATCATGAAGTGTTGACTACTGGGATAGTAAAGATGAGAAAGTAATTACAGACTGGCAAAAGCAGGAAACAGGAGTTTGACAGCGCAAAATGCAGAATTACAGGAATAAACTTTTATAAAACATTATAACATTCTTTAAAAAGAAATACCATTGGGAGCGGCTATTCTGAAATGTAATTTTCCCACAGATAATTAACCTACTGTTAGCGAAGTCTAGTCTGTTAGTGAAAATTGTAAATGGAGCGCGCGTCGAGTGTCGGAGAAGATTAAAAAACAAGTCCTGTCCCGTCAGTTTATGTTGCAATAATGTAGTGCCGTTTCAAACGTCACAGACAGCGCGTGTTTCCTAGTTGTTCAGTCAAACCTTTCTTTTAATAATACATTTTTGCTCCATACACGCTGTTTACCTCGCCCACACCATTAACACCTACCGTGTCTAATATGGTAGAAATGAGAACTGATTTACTTTAAAATAGCAGCACAGTCGTGCGTCCAATTATTAATTCACATCCAGTCAAAGGTTAGTAAGTTATTAATAACCTGTTTAATTTAATAACAGGAAACATTGTCAACCTTTTGCTGTACAATAATAGTCGCAATGCCATAATCTTTGTGAAAAGCAAAGTAATGTTTGACGCAATGGCATTCGGACATTCTGGAAATAGTGGGTAATAGTGGATAAAAATAAAGCCTCCACAGCTGTCGTAAACATACATACGTTCAACCATAAAAGTTTAAAGTTTGGCCATATTATATGAACTATTTTTAGAACAACGCACATTGGTCGTGAACTCGTGACAAGCCGCCATTCGAGTTGCGCCAGCGCCGATCTATCTTTCGCAATGCGATGTCGCAATCTTTTAAGACTTAATAAAATTAATCGCACTTTTTGTTACACTTTTTTTGATAAGTGAAACTAATGTAAATGTTAAGGTTGCAATTTATAAGAAACCGGTTCTTTGTGCTTTTTAGGAACCTGTCTGATTGTTTAGTCGGTGACATTTAAATGTTTCTGAATAATCTTCGTTATTTTTGCATATTCCTTTTTGGGTTTAAAGACAAAAAGCCCGACCTAATAATGATAATTTTACTTCAGAACATTGTTAGTAATCTAACCAAAACCTTAATATTCATAACTAAGTTAGTTTGCAGTAAACATATTAGTATGCAGGTTGGACAAATAAACACACAAGTGGGTAATCAAATGACTCGCCTCACTTGTTAATATGTGAATTACAAATTAATATTGCTTAGGGATCATTGCAGCTTCCAAATTAGAGCAAACACACAATGTTTGTTGATAACATATATGAACTAATCGGGTGCGCTGACAGCTGTTTTCTCCTTCAATCTTACTAGAAAATCCCGCCAAACCAGTGGTTGATAAATAACCAAATAAGTGCGTGGAGAAAGTTTGCGTTTCCTCTACGAAACTAACGGATGTAATAGCAAATAGTACGAAAATATGAATTGAAAACATCCTATTGGGCAGAATAACTGCACAAAATTTATACGCCGACTCCACATCTCACTGAACAAGTATAACTGGTGTTGTTTCGGTGCAAAAAGGGTGTATTTATCACTCAAAACCCATCGTCCTAGTTACCCACTTTCACCGAACTTTATCGCCTAAATACTTGTAAAAAAACTGCCACACAAGTCTTAACGTTTATTGGTGGTCAAGAAAAGATAAAAAAAACCCGACTAATTCGCATCGGGTAACTGTATTTGATGCTACATAGCGGTCCATTCTCAATATTAACACCTGCGGAATGGAAAAAAATGTGATTAGAAAACGTTCGATGAAATTGTTACGGCGCGCGGCGGTCTCACGGAGCAATTGAGGTTACCATGTAACTTGATGTAACCGATATTTTTGATAAAGTGGATCGGACTTCTATTAAGTTTTTATGAAAACTAAATCTTATTTTACACGTATGACAGAAAAGACAGCAATATTACTACTTCATAAACAGCCAGACAAATGCGAATCTGACTCGCGCACCCCGGGTGCAAACGGTTTGGTTTATTTTGAACTAACTTTTATATTACACTGACAGCAAACATTACTCTGTCGAAAACATAAGTAGGATTGAAGGACAAACTTAACTTTGTAGTTTAAACATAAATAAGTTTTTTTTTAACATACGAGTACAAACACAAGTCAAAAAAGTAAAAATATTTTCGGTTTTTTTCCTGTTACTTGTGCTGCGGCGCTGAGGGCGCAAGGGCAAAGAAAAATAAACCTTGCTTCTTTCCACATTTGATGATTTTAGGTCCGGTTTTAATTTACTTGCGCTTTTCAAAATATGACGCATAAATGGCCGTACTTTTGTATTGCGTTGATTTAAAAGCTTAATGTTTTTAGAGGTTCAAGGCACCGCAAACTTACGTATTTGATATTAATTTTAACTTGATGTCTTCACTCGTTTCTGAGTACAAGGGTCTTGACAGAAGCAATGTATAATTGCATTGCTTCTCTGTATAAGCTGTTCTCCCCGACCGACCGACAGCCGACCAACAGACAAACCTACTGACCGACCGAACGACCGACTAAAACTAAAACAATTTTAAAAACCTACAGTAATATTAATAACCCTAGTCGTATATCAGAAAAGAGTATATAAGCGGAAGTCTGAAAGTGGCGCCTGTGACAGAGAAATGTGTGGGAGAGATAAGTTACAATAATAGATAAGAAGAAAATAATTCACAAGTGGAAAAAGGCTCTATATTGAGTACCTAAGTTTAATTTCTTCCTACTACTAACAGCACTCGTTTGGTTTCATACAGTGACTTAGTGAAAGCCTTTTCATCTATAGTTTCACTCTTTAATGCTACCTACAAGATGGTTTTACAGAAGTAATACAAAGATTCATCTGTATAGCCTTTTCCCAACTATGTTGGGTTCGGCTTCCAGTCTAACCGTATGCAGCATAATACCAGTGTTTCACATGGAGCGACTGCTTATATGACCTCCACAACCCAGTTACTGGGCAACACGATACCCCTTGGTAAGACTGGTTGTCAGACTTTCGGATTTCTGACTACCCGTAATAAGTGCTAAAGATCTACAAATGGCAACCGGGACCAACGGCTTAACGTGCTTTCCGATGTTATATAAATATCGACGAGTTTAATTAATATAATTATCTTGTAGGTACCTAGATACGGAAGGCCTCACGTCACTGGTAGCAAAACCAGTGTAAGCTGGCTTCGCATTCTCTTAAATCTTCCTATTAAGCTAGGCCAGTTTAAGGTCAGTGTTATTACATCCGTAATGCTAGGAATAAAAAAAATCCGCGGATGAAATTTTCTTTTGATTTTATATGAATCTACTAATACTTAATAAATAGAATCATAAATATTAGGTTTTGCAAACGATTACTCTTAATGAAATTAGGATGCAATTTTAGTCTTCATGTTTAAATTTCTCTACGATTTAGATCGGTCTCTCACCTAAAACTGATACTAACAAAATAGTCGCATATTTAAACTAAGATGTCGTTTATTTCGCAAGTGGGCGCAGGCCTTTGCCCTATAACGATTTGTTTAGAAACAGACCTTTAACTATGAACAATGGACAGCCAACTGCTCGCTTTATGGCCTTAGAACCTTGGACGATATGTTTTAATCTTGAGCAGGTATTAAATATTTTTGTGTAGGCGATTACCTACCTTGTCGATATTGAATATTAATTTACTTATTAAATCCATAGTATCGGCGATTGTTAGCAATTCTTTCAGGTTAGTATATGCAACTTTAGGTGCTTGCAACAGAACAACCATGTAAGGAGGTAGGTCAAAAGTAATTTCATAATTGGAAGTGTCATTTTTTTGCTAGCCATTGTCATTGGCTTTTGACATTAAGATTAAGACTGACAGATAAAAAAACGGCAATAAGTGATGGTGCGAAACACGCCCTAAGAACGCGGCATTGTTGTTGCAGCTTATTTGACCAATTACTGGTCTGTTGTTTTAACACAGCGTGAATTCTATCGTCGTTTTCCTCGCCACATGTGCGCGAACAATAACGTTTTGGCGATTTGAACTGGCCGCCCGAAAGAGCCAGTCTTCCCATGGGGCTTTTTGAATTTTTGCATTGACAACAATCCTTGTGAGTTTTGAAGCCAAAATTGAAGAAGAAATAAACCTTTTGGCGCCAGATGTTTTGCAGCAGCAATCCTAAATGTAAAACGAACACAAATATGATCAACTCAGGAGTTGATTTGACCGATGTCATTTAGTCAACTTAATGTCATTAATTTCAAACCTTCAAATAACTTTTCCTAAAAACCGATCCCAATATCTTTCCTATCTAACAAATTAGTAGTCATTTTACATCATGGCATTAGTTTTGCCTCACCTTGTGCAAACTGACGTACTTTTATGGATAGTATGAACTTCAACGAAGTAAAAAATAGAAAGACGGAGTACAATACGAAGCTAATGTACTAAGGAATCATAGGACGCGGAGTCGTGTACTTTCTATCTACCATAATGGTAAAAAAGAGAGGCGTGTGTTGTGTCATGTTTGTGTTTAAGTGAAACATACGATAACAATAATCAATACATTAGGCTAAAAAGCATCCCGCGTCCTGCAACTTAATAAAAGCCGCATTCTATACATTTTCGAGGATTCAAATTCTCGGTAATTTCATTTAATGCCGATGGGATTGTTTTTCATTTGCCACCACTTGCAAAAAAATGAAAGTAAGAATAAGATTTCAACCAAACCTTCAAGAAATATATGCCCTTCTCTGTTGTTAAGCACAAGTTCATACCTGTAGTATGTCTAGAACACCAAAATATTTATATGAAGTTGTAAACTTATAATAAAACGAGCTCTGATTCAAGTAAGGGTCACAGCAGTGTCCGCTATAAACTCGGTAAAGTAGTTGACCTCGCCGCGCGGCCGCGACTCGTTGTCATATCAAATATCTACGTAGCATTAATATGTTACTTTGATACTTAAGTTATGGAAGCTTCTAAATGAGGCGAAAAAGTCTGTTAATTGGCTTCAAGCCAGAGTGGTTACGAAAAGTCCGAAGCCAGTGACTCTGGCAAGCAGTCTTTCCAAGAGGTATCGGGTCCGTACTTGGATTGTCAATATCAGATATGCAGTCTAGTATTCTAAATAGCCGCATCCGGTTAGACTAGGAGCCGATGCTGATGAATTAAATGTAATCAATTCAAACATTATACATATTAGCTACATAAATTGTATTTGCAGCAAATATAAGTTGAGTTTTTGTTTTATTTTATCCTCATTGCCACGAATTTAATTTGTTTAAAATCTTTATACTCCGCGATTGAATGACTATTACAAGAAATCATGACATTTTAACATAATACTAATAGACAGAGTTGACAGTTGTAATGGTGATTTTAAAGATTATGTTTCAGGAAGTGTATGTTTGTTAAGGTCGCGAATAACTTTTGAAATAACATACAATCTAATACTGACCTACAAATTGCAAAAAAACTAAGAATATATAAATTTCGCGGGCTGTCTCCACCCATTTGTACAAAGTAATATTTCTTGACTAGATTAAAGTTAAGTGGCAAAGTGGGTATCTATCTTATTACAGAAATAATTACATATATTTAATAATAAATTTAATGTTGAACTGCATGATTAATCGAGAGTGACATACTTTTTTTCTCTCTCTTTATTTCATATTTATTTTGTGTGTATGTTTGTTAAGGTCGCGAATAACTTTTGCAATAAAAAAAAAACCTGTCAGTCTTTATTAATGAAGCAGTTTCACATTAACTGCATCTTTAATCGAGAGTGACAGACATTTTTTTTCTTTTACTTTTTATTTTTATCTTAACAATTAAAACATACAAAAAGTATGTCAAACCAAATAATCATTTCCGCCGCAAGATCCTTCCACAAGCGTCGCCACATCGACCGGTCCTGTACTCCTCGCATCTAGCGGATGACCTTGTTTCCTCGATCACAAATATTTTTACTTTCCTACAGGTCAACAAGCGTGCAGTAGACAGCGAACAAGATGACATCGCGGACATTTACGGATGAAGTATCTTGCACACATTTTCTAGAACGTGACCAGTCCTTCCTTTGGAATTTCCTTGTTGGTATTTTAAAAGACTGCAATAAAAGACAGAAATCACTCCGTTACGTGTATTTAATTTAGTAACCTTTTAATTAGTTATATTAGTGTTTTTCCCTAAAGGTTAACTAGCCAACAGCCAATATATTAATGAATTGATGCATTCATAGGTACAAATACTTTCCATAAATTCATTTCTGACAGTTTGTTTTAGCTCATTTTCTAAAATTGAATGCAGGGTCCAAACCGGTCCAATATAATGACGTCAACACGTGTGGGCGAAATCGGTTCGTTCGTTTTCCAACAATGACACAGTGTCGATCTGTCACTTACATTTCCTGTCAGCGCCCGACACTGAGTTAATTTAAAATAGTCACTGTATAATTTAAGTGGCAGTATCGTATTAATGTTTGTTGTGTTTTAACTACGAGTAGTTTGGTCGATCGGCTTCTGGTTGTAATCCTTCGAAGTGTTTTGCAGAAAAAACGTTCGTTTGGCAATTGGAACAAACTTGCGAGTTTTTAGACATGTCCGTGAGATTTGGAATATAATATACTCGTAATATGGCGTGGGATTTTCATTGTTAATATTTTGAAACTAGTTGATATCAACGTGTGGTTCATACTGGCCGTAGCAGATTTAGCAAAGTTTCAGTTGGATATGAGTCTGTAACTTAGTTGACCAAAATTCCATCACTATAGTAAATGTAATTGTTGACCTAATTAATTCGACATTTAATTTGTTTACATTTTTCTTGAGAATGTGAGGAACTGTTCAAATCATCTTAGGTTCTGATGCGACTGATTATACTTCATAAACTGATCATATTCTTATAACACTAAACAAAAGATCACTCTCTCAAAATAAAACTAAAGAAAAATTGTCTTGGTAAGGAGCAGGCCTCCAATGGACGGCATCAACACTTTTACGATTGAACAGGAATCGCTTGGATTAAAAAATATGTTATAATTCAATGACGAATCCTTAAATGACGTGCGTCACACAATAATGATCTCACATCGAACTCTCGAATTAAATGTGAAGTTCACATTCGCTCGTTTTAGCTCGTTTAATTTATTCGCAAGGCCAACACTGGCCAGAAGAATGCAGATTTATACAGACAATCCACAGTGGATTAAAACCTTCCTAACAAGACAAACGAAAAAAAGGTCGGGACTGAAATTGTCCGAATCCATTCAAAACTAACCTTGTTAGTCTGCTGATGCCAAAAATTGTCTAAAATAAGATTTTTCATACAAGTAATACAGTCGGTTCAGTGACTGTAAAATATTAAAAAACTACATCAAAATCGTGTGACATACCTGTGTAGAATCTTTCGCAAAACTTTGTCTTCGAAGAAGAGTAAGTTAGTTTTACACGTGTCTATTGAACGGCATTGAATTCTCGGCTAGATAAGGCTTACGTCAGATACGAGACTTCAATCTGTCAACAACAGTACCGCTGCAGAGTATGCAGCGGTCGCGCGGAATACAAAGGTAATCCACTGTTGTAAAATTAATTACACAAATGGAATAGAAGGGAAGAGGAGGGAGAGATTCTTTTGACATCCCTGGTACTAACAGTAAAAATATATTGCACATAATCCCTAATTATTGTGTATTAGTACACAGTAAAGTGATTTATTAGTACATCCTAGTTTTAGACATGTTTTAAAGTGGTTTAGGAATATTAAAAAAAGTAAAATGTACTTAAAATGATCAGTTCATGTCAGTAGTGTACAATTACAGCTCAGATTTAGCTCTAATTGTACACTACTGATATGAACTGCGTTACTTAATACAATTTTAGATGATGCGCTTAGCCGTTATTTTGCGTCTTACTGCTCTCTCTGAATGTCAGCCTAAGTCAGTGTAAGTCCTATAAAAGTTCTTGAACTGAAAGGTTCCACCTTTCATATTCTTGAAATAAATCTTGGAAAGTATACAGAGGGTTATAAGAAGTAACTCGTAATGCACGGCTATGCTCGTCTAACACGGCAAGTTGAGAAGCTTGTTAGCAATATTTTGTTTTATTTTTATTTGTTCACCAACTACTGTTAACCCTGGTGACACTTATAGTTACATGTATATTATTAAAAACTGCATGCAAAGTTTCCATTGCTAATCCTAGCTTCTGTGTGTCGAGTATACACAGACTCTCGGATATCACTCGAAACTTTATCACTTATTTATTCAGTACAAAAATTTTTTAGTCGTGTAGCACTTTATCCGATGCAAGCTTTCTTTGATAGAAGTCTCTTTAATAACGAGTTCTGATCCAATATTGGACGATATCTATTTCTTTTATATTTGTAGATTTTCTAATATTGCCGTGATTATTGTGTTGGCACTGAACTTAGATCTTTAGGCCCATTGCAATTTGCACAGTGCCAGCTTTCTTTGTTTGTGTTTTTTTTTATATTAGCTAGGATTATGAGACGTTAACTGAAATGATAGGTAGTTCTATTTTTAACTTTAGCGAATATTTTAATTGTTTTTCTTCAGGTCCCTGTTGTGTAAACGCTTAATAATAACCACATAATCAGTATTCTCATTGATTGTCTTTAAAAGCTAATTAAATGCGGTCATAAATTTAGTACAGAGCTACAGACGGACGTGACCAATTTTCTAAAATATTTGAACAGGCAGATACAGTCCTCGCTACCTAGTGCAAAACGTGCCGTTTTTTTGTATCCCCGTTGCTTCCTATTACCTAGTCACCAAGTTAACACACAAATTCCTGATCAAATTAATGCCAACGGGACTGTTCCACGCACTGTCGAACGCCAGAGTAGAAAACTACACAGGACTTTTAGTTTGACTGACAAATGCTGCGAATTTTTGGCAGTGCAGCCCTCGTAGTCACACAGGGGAGGTATGTCGTCCTTTGAGTTCAAACACATCAATGACATTTCACACGGACGATTTTCCTTTATTAATAGAGTAGGTGAAAGCTAGGGAACAAAACCGATGGCGCAGTATTTAGATTTCAAAAGCGCACGAATGGTAACCTTTAACCTACTCAAATACAGGATTGACACAAATTCATGCATGACTTGTCGCAGCCTGACCGTGAACGCAATCAAACCCTGGCTCGGGCAATACAACTGGGTTTGAATTTATGCCTGGCATAATATAGCAATATCAAATAGGCTTTTCCTCTATGACGCTTGGCGTAGCCACCACTGACGGCTTGAATAGCCCTTTGATTCGAGCGAAATGCATATCCCTGGGGAGAATACTAATGTGGTGAGCGTAAACAGAAACCTGTGTTATTCAATGTATCTACATTTACTTTGTAAGTCGATGTTGCAGGACATCTTCATATTTGTAAGTATGTACGACATATTTTAAGCGTAAACACTGCCTGCTTCACGAATTAGGTGTGACGACCGGTTAATGAACTCCTGCGCAGTCAAAACGTGTACATTTTCCTTTTTAATAATTTTATTTTGGTCTAATATGCATTCAAGAATGTAGTTATGGCATCGTTGGAGTAATTACATTACTAACAATGGTTTGTTTAATCGATATTTTAACATCATGGAAGCTCATATTAGAAGTGAAATACTAAATAATTATGTCAGATCAGGACAATGACAGATCACTATGGGCAAGGCACGGATGAAGAAACGTATCGAAGATAGACAGGTGAATATTTTTGTAGGCTAATTTTTTCACTTAAATAGGTTTTAGGGTTCCAACTTTTTAAGGACACTTCCATATTTAATTAATTTATTCACGATATTCATGATTACTGTAAATTGGTTTTCAAATACTGAAATGCTCCACAAGTCAAACAAAACCAAAATTCAAAGTATACGAGGTCGGAGCTTCCTATCTGACTGCTCTGAGCAAAAACAAAGAAACAAACTCTGACATTATGAAATGCTGCTCATATATTGAAGTCTGGTTTTCCCGGCTTTGGAATTTGAGCACGAACAGAATTCTTGGTCATGAGCTCACCAGGATCCAATTAAGCGTATCGCAAACTGATAGAGCGGTTCTAAACCGTAAGTTGGCAAGAACCGGTAGACAGTACCATTATGTAGGTGTACTCGGAACTTTCTCTCACACAGCTGATTGGAGGCCGTAAGGCGCTGACACGATAGTAGTGAAGCTAGCGGAAATAAGGCAGACATATCTTAATAGGCTTTTTGTATTTTTAATGAGTTAACCGCAGGTCCGGTCCCTAGTTTCACAAGTTCTTATCAATATGATGATGATAAATTCCTACTATTAGCTTACTTATGGGCCTTTTCAAACTGTCAGATGTGCGGAGGGTAGATGCCAACAAGTATTGTGTTCCTCCATATAGTTCGTGCATAGTTATGAAGCAGGTATATCTTTTGTTGGATTACAAAACTACTTTCTACGTTTTATTTTTCTGTTACTATGAGTAAGTGGGGGTCTGAAATAAATGGGTTATTTCGAACGAATACAAATATTGATTTCTAATGGTACATAATAGCTATGCTATATTTGTATTTTTTTTCGATTTTGAAGATCTAGCAGTGGACTGTCAGTGTATTATTGTGATGATACATTTTTGTTAAAATTCTTTTTATCGTAGGCCTAATCGATATATTCAGATATATAGAGTCTTAAAGACTATTTTTCTGCTAAGGTCGTGCTGTTTACAATTCTTATTCCCCTTACGTTCAGTTTGTTAAAGTACAGTTGGATAAAAATAATATTTATCCATTCGCTTTGTTTTGTTGTTCTATAAAACTTGGTGGGTAACAATCATTTTAAAGGTTTGAGTGTACCTAACTTGTTTATAAAGTGTACATAACTGTGTCTAGTAATATACATATAACAATCACAGATATTCACAATTGTTGGTGTTAAGAAAAACACTTAAGAAAAAGTTTTATCAAAGAAAATTGCACAGTCAATGATTGACTAACATACCATCTTACTATAATACGACTACATATTCGTGCAAGCACAAGGTACGGCTAAGGGTTCCATAGTCAACACTCAAGTTTCGCCATGTCCGTCCGTCTGCCTGTACGCGTCTTAGTTTAGATACTATACGCACTTTAAATCTGTGTATACAAATTGATCACAAAGTGGTAAAATAAAACCATGAAATGATCGGAAAACCATTTTTCGTTCATTGCAAAAGTTGGTGACTTCTGGGAGAAATGATTTGTTAAGGGTCTTATCAGACTTCAAGTAGGCACATTCCATATAATCCTGGGTCAACCAAATAGCTGGGGTTGTCATATCCAAATAAGGATAAAAATCCCAAAAAAAAAAGCTGAATAAAAAAAAAAACAAATAGCGATAATGCGAAGAGTCTGTTTAGGTTTATGGCCCAGATGTTATGACCAACGTGTATTTAGGGTACGATGGGACATACCCATTGCGATTATAAATGTCCCTAAACAAATAAAGAAAAAAAAAAGTTGGTGACTAAAACGTTTCTAAAACCACAATCCCAGGAAAAACTTCCCCTTCATGGTCTATTTAAGAAATTAATACAAACTTATTATTGAAAACGGTGAAATCTCACCGTTTTCTAATACGCATTCGTAAATATTAATTCCAGCAACTGGGAATCGACACAAAAGGAATATATCGCCTAATCAAGCCAAGCGTGCACCAAAGACCTAAACTAATTGATAAGTATTCTACAGCGCGGAACGAATATCGACCCACAGATACCACGAGTTCAGATCATGATTTTGAACTCCCACCGTCGTTGAAATATTTTTTCGTCTGTTTATTACTTAAACTAGTAATCTAGATATTAAGTCTGAAGTGTGCGTGTTCATCAATAATCTCTCCATCACCGCACGTCAAAGCTTACTAAACATTTAAGTACTAATATATTATTAGTAGTATTAGTACAAGCCTATTACTGTCCCACTGCAGGGCAAAGGCCTCTTCTCATACAGAGAAGGCACGAGCATTAATCACCACGCTTGCTCAAGACGGGTTGGCAATTTCAGACTTATACGAGTATATATTATATAAGTCCAGGTTTCCTCACGATGTTTTCCATCACCAATGTCAGTGATGTCCAAGATAGACTTAGAAAGTACATATGAATTGAAAAACTCACATTGGTACTTGCCCAGGTTTGAACCCACAACCTCGTGCACTAGAGGCGAGGCCTAAACCACTGGGCCATCATGACATTTTTAAGTGAGCAATTAAACTAATATATGCCACATATGTATTCCAAGAAATACCTATCCATGGTAATATATCCACCTCACATGGTTTTGTGCAGCACGTACGCTACAATAGTCAGTAAACGTCGACATATTGCCCTGAATTTCCGCAATAACATCGTTTGACACATTCGCAGAGATAGGGTCTTATTGATAGTGTGTGGGACTAACGTGCGATGCTGCAATGGATACCATCAAAGGAAACATCATCCGATAGGCTGACTTTGACTAGTTCAATCCCCGCTCAAGGTCGCTCAATCAATACAGACAACTCGTTGGTAAGTATTACGAATACTAAGTTGCAAGGAAATACGAATATTCATATAAGCTTCTCATTTGGGAAATCATGAAATGCGCGACATTGAAATATGTTTGTTGTTACGGTGAGCAATTAAACTAGTATTGAGTTGCTGAGCTCCCACAGGGTATTGGTTTGTCTGAAATAGACAGAGCTCGATCTGCCGGGCTTCGGTCTCGTATATATTTTAATGATTGAATATTCATTAGTTACTTAGATCCAATTTGCTAATATTACCTGACTGCAAGAAATTATACTAGTTATTTCATATTCTATAAAACTCAATAGGTAAATAATAATGTACGTTTATTCTAGGATACGGGTAGGCGGATAATTGTAGTGAAATTACAAAGCTTGTTAGCTTTTCTTGTTATGTTTGTACGAAGAAATTCTATATCTATTTACGGTAAAAATGTAGGTAGCATTATTATTGTAAGTTCTGAGTGGAGCTACTTCTAGCTAAACGAATACTGAAAAATTCATGGAAAAGTTCACTGAAAACTGTGGGGATGTACTCAAAAGACCATCTCAGACACCGATCTAACGTTGTGTGGACTTGAAAACAAACATTTTTTTCGGAGTTTCTTCTCAGATTAGTTAGATAGAAAACATTGACCTGATTTCAAATACCATTTACTAAATATAGATTTGTCATGTCAATCTACAATAGCCAAACAGGTAATTAAAACGGAAGTAGGTACGAGTATGTCACCGAACTACGGATATATCTATTGAACTATCAACCGGGTTGACTGTCAACATTACTTGGATCTATGCTTGCACTGTGAACTTGGTTGTTACAATGACGCCGTATTGACTTTTGAGTTTAACTATGTATGGGACGAACTTGATTGAATGTGGAAACTCGAGTCTATCGTCTTTCGATTTGAAACACTAGATTCACTTCTGTGTATTTTCTAGTATTGATTTGACACTAAATTCGTTGTTTGCTTTTTCAAGGCTATAAACAAATAATTGCGTTTCATCAAAGATATAACCTCACTAGCGGCCTATTGTTCTGACTTCTGCTCTAACGAAAATACCAATCATTTTTAGTATTTTATTTGAAGTGAAATTCTAAAAAGAAACCCAATTGGTGTGCTTTACTATTGTGATCGTGTTAAAATTTGATTAATAGAAATAACGAAACGGGTGGGGATAGACCTCACTCGCCAGTACATGCCTTTACCGGATCGTGTAACCTATACCCTTACCAAATACCTTTAGACTCAGTATCCAATTGCACAAATAGTGGGTACATAGCGGTTGAATACGGTGTCTCATTACTTAATATATAGTTACCTACCTAGTATTTATTCACATTAATTTAAAAATAAGTATGCAACGAACTCGTGATTGATCTCTTTCAATACACTGACCCAATTTCAACAGTAAGTACGACACGACGAATAATCTCTTTATATAATTTTTAGTATACAAATCGTTCACAATCACTTTAAATGTCAATAAAATGTACTATGAAATATACTTCATGTTTTGTAATCGACCGGCAATACGGTAGTTTTTTACAAGTACCTAAATCCAACTTTATTACAATGACGATAAGGCTGCTTTTCCACCGGAAATGTATTTAGTGATGTAGAGATGGATATTATTGGGAATTATATCAAGTATCAAGCTACAGGATCGTTTTGATTTCATGTTGTTGCTAAGCTTAGCTGTAGTGGCAAAGGGTTTAGTGAAGCTAAGATTGTTGTATATGCGCAAGGCGCATCTTCACAAGTGATCTTAATACTCGCATCTCTGTACTGCTTAGCTCTGGTAGAACTAGAAGCCTTTCATGGCTTAGATATCGCTAAGCTACCTTACACAGCTATGGTAGAAAGGATTCCTAATATTGGTGTTTGTATTTATCTTCATTTTTAACTGAATAGTCTGTCGGAATCATGAGAAATTGTCACTATCCCCTTTGGACGGTGATAGCGGCATACACAGATTGTCAAAGTCCGTTCTCACATAATCCTCTCGCTACCCACCACGTTTGAATTCGAACTAATATTCTAGAAGCTTCGTTTGCCGTCACAAGGGAGATGCATCAGAAGGCCACCGCCCGTAAGTTTAATTACGGGAGTTGGCCTTCTGATGCATCTTGTTCGAAATCTAGGAGCAATCTCATCTCAGCAATATTAATAATTATTAATGTTAAAATCTTATCAAACATACCGTAACGTACCTAACGTATTTTTGACAGATTGAGGCTGAGATTGCAATGCGAATGATTTCAAAAACATGGGAATTGTTCTACAGCTACAAATAAAATTGTTCTTCAAAATGAGTACAGACATGATCTATGCTTCACAAGCTCAACTATCAAAGTTATTAACGATTAAAATCTTAAACTATTTTCTAAGTTCGAAATATTTGAACTTGAAAAGAAGAATTTCAAAAGTAAAAACAAGGATAACTATCATGCCATCCACCATTAATACGAAAAAATTGAAACGTTCCGTTCCGTTTTACACCAGAAACGAGATTTGTAGGTCAGCAAGAGAAGCAACAGATTGGTTATTAAAATGAGAAAAAAGTTCGGAATAAAGAGTCCGTAGCCACTTTGTTAAACAGCAAATGATTGAACCACTGCATTAATTAATTAATGCGTTAATTTATTTACACTGAGCTTGTCTTCTTCGCGTATGTACTAATACGTACCCTTATCTTGAACTGGCTATTAATTCTAGTTTCCAATCCTAGGAAATCAATAAATGGAAATCATAACTCCGTACACACGCATCACGACAGAGAACTTGTACATGAGACAGCTATGTAGGTATGTACAGAATACAGAATGTTTGCAAGTTTAGACCACTGGCGGGTCGTACGTGAGCGTATGAATAGAGCAGGTGTCGAGTATTAAGGTATTACAGTAAACGTTTAGAAACTAATGTACGGAACCGCCGGTGAGCACCAGCTTAACCAAACGTTACCCTGTATCATAAATTTGAATTCAGGTTCCACGAGATTCAAATCTTCACGCCATAACTACATAACATCATATCGATTCAGAATATCTATTTTACAGCTACGAAGGAAAATAGGGAGTACTTTGTCTCGTAGTTGAGTTCACGTGCAGCGCTCAATATGACACTACTACTTGACCTATAGTCCGAAATAATAGCAGAGAAAGCTGGTCAATGCAACTTCGTATAATAAAAACATAAAAATACCGCAAATTTTAAAGGTCGAATTCTTTACGAGATTTAGCTCCTGCGGCTAGGTCAGGCTTTGGATGGGTGGGATAAAATAATACGGTAAATTTGTACTGACACTTTTGATTTTGTATGTGCTAGTAAGTTTGTGTAAGTCTGTGGTGCTATGTAATACAAATTCAAAACAGATAAATTCAGCAACAAATGGGCTGATCGCCTAAGGATGAGTCAAGCTCGGTGCAAACACATCTTACTTACGGTCAGGCCCAGGCTAACCACTGTGAGAGTATCAACAAAAGTATAATGTACGATCTGCGAAAGACTGCAGGCAGATGCTGGATGCGGCAAGCTGAAGACAGGGCGCTATGGCGCTCATTAGGAGAGGGCTACGTCCAGCAGTGGACTAGTATAGCCTGATGATGATGATGATGATAATGTGCAGTATGCTTTATACGTGAACAAAATATTGGCATTTCTACGTACCAAAATGAGTACCTATTGACTTGAATGAAAATGAAATGAAATACTCAAGATTATTTCGTTCGTCGCAATGCTTTATCTGTCGCACATAGGTACGGCTAGGACGCCTACGTCAAAGGCTAGTGTAATTACCCAGAGGATAGCACACGGATACGTCAGAAATCGATATCCGTAAACAATGCGTCTCAAACGAGTGTCAATGGGGAACGTACAGGCTTTACGGGTTGGCACAGGTGCTATTTGTGTCAAGGACAATTGTTCCCTGCCTAAAAGGATTTATGGAATGCGAAAAATTACATTCTGCAACTCATCCTGCAGCTACCGAACTGAATTTCCAGGTCCGCCAGTTTCACACTTCAAAAGAACAAACTAAGTAAACGTCTGGCATGAGTGCGGTGAGCACATTCGAAGGCGGCGTCGTCGGTGGGAAGAGTTTATAAAATTATGATATAAAATCGACTATGAGTACCCAAGTTTTTCCTTGCGGTTATAACTTTAGATGCGGATAAAAATCACTTAAAAACATCTTTTTTTTCCGTATTCTTTTACATCCAGATATTTGTGGCCTCCTCAGCTCATGTATGAGGCGCTGGACCACTGTTATTCGTCAGCCAGGCAATGGAGATGCTATTGATTCGTCAAACCTGATAAGGATAAATGGCGGTATCTTCCAAGGTGACGGTTTGAGCCCTCATATAATACTAATAATAAAAACATGTTTTATTATTAGTGTTTGTTTTCAACGATACCACACGCTTATGTGCACGGAAACTAGACGTAGAGCGTCCTACCTACCCAATCAGTTCTACGGCTAATATGACGGGTAAATGGCCACTTCAGCTTGCTTATTCTATGAACTATGTCGATCACTTTGGTTCACGGCAGCGTCACCTCAATCCAGATTCGACCCCTTATAGTACAACGCGTCAAGCATAATCCTTTTCATAGCTTGAGAACAATAGTGAACTTATAAACCAGCTACTTATATAGTTGAGCAGATATGTTCTACAAATTATAGCTTTAGTAGTCCCTAATATGAAGAAAGTATCCTTAACTAATCATGTTTTAATTCTGAATAATACTCAGTCAAAAATAGCCCCAGGGCAAGACTCACAGAGACTTTACTGAATGAGGTACGTTGCAGTCGGGTATGAATACTATTTACAAAACAAAAATATTCATAATTCTTTTGAACAGTTTGCTTAGAAAAATTAAACAGTAATTGGATAGTAATAAGGTCCATATTCTTAAACGAATACGAAATTCACGGCGGCGGCGGCGGGCGTCGCGTCGGGGCTTTCCTGTGCCGGTCGCTCTGCAATATTGAGAGTATTATTGTCAGAGCATTCTGTCACCAAGAGATTGAAATACAAAGCTATTATTTGATAGAGCTTAAATAATTTGTTCGTTTCAAGAGATATTATGATTCTACTATTCTTAAAAGACGTGATTATATAATCCTTATTTAAAAAAATTGTTTTAAAACAGTATTCTATTTTTGCGTTACCTGATTTACATTTGGCGAGCATATTTACATACTTTATGATAATGTTTAAGTCCAGTACATTTTTAAATCAATGTAAGTATATAAAACTGATTATAATTTTATGTTTTTGTCAAAAAAGTCTATTTAATTCTAATAATATTAGGAAATTACTATTATATTAATACATGAAAAATAAAATAAATAATTGCAGGTAATCGAAAAATTCATCCGCATCACTGTCAACGGGAAAAGTGCCCAGAAGTTATGAAATATAACATAACATCACGGCTGTGTTCCCCGAAAGGTCTGGCAGAGGTGCACCTAAGTAACAACCCAATTTTCTACAGTTATGTTTTTTTTAAATTCCATGTAATCCAGACTCCGGGCTGCTAATGAGAAAATTCCTATAGGAAATACTTAATAACACTTGGCCGAAGTGGGAATCACGCTCAGCTCCCTTTGAACCACTAGGACGAGGCAATAATTATGAAAGTAACTAGAATATGCCCGAGTATTTATCGGAGAACTTCTCCAGAGTATTAATGCTGAAGAGAATATACCGAGAATGATGATCTTCAGCTGATTATACTTGACGTAAACTTCATATTTAATTTGTTAATACACAATCATTTTATCTTAGACAAATATTAGAGACAGGAGATATTAGAAATTTAAATTATTATAAGTTCTCAGCGCAGAGAATGTTCTCAAGAACAGCAAAGTTCTCGAGAATTAACCACCACTACCCACAACATTGTTCTTACTTTGAGAACCCCTAGAAGAAATTCCCACTATTGGTCCAACTCTAAAGAACCCCTTTCAGCAATTAAAGTTTGCGGGCTTGCATCTTGATTCCGAGAAATGCCGCTTATCGACTAAGTAGTCGCATGGAATAATATTCTGCTCTTGCCATCGCGAGCGATTCTATGAATATCGAATTACCTACGTATTGAGACAAGCGAAGCAGAAGCAAATGGGAGCGCTAATAATTCAATGACTACTTGGAATACACAATATTAATTTTACAAATAATTGTACCGACTACAGTAGATACACAGCACATAGTAGGTACTAATTTACGGTTAAAGATTTTTATTTTCGAAAATGAATCATAAATTAATTAGCAGATAAAACGTAATAAAAAAATTACAATGGTCCGTGTGCCGTCAAGCGTCGCGTAGATGTATATGCAATAAGTATAGAATAAACTTATAGCTTAATGTACAGTCAGGGAAATTAACCGACTGTCACCATTCAGTTAAATGTCACTTGCACATAAAATCCACAAACGACAAGGTCTATTTGTCAACGTGACAGTTATACAACCTTATTTTGGTTGACAGCAAACCTCTTAGGGGGTCATTGTACTCATCATGATGAATAACTTCTACTAATAAACGTTAAATTCCGTAAAAAATGTAATGTTCAGTACATCTCATGTTCCTTAGGTCGACAAATGTATGGAGTAGCAGTTTTTTATCAGCGATTTCATTGATAGTTTCGTATTAAAATTTGATCTTAATTTTGAGCTTAATGCGGTTTGCTAAGAGGTTTGCTGTTAACCAATAATAGGGTTGTTTAATTTCAACCTTAGTAAAGTTTCTATTTACTGAGCCTTTTATTGTTAATAAAAGTGGTAAACAGTTTATTTCGCTAACTTAAAATGGTAGTGATGGGTACCTACTGTTTTTTTACGATGGAGCAAGAATAAAGTATAGTTGGTTTCTCACTTATTGCTCGGGCGGTACGTTCGTGCTTGACGTTCAACTAGAATTATTCTTTTTTCAAAACAGTCAAACAGTCTCAATAAAAAAAAAACCAATCGTCCTGCATTTGTGAACTCAATCGGCACTTTTACACGTTTTTCTCTACAGCTTTATGATTTTTTCTTTGATTGATTTACCGCAGCAGTGGAAGCGAAAGGCTTTGCATTTTATTTAGTAGGGTTTTATTTGTGAAGGATTTATACAAAATTATTATTCTTTTTTTTTACAGATTTTACTGGAACCAACTAGCATCTTACTAGAATACTACCTTCCTAAGAGCCTGTTGCATTCGCGAATCTCTGCTCAATCCAGCCAACTACGGCAAGAAATAGGTGGGAGTTCTGTATCTCGTCCGAGTTCAAGTAATTGAATTATGATAAATCGGATATCAGATTTCTTTAGAGATTTTATTCTAGACTAACTCTAATATGTTCTTTTGAATTAAACCTTGCAGGTCTTCAGTTCAAGTTCTTTTAATAAAACTACGGTTTTTATCTAGTTCAGACTTCAGAAAAGAAATCTCTACTGATTTCTTGAATAGGAAAGTAGTTGCTCATTTATTTTGTTAGTTTTTATACGAAATAAGGTTTAATATGTAGGGTCTGCTAGGAACTTAACACTGTCTAACTAGAACCCGAATTAAACCTTACATCAATCCGCGAGTACGTTCAGGATGCTATTAATGCTGCCCCGCAGTCTGTGCAGAAACAGTGACATTGAAGTTTTATGTACCAGAAATTATGATTTTCAATTCAGATGTACTAACTTACAGCAGAAACTTCTGTTATATCAAACTACCAACCCCTATCGGATCTCCAATAGATAAAAATTACGAACATTCTTATAAATTAATCCTCTGGGCGAATTCCCAAAAATGCTTCAATAATGCTCACTTTTGATACACGCGTAATTTATAACTTCTAGACCTAGTTTAGGTTAAGCATGAATTAGATTTTGTTTAAGTGGCTTCCACGTGACTTAAGCTGTATCAAAATCCTGACACAACCTCAATTGAACAGGTATTTTTTAAATTAAATTTTCAATCTATTGAGTTATATTTTTGAAAAATCCGTCTGTTCAGCTACGTCAATAATACAATGACTGTTGTCCAACTGTCAAAATGAATGGCATTGTATCTATGAACTAGGAAGGGAAAATAAAGTCTATAATACTGCGATCACGACTCACAATCACGTGTGTTCCCGGTCTAAACGAGTCTTTAGATCGAAAGCTCGAGTTATTCGGTCAGATCGGTCACGAGTTGGCACCGTGATTATGTCCTGGCCTTAAGACCGGTATAGCGCGGTATATCGCTGAACGAACGCACCAGTGTGCACACACACAGCCACGAAAACACACATAGTTAAATTATATACGTACACAATAACACGTAGCCGCAGTGGATAAGTGAAAGCAATCTGAGTCGCACGCGATTCTGAGCAGTACGAGTCGATCGAACTTTTTGTACTACCATTGTGTTTAGTTCGAATACGAAATTAAGTTGATTATGTATTGTTGTTTTTACTTTCATGTGGCTTATTAGAAGATTTCAGGAGATACACTCGTTAATCTAAACTTATTTTCTGTGACATCGTTTTCCATAAGCCTGTATGCCTATTTATACTACGCTTTGTTTGTTTTCTGATGTGTTTATATGGCGGTACGGCCCAACATTTTTTCCAAATCCTCACTTACGAAGTCGCAGGTAAAAGCTAGTATTCAATAAAAATAAAGGGTATCTTAACCAGGCAATACCTACACACTTAGTTAAGAAGAAGTGACGGTGGAAAGCTTCGGAGCGAGGCCGCGTTAAGTTCGTTATGACTTCTGTTTTCCTCCGTGGAAAGGATAATACCGTTTATTATCCGCATCCAATGCGAATACAATGTAAGGTTGTCGGAGTAAGATCTTATAAAGCTATTATCTATTTATCAGAATACAACTCGGACTGAGTTGAGATCTGGTAAAAGGATTTTTTTGTATCGCCAATACAAAATACAAGATAATTTATTTTATTATACACTCCGTTTTATTTGTAGTCTTCGAAGTCTGCAGCTAGCAATAAACCATTTATTAAGTAGTGGATGATAATGGTTTGAAAGGGAAAATAAATATAAGTTTAGGATTGTGAAACCAAAAAAACAAACTATGATGTGAATCCTGCGTGCCACGGACTTGACCAAGAGCATATTTATAAACACGATGCGATGAGACAGTGGTGCAGTAATGATTGCAAAATGTGCAGCGCGGAATCAAAAAGTACAAAACCGTTATAAACTGGCCTCACATTTTATGAAAGCTCTTAGCATCTTAAAGTCAAAATGTTAATGTTACGGGTGGAATACTATACCTACAAAATGCAGCCTACTATATCCCTAAGCCACTATCTTAGCTTAGCGCTACACGGCAGATGATCGGTTTATCTGTCTAGCTTTTTCTCAACTATGTTCAGTTTGGTTTCCAGTCTAACCGGATGCAGCTGAATGCTAGTATTTTACATGGAGCTAATGCCTATCTGACCTCCACAACCCAGTCACTTCGCCACCTTAGTAAGACTGTTGTCAGACTTTCGGCCTTCTGTCTACCCGTAACGCCTGTTGAATATCTACAAATGACGGCCGGGACCAACGGCTTAACGTGTTTTCCGAGCCACGGAGGAGTGTTGATAAGTAAGGTTAAAAATTATTCTGATGCCCGTTTTCAACTCTGAGTACATTGAACCGACGCGACGGTGCGCTTTTAATTTAGCATTCATTTCAGTGCAGCCTAGTGATAGTATAAAAGTTTACTCAAGAGTAATAATATCAGCCTGTTACTGCCCCACTGCTGGGCAAAAGACTCTTCTTATACAGAGAAGGCACCAGCATTGCCACGCTTGCTTCAAAAGTACAGGTTTCCTTACAAGATTTTCCTTTACCGATGTCAGTGATATCCAAGAAGCTTAGAAAGTGCATAGGAAAAAGTCAGATTTCCATTTGTCCAGATTTGCACCCACTACCTCGCGGCATGGCCTTAACCACTGGGTCATCACGACATTACAAGAGTAAAAGTGCAGAAAAGTGACCGGCTATAGTATTAAAGCAGTCGTGAGTCCGAGTGTGAGTAGGTTACAACTGTAGAGTTGTGACCCATTTTTATGTTTACTTGTAAAATTCTTGACGTGTGTGGAAAGGTAGGTATTGAGTGAGCACATTTACCGCACTTGTATTGTTGTAGCGTGACATCTGAATAGATGTCAAGTCACGGTACATACTGTATGGCGTCGTTTAACTAATGGTCAGCTTTGAGTAAAAATATGTATATGTTAAGTATGTTAAATACTCCTATTTGAGTTTAACTAAGCCTTAATAGAAGATACTCTGCCCATTTTCACTAACACTATACACAAACGCCTAAATATAATGCCTTAAACATTGTTTAGTTTAGTGTTAATATATTAAATGCAGCTGTTATGGGGTTGACATTATCACTAAGTGATAAAACCCCTCAAGATAAATACAGATTAAAAAATAAACAATGAATGCCTTAAACAAAACTGCACAGTTTTGCGTTTGCGTCCCAAAACAAGAATATCTGAGAAATACATTCAGGTGTTGTTAGTGAAACTGGCAGTAGAGAGAAGCTTACAAGTTGTCTACTAAGATATTAACGGTGAAGCGTGAGTGGTTTCTTAGGAACTGCTTCCGTTTGGCATTACCTGACTGAGAAGTTAGTTTGAGCGACGCTACGGACAAGTATTAATAGATACAGAATATATAAACTGTGCTGTCGATTATTACATAGGTACTAGCTGACCCAGCTAACGTTGTTTTGCCATATAGAAGTTGGTGATAGAAGGGTGAAAAGTTGAAGTTGTATGTATTTTTCAATGCTAATACATAACAAAAAAAAATGAAAAAACAATATTTACCCCTAAATGATAAGGGTGACCCACACGGTTACCCTTATAATTTAGGGGTATAAAAAATAGATGTTGGCCGATTCTCAGACCTACTGAATATGAATTTAAAATTTCATAAAAATTGGTCAACCCGTTTCGGAAGAGTATGGTAACTAACGTTGTGACACGAGAATTTTATGTATAAGATAGTAGAATAAAAAAAGGAAAATACTCGTAGTCGTCGTCAGTCGGTGTATCGTTTCATATCCTGTTGATTTAAATTAATAATACATAACTTCAAACTTTTTAAAGCGGTTACTGTCTTGGTACCAAAATTCTTATTTAGATCAGGAATATCGATGAATATTACCTAATTTACAAATTCAAGTAACCTTTGAGCAGTCACTCACGTTTCCCAAAAACGAAGAGAAAATTAAGGCCTTAAGGTGTAGGAAATAATTACTAGACCTGAAGTAAAGTATGCTATCCGCGTTATATATGAAGCATCTCATGTACATTTCATCTCATCGATCTAGCTGGTCGGCTACTAATGTACTATGAAGGAGTCCGGATTTAACATCACGATTGACAAGTCAGAAGTGGTTAATACCAATATATGGAGGGTCTTCAAGATAAACAGATTCGTCTTCATTTGTCATGAGATCAAGAAGTGGGCCACTCACATCACATCTTCAGATACGATCTATTTATTTACTAGAATTGACTGAAATAAGAAGTGACTAAAACTAAGTACAAGAAACCGGTATAGAAGTAAACGCGAAACTCAATAACGTTTGCCGATGCCGCTGTCATTACCAGGTACCATAGACAATACCCTGGAACCACCCGCGCTCAGCAAAGATAAAACATTTTACGTTTGTAATGCGTTCAGAGAGAGAAATGTTTGCTTCTTCGAAATCCTTCTTACAGATGCCCCAGGTACTTCTATTATAAAAGAAACCAGGCACTCGTTCCGGGCCTTTCCCCGAAGTGTTGAACGGAAAGTATATAAAAATAAAGTTGTTTTCTCTTAGGGCACAAGACAGTTTTCTTGTCTACTAAGAATTACTATCGCGGCCATGTAAAAATAAAATGTAAAAATATAAAATTGAAAACAAAGATGGTTAGCTTTTCTTCAATTTTCTCAGAATCCGTCGTTGCTCGTACAAGGGTTGCATAAATCGTCGGTGCCAACTATATCAATAGATCAAGAGTACATTAGATGCCATTGTTCGTACGACAACTTCCATCAAAGTTCCAAACTCCAAATGCTGCCTTATAACCAAAGGTAAAGTTTCAGATATTAGTATTGTGAGCAAAACTTGTGAAAGCAGGATGAAGCGCTGACCAGTACTAATACTAATGGCGTTTGCACCGCTCAAAGCTGCGGCGAGGAAGTAAGTAGCTGACCCACTTATACCTGTATTCAAAGAGGTCGCACGGAGCGGTCGAGCGCGCTGCAGAAACCTATTCGTAGACAACTTTTGGGGGACAACTGACACTATAGGTGTCATCGGCCGCATTTGTCAATTATAATAAAACCAGTATAACTATACTAGGCCAGCTCAAGTTAAGTAAAGTAAACCAGCTACTAAGCACTACGCATAATGCGACCAATCACCATGTCAACAAGGTATCATGCTAGTATCAGATTTAAAAAAATGACATTTATTTATTTGACAGCTGTCAGTCATGCAACTTGAGTGAAGTCAGCGTTGACAAATGTCTGTTGTCTTAGAATACTCTTTATGTAATTAATGACTCGCCATAAAAAAACGCACTGGGAAACGTTTTAGTACTCATAGCGTTGCTACAATTCTTAGGTTAGTTTTATTCTTGAACACGGATGTTAAAACTAACTAACGAAAAGTTAAATACCCACTTATTCCTAATTTTTTCTGTCAGATCAAGTACATACTCGGAGAAATAATACACAGTTTTTACGCCTATTTAGCCAACTTCTTCTAGAAATTCTTGTTATGAGATAAATAAAATAAGGAACGTTGCAAAGTGAGGTTCAATTAAGTTAGACGAATAAAAATAATATTCTGCACATTTTCTTGACCTTGTGGCCTTGATACTGACATCGCTTCACTTTATAGTGAAGCTCGTTTAGGTTCTACTTAAAAAGTGAGCATCATGTCGAATACAGGTCTAGGTTGACTTATAATTTCCTGCTCTTTCATCCAACGCTGAAGGGCATATAAACTATCTAAGCCAATTTAATCAAGAGGAAATATAAATGAACGGCTCGCCAGAACACAGATGAACCCTGAGAGGTTTTCGTTATGTGGCTAAAACCATATTCAAAAATAAACTGACGAGTGTTTTTAACAAAAAAATGTTGTTTGTTTGAGAGCACTAAACCGAATTCATTTTATTTTCCGCATTGAAAGTTACAGTATTGGCAACTGCAACAAATATGTTTCATGGTAGTTACGTATAGTGGGTAGTACGTAGTTGATTCCCACGCGGTCGAAAGTTGCAGACAAAAGCTTATTCATAAAGAATAAGCTTCTGTCTGAAAATGAAATAACGTTGAGTACTTATAAAAAGTACTCAACGTTATTTCTTAAAACAATATGGTAGTGACATTGGCGGACACTAGGACCGTCCCAAGACTATTCTAACTACACATAATTTTATTGTGTGCAATTTTAATTTTCCACTCATTGTGCATCCGACTGTAAGTTAAAGAAGATATCAACGTAATGGAACTAGTCCAAATCGTGGGAAAACAATTGGTTTAAATTGTTTCCTGTTTTATTTAATTATTTAAAACAATGCAACTATTAATACATGAAGAAATAAAGTAAAATAAATAATAACAGGGCATCGAAAAATTCATCCGCATCACAATCAGCAAATTAATTAATTTATTTTAATATCCTGCCAGTACAGAATGCAAGTCCAGGGTGGCACAGTTAGTTAACACAATACAAATAAATAAGTGAACGTTTTGGCGTTTACAAAGCAACAACACGCTGCAGTATCGCCATTGTTGTAGTCCCTGGTGATATAATATTTTATAATACCATAGTGTAGTACTATAGTAGAATGCGGGCTGTTTGTCGCTTACCGTTCCTAATATAAACCCTCAGTGACTTTCTCCGTGGTTTCTCGCCCCTGGAATCGAACCCAGAACGTCGTCAATGCGATCACAACACCGATAAGGCTGACTATAAAAATAACGAGCTCCGTGCTATTACTACAATGATTAACCAATGATGGGGTTTCCCATGACATTTATAGTTTTCATGATCATGCTATTTTTACTACTATTTCCTACTATGAAATAACGCAATACTCCAGCTCCAGCTCCCATACATTTATTTTTTAAATATTCCTATTTCACAACGCAAACAGTTTTAGCTTTGTCACATTCATTCCATGAAATGTTTTAAAAATCTGTAAATAGAAGCAACCCACGACCCGTGCGCATTTTTCTGACTAGCCAGGTACCCTCGAGCGAAAGAGCAACATCAAGTAAACTTGTTGATTAAAAAAGTGAATTCGTCAAATAACGAACGTCCGAAAAATGTAGGTAGTTTTGTTTACTTTTGCTGCTAAAAAGCTCTCATACGCTGTTGTGTGTCACTGTAATATAAAAATTCGTCGTTGTATCACTCCAGTAGTTTGGTGAGCGTGCTTCATCAAGAGCTTTGTAAAATTTGATTTACCCTGTATCATAAAATAAGTAAGGTTATATCACTTTAAATAATTATGGCACAATGCACCCTCTCTCAAATCCCAAAAAAAAAACCTGGATATAAATATCATATAAAATAGCTCAAAATAGACGATATGTCAAATTAGACGGTAAGCACCACAATCAGTCTTCTTTTATCATCGTATAATATTCCAAAACCAACAGCTCTATTTGTAGTACATACTAACACTTTTAGTATTCACACGTCGTCCATGTAGCGCCAACGTCAAGGCCAGTTGGTTAATGTAATTCAGCCGAAAACCAACGCAAAACCAAAACATTGCGGAAATCTGCAATGTTGTGTGAAAAGTCGAGTCAGCTTATTACGGATGCCAGGAGTATCTGTCGTACCTTTTATAATTTTGTTCATGACGCCATTTCCTTCTGGTTCACTATTTACGGTAGTCAAACAAAAAAAATGGTCCGGTTCGAAAATTGATGGATGAACGTTCGTTTTTTGTGCATTGGCGTCGAGTTGAGTGTATTAGGGATTCACCCCTAAATAAAAGGATATTTCATGTGTACGTCGCATCCATACCTGACTGCTATATTTTTTTATATGAAATACTTAACTATCGATGACGTTGACGTAATATGGGAACGGTTATTGCTTTATATAAATGTGCTAGACGAAAATAATATCTGTGCATATTCCTGTCATGTGGCACTGAGGGGAAACTTTCACCCGATTCTTTAGAAAACACGCTGAACCTAATTAAATGCCAACTGCGTTCCAACCCTTAATTAAACGTAACCTCACCTTTTGAGTTTACTCAACACAAAATTCAGTGTCATTTTCAACCAGTCGTAGATATTCTAGGAAATAAAACTGGCTCCAAACGAAAACTTTGTTCTCTACGTAAAATCCTTTTCAGTTTTAATAAACATTTTGCTGTTAAAAACTTTTCCACGTACACGTCAGGATTGTTTGTTGAAATTGATAACATTTCATTTTGTTACTTTTGTATTTTCCCAGTGAATTGTAAATAAATGCGAAAGTACAGCATTGAGTACGCCCACGCTGAAGTTGAGGCACGTGTAAGGAATTGTTGATCAGAATATAATTGGAATGAGCAAGGATAGTTATTATGATAAAATGGGGAAGTAAAACGTGCATTTATGAAGAACATGACTGACCCATACAGAAATGGAAAAAATACACTCATTGCCTTTAGGATTTCACCTGTCACAGAAGTAATTGAAACATGAAAATCATCAACATGCAACCTTATTAAAGAATTTTATTATTGATTATTTGTTTAATACTTTAAGCATACAAATGTACCGAGGCGGACTTAATGCACAATAGTAATAATTTGTAAATAAATGTCTCACATGACGAGCCTCGTGAAGGCTGAGAAAGAGAAACAAATGAAGTATCTTGATCTGGCGCGCCAAGTGGTCGACATGTGGGATGTGAATACAGTAGTCATTGTACCGATAGTTGTGACAGCCAATGGTATACTCGTAATTGCCAAGACCCTCGACCAACAACTAAGGAGGCTCTCGTTAGGCAGCTGGATCAAGGGCTTGATCCAGAAAGTTGTAATCCTGGACACGGCGCGTATCGTTAGGAGGTTCCTTTCTTAAGAGCCCTGACCACCGGTAGCTTGGACCCTGTTCCCAATGCCGGTGGCCTACTATTTATTATATTTTTAAATGTTTTATTTCTTATTTTTGTACCGAAATATTTAAAAATGTAATTGATATGTATGAAAAGAAATAAATGGAATAATAGTTTTCCCACATATGTATAAAATTGTTTCTAATGGCTGAATAACTAGTCACATTGAAAGTTGTCCCCGGCTACGAGCTTCCGAACTCATTATACCCATAATAGCCCATCTGTGGTGATGACTAACTAGAATGAGTTACTCAATAGCTAATATCTTATACTTGCCAAAATGCAAAATGTACATCAGCACTATACGTGATCATAATCATACAACCATGACATTTGCGACGTCAGTTTCGATCGGACGCAACCTCAGTACTTGCAGCGAGCGGTACTTCAAAAACTCGACAGAGGATCGAACTCGACAGAACTCGACAGACATGTTATAAAAAAATGACTTGTTGACCACGTAACTTAGAGACTTGACGAACTGATGCGATTTATCGAAAAAAAGGGTATATTTCAGAATTGGAAAAGAAATATGTATTTGACGAACTTATGGTATACTCGTATTTATCTATATACGCGCTGGATTGATGGATGGCGGGTACGTTTTTCTCCTCATTTTTTTTAAGTTTTGATACTAGTCTAGCGGTCAATTACTATAGTATTATAAATATGCGGCTGGCGCGTCTAATAGCGTAGTGTCCTTGAAAATTCTCATTGGTCCGAAAGTTGGATTACTCAAAACTACTGGACACATATTTTTTATTTTTTCACTTAAACCAAAAATTACGACTATACAATGCGTTAAAATTACTCGTGTCGTCACGCTGTGCTACTCAGAGCCAGATGATCCTATCACTCTCCTCCAGGAGAGCGATAAGGCCACCAGCACTGTTCGCAAACAAAAACGGACATTCCGTCCTCGCCGCCGAGGCCCGTCGCGACGACCCCGTCAATGCCCCCCTCCCGACCCTTTGCTAGAGCCAACCCGCGAAGCTGAGCCGATTAATGTTTAAAATGTCCCTAAATAATGGAACAATCAGATCCAGCCTGTCCCTTGCTGTCCTCTTCAGCGACGTCCTAAGCCGAGGTTCGTACCCCGCAGGGGGTGCCCTTAGCGATAGTCGCTTAGCTTATAAGTATTTATGCCTGGCTGGAGGCCTTAATTTTAATTAAGCCCCCCACAGGAAAGTTCGGTTGAGCAGTAAATATCCCTAAAGGATAAACTGCGAGATGCCCATTCCAAAAAAAAAAAAAAAAAACGCTGTGCTACAATTTTAACGTAACAGTGACGTCACAAGCCCCTTCTCCTGAACTTTGATGTGCTATATCCTTCTCACTTTTATTGATTTGAGTAAGCAAAAAGTACGTGTCTAATATTTTTGGTAATCTAACAGATGGACCGAATAGTAAGTCTATTTGGTCCGTCTGTTAGATTACCAAAAATATTAGACATATATTTTTACCTAGGACGCATCCCTATTACATCTTCTAGACTTATCATTTTCTAAGCAGTAGGTAGGTAGCTAGTGAAGAAAATATTATGTAACTTGCCTTAATAATGTGCAAATCGTCATAGGTACAAGTATAAATCTCAACGTCATTGAAGTAAAAGTAAAAGAGAATTCTCACATTTAATTCTTGTAACGCGGTAGAACAGTAAACGACGAGAAAGTCGATAAAATCATTAAATAAGCTGATGTGTACGTTTGGAGCGTTATATGCACCTTCAAACATATTATATCTTAAACTGGGAACATAACCACCAAAGTATTGACTGTCGTAAGACTTTGGGTATCTGCTAGGTATAATAAAAAATACGAGTATCTATCTATGTAATGTACTCGTATTGTATTAAGTATATCAGTCATCTAGGACCCATAACATTAGCTCTGCTTAGCTTGGGGTTAGATGATGATGTGTGGATTGTCCAGCATTATTTATTTATTTAGGGACCTTTAATCAAGTGAAGCTTGAAAAGAGGAGTAGGCTGTCCGGAAAAAATACGAAAAATCATTAGGGGGAAAGGGGCGTAGTGAGATAACACATGTGTTTATTTCTTCGTTGAACACGAGATTTTTCCTGTTTGTAGTATTAGATAATATTCAGTTTCTTTCATACTATGTACCTTAAAAATACACGTGGCTTTGAATAGGGGGTTAGTCTAAAACCTCCACATATCACGAGGGAGAAAGGAGGGGTACTAATGAAACCTCCTAACTACCTTTTTTAGATTTTTGGTTTTTAATTCCAATCGACGAAAAATGCTATTTTGCGTATACTGGTAAAACCTCATAACACGATATTTATTTATTTACCACTTTAAGCACTAATAAGGTACGGTATACCTTCTTCCTATTACCAAACGAAAAAACGAGACGTAGGTATTTTTTGTCTCCTGTGATTTTTAGATAGAATATTATTTTCGTCGGTGACTTAACATTTGTTTGAATGTTAAGAGAGATAGATGTATGGACTGTGTGGATACTTTTAGGATAACAGCCAAAATATTTAAATATGTATATCATAGGCCCAATTATAAGGGCCAATATTCCGATTTTTGAGTAAATACTAGGTTGTAAGTCTCATGGATATTTTTTATTTATAAGAGTGTATTAATAACAACATAGAAACAACAAGTTACTTAAGTGAATATGTTTATTTTCCTTGGTAAAATAATATAATATAATAGTCTTTAAACAGTATTTGGATTACTCACAAATACTGGACACGCAGCTTTTCTTTTGTCACGTAAACCAAAAATTGCACGTGACGTCACACAAGCCCCTTCTCCTGAACGTTGATGTGCTATATCATTGCCACTTTTATCGATTTGAGTAAGCAAAAAATACGTGTCCAATATTAAATAAATAAATAAATAATGCTGGACAATCCACACAGCATCATCTAGCCCCAAGCTAAGCAGAGCTTGTGTTATGGGTACTAGATGACTGATATACTTAATACAATACATTACATAGATAGATATTTTTATTATACATAGGAAATACCCAGAACACCCGGAACAAATATTTGTAGATCGTACAAACATTTGTCCCAAGGCGGGAATCGAACCCGCAACCTCTTGCGTCGCAGGCGGACCTTCGCCCGCCGCGCCACATCGGTCGTCGAAAAATTTTTGGTAATATACTTTTACCTAAGACACATCCCTATTATAAGGGACAGTACTCATGGATTAGTGTTTCCTAGTTTAACTGCGTTTTTTAAACAAATAATAGGTCGTAAGTCTCATGGATATTTTTTTATTAATAAGAGTGTTTTAATAACATCACAAAAACAACAAGTTACTTAAGTTAATCTGTTTATTTTTCTTGGTAAAATAATATAATTCTCCAATGTAAATCTAATAAAATCAATCTTAATATTTAGTGACGCCACCCTTTGCTGCAATTGTAGCTTCTATGCTCTCACATGACATGCTCTCTATAAAGATTTTTGAATGTATTTAGTGTTCAGTGTTGTGATGCCATTCTTTTATCTTAAGTTTCCGTCAACTGGCGCTTAGCGGTGATGACTTGCTTCGCAAGGGCCAGTTTTGTTCTCCACGTGTTTTCCATGGGGTTCATGTCTAGTGAGTTCTCAAGCCAGGGCATAACTTCTTTTTCAGCCATGGATGTAGGAACACTAATGGCTTCACGACTTGATGCCGAATCGTCCATAAAAATTTACTGTTCACCTCTTGAGAACCACCTGTGGCAGTAGCCGAGTTTCTGGAACTAGCTTGTATTGGTCTTCAGTCATTGTCCCGGCTGTATTGAATAGGTACCCTATGCCCTTTGTTGATATCCCAGACCACACCCTGACACCAACCAGATATTTAACCCTCTCAACAAGGCAATCTGGATAAACCTGTTCTCCAGGGCGTTTCTGGGAAAAAAAAACAAAATTATTATAAATGCTAATTATTGATACATTGCAGTTCAAAAATAAAAAAAATACTACTACCAAAATTCATACTTCATTGTTGTCTGTCCCATTGCAGTCTCTCTTCTACTTCATAACTTGGGTGTGGCGTTGTTTTTGATAGACTGACGAACGATCAGGTTCTCCTCTACTAACCGTCTTCAAACTGTCATTTGGGGAACCTTTATTCCCTCGTCGTTCCTCATAGCGATCAGCTGGCAATGTATTTTTTACGATTTTCTGCCTGTTTTCCCTGATCTAACGATCGGTACGAAGAGTGGTGATCCTTTTCCAGCCCCATTTACCCCTCTTGGTCAAATGAGATGAACCATTACATATTTTATAAATGATTTTTTATGTAAAGCGTTGTTTTTCGATTTTTGTCATATTTAGATCGTTCACCTAAAAACTTACCTACAGGTCTTAACTGTTATTTAACAGGCTAAAACAAATACGTGTTTTCAAATTTCTACAAAGATTTTATCACACAATGAGTGATAACTTCCAGAGAAAACTATATCGAGAGTAGACCTTTTTGCACTACAATGCCAATTAAAACTAAGTGCTTGACCTGTTTACCCCGAAACTAAAAACAAGTGTGAACCATAAAGTCGAAAATATGTTTACAGCGATCATTCCTAAATATCCGTCATTGTTCACGCGTCTTATGTCTATGATTCACATATTTTTAACGTCGTTTCTATTTTTTAATAACCGGGTTTATTTTAAGCTAAGTATAAAACTTGTTATTTAGTTCGGTTTCGATTTTGCCTGCTTTAGCCAGCACCTCAGTTGTTTTATCAATCTAATACCTTTAAACGAGCAGTTCTTGTCTATATTTTATCTGAATCGCGGAAACCGCTCCCACGATTTTTATGAAATTTAGTATGCAGGGCGTTTCAGGGGCCATAAATTGATCTAGTTAGGTTTCATTTTTAGAAAACGTCTTTTTTATACGATAAAGCTTGGTCATCCAGGTACTTCTTAGTAAAATGCTTATAATTTACCAATGGTCTCACAAATTAATGCAATACTTGCGTGCGTTGTAGAAACTGGTCCAAAATTGGCTTGTCAAGTTGCAGGAAACCAAGGAAGCAAACAAAAGCTTTTGAAATCCTTGTACTTGAACAAAAATAACTACTGCGATTCGGTTTCAGATACATTTTGAAACACATTCGTTTTTCTCATCGCCGCCATTTTATATTTATGTTTTATTTTTATTAATAAGATGATTTTTTCTTTCATTGTACCTTAAATATTATAACATTTGAGCCAAACATTGACAAGGGTAGGTATTTGATATGAAATCTTTTCGTGAAAAGCGTAGTATGTAATATAGGCAACAAGTATATCAGTTGCAGAATCCAACCTTATCTTGCGAGGGCGACGGGTTGGATATAAAAAACGATGTATGATTTGAGTACAAGCAAATCATCATCTCACGACTCATTTATTCATTTTCAATTATATTTTATTTCATGTAAAAGGACAAAACATAGTTTTTGAACCTGTAGCCGTGGATAGTTTTGAATTTTTGACAGTTTTTGCGTTCGATGTCGTATTACTCCACGAATAAACGATATCTGCTGGGAAGCATTTGAACGTTATCAGCCATAAAACTGGAACAGGGGTTAGGTATTTAATTTTATTAAGTGTTCCTTCTTTGAATCCTGCATCCTGCAACTGAGTGAAATTTTACTTAACACCACAACACAACCCATTATATGATGGAACTGTCCTTCGTCCATGGCACTGCGAACTTGAGCAGCAAAATTTTAGACCTCTTCCTGGTTAGCGTTGATTTGAGGTACTTGACCAAATGCGGTGAACTCCTGGAAAGTTGCTAGGATACTGATCAGCCCATGAATCCAATGTTCCTAAAGGCAACGTATGGGCCGCTCTGCAGGTTGCAACAGAGTGATCTTGTTAATACGTCTGCTCGTGGTGCCCAGCGCGATGATAATGTTAGGTGACGGTAAAGGTTGAAGCCAACGGATCGACTCCCACGCATCCACATCCTGCAGGCGGTCTTTCTAGTACTGTGGACTGTGCTGGTTCGGTTGCTGCTTTGCACCTTACTTTTAACATTGTGTTAAAACTTCAATTGTAATAATAATAATAATACTTTTACTATTATTTTTGTTAAACAAACTAGGTACTTTTTGGTTTGTTTTGGAAATTTTCGCCTCAACTGCAGTTCTCAGCGATAATGACCACCAAAATCATGAATATGGGGAAACAAATGCTTAATTTTTCAGAAAGCATTATTATAACAATCCCCTCATTTTCATCAAATATTCGGGTAAAAACAAAGATAATGCAAGTGTAAGGTTTTTAGTATATGTATTCGATTTCTTATTAACACAAAAAGCACACAAAACACGTTTTTCCACTTTTTAACGTAAAAAAAAACCGCCACGACGTCCAATAAAATCCTATCCACAGAAATATAATTTTCTGAATTTTTCGCGCGATTATTCGTTCTATATATTGGAAGAACGCTCAGTACGTTCACGTCTGTTCGCTCCAACAGTCGGGAGCACACTGACCTTTTGCTATCCCGGTTACCCTGACCTAGGGTTGCCGAGACGTGACGACACGACGTAGACGGTAGTTATGAAAACGTAAACAGGGGAGTGTCAGGGGACTTGTGAACCGCTTTCGAGGCTTTTGATACTTCATTAATAAAAATTTGGTACAGTCGGGTGCACAACTGTGTCCAGCTCTAACCGCTGGCCCAGTGTACTATAGAATTTGAATACAGTTAAAGTCAAGTCAGCTTTTGCTAATCTTTCTTAGTGTGTATTTTATTATATTTTGCATTCTTATTATTTTTAATCAAATTAACTTAAATAATTTGTAATTAAAAAATTTGGGCTCCAAGCCTCATTAGTAACATGTAAATGATTTAAAATACCCGTTTGTTTATTGTACTACCGTTTAATTATATTTTTTATAAAGTCTCTACTTTTGACTACTCTGTGAATTTTGTACCTTACTCTGTGGTTTATGTGACGAATGCATGCCCGTAAGTGACTTATTTGCACAGGACTTTTTGTAAATGTTTTATATTATGCTATTCATTTGTAATCGGCTAAGACACTCAGGCGTCAAACAACTCCTACGCAACGTTGTCAACTGAAAGCGACTGGCAGCATTGCCACGTTAGATGGCAATAATGGCTCATTCTATAGGCAAAGAATGAGCCAGCCATGTCACATGAAGTATCGATCAGTCGTCGAGAAATTTCCTTCGGGCTTTTACTCGGGCCCCATGACCCGAGAGTTTCAACCCCAAAATTGTAGTTATACAGTGTTTGCGCCTTTGAGGGAGTCAGCAGCCGCTGCGGCTACAAAGCCGCGGCACACCAACATCCTATCCTACAAAATTATAATGTTGGTGTGCCTTAATTAATAACTAAAAAGAAAACTAGTTTTGTAACCAATAACGTTAAGCCCACCGGACACTGGATATGGATTGGTAAATCTATTTCCAGGAATTGGACGATATTGAATCAAGTTATTCGTCTTCTGCTTCTCCATGCGTGTTACGTGCTAAGGTAAACAGTCTAGTCTAAACAAGCCGGTTATGGATGGCTGAATAATCAATATAGCAACTGCGCCAAGACACACTGCAGCGACCAGTGTCATCATTTTCATGAACATATATCTGAGAGCTTGGTAGTTCGATTCACGGTCTGAATGGTCAACTAACGTCTTGTCCTGACCCTCATAGCCAATATGTACGACGGATCCATGTATGCTGGTTAAAAACCAATCAAGCTATGATTTTCAAAAAAAAAAAAAAAAAAAAATTATTTAAAATAACTAAACTAGCGGAGGTTTTTTTTATTATCATTTATTTTAAGTAATTGATTGTTTCACGTTTGTGAATAGATAACAAGCATCGTGTCATCGTGATTCTCTTTTTATGAAATTCATTCCGACAATGACTGCATCGTTGCGCTACTGGATGGCCGCACCTCAATTTGCTCAGGAAAAAAGAAGAGAAATATGTTTTGTGAATTCAGTTTGTTATATAAATATTAGGCATAGGCAACTGTGTTCGATGACTTTAATTGGAGCCAACGATATCAAAGTATAGTAGATATTGAAAGAGGCTAACTTAATATTACTCGCCTCCTGTATCGCTCGAGATAGGCTTGTTGCATTTTGATTACAAACGCTATGTAAAATATTAAGTATAAGCAACTTCCTTGGTAATTCTACTTAATTGTATCCCAATGTCAATTTAAAAATGTGTGAGGCCGAATACATAGATTTTCACCAGTTGCGTTCTACGAATAATATACAAATTACAGAATCGCCCAATGGCCGGGCCTGTAAAGACCTTTTATTAATAATGTGATTAGTTCTAACTTCTGTCTCGAACCGCGGACCGCCTTTAAAACCGTCAGTTTGTACACGTCGTTTTGTGTTTTAGTGTGGGTAAACGGTGACACGATTGTATGGAAAGTGATAATAATGCCGCCTCGAATAGCGGCCGCCAAGACCAGAGGCGTATCCGTGCTCAGTATAATAAAAAATATGATCCTGAAACCGGGTTGGTGAAATGTAAAATGTAACACTGTGGGCGTGGCTAAAACATCAAAAGTTGAAATTCATTCTTCTTTAGTCTTCTACTGCTCTTACAAGAGCTAATTTCCACGTAACGTTATATTGGGGCTGACATATGCCTGACTGACCCGCTCAGCTATTCCACTTTGCTGTTTGTGTTAATATACTCCTAAATCACGAAGGTCGACAGTTACTCGGAGCCTGAAATCGGTATATTCACGAGTTTAATACATTCCTCTAACATTTTGTTTGCGCTGGTAGTGCCTACGTCGCCGCGTCGTTCGCAAAACAACTAAAATATATACGTCACCTACCGGCCTTGAGCGCTCAGGCGTAATGAAAGTTTGGAAAGGGGATTTCGAGGACAACAGGTGGTCGCAAACATTGTGCGAACGTGTGGGCTGTGTCAGTGAACCGATAAGTAGCCTACGTTGTTTTACAACAGGGTTTTCTTATTCTGAGAAAACTGTGCAGTGTATTAGCGAATATATAAATAAAAAAATCTCCAAACACCAAATATAGATATATAGTTAATGACAGATTAATAAAGAATCTAAAACAAAAGAGTAGAAAGAAAACGAGCAAAATAGTCATTCGCAAAATGGTAATAGAAAAAAACTTTAACGTTATAAAAGTAAAATTTAGAACACCTCCAAAGCTAGATAAAAACAGATATCGAGACATTAAACTTAATCGTTTATAACAGTTACCATTTATTGCAAATATCCCGTTAGAGATGACCACTTTTACGCGTATTATAGACCCAAAATTTGATTCAAATGAAGTTTGCAGAAGAGACTCAACTATCACTATCAGTTTAATTACACCCGTAACATTCCTGTCTAATAAAAGTCGGAGCAATGGAAATAGCGTAGTGCAAATTATTAGGAAGTGTATGCCCTTTTTAACGAACACAATGTTAGTACTATAAATGGCACACTCCAAACATTTCACTTATGTGTCGCCCGCCTAGTGTTACTATAAACGGGTAGTAAATTAGCATTGACTATTAAAGGATTGATAACTAAAATTTCAGTATTCTAAAAAAAATCTCTTTGTAGAATATGATTTAAAAAATATAAATTCACCACAAACACGTATGGAGCATTAAATTTTCACTTTTATAAATTTTTAACGAACATCGAATGAATTTTACACAATAAAGAAACGATAAATTATTGAGAGATTTGACATGTCCTTAATTTTTTTTAATGAAAAATGTAATAACTAAAGTGTACTTTATTCGAAATCTCCATACATATATTACAATTCAGAATTGCACACTATTCAAACAAAAAAGAAGTGATATAAACTTGTTGCGAGCTCTCTGTGCTTTGATGTCTCTTTTTTATTTCAGTAAAATTCATTAACATGTACGTTCTTTTGAGCCAAAGCTATAGAATTACGGAATTCACGGAAGTATTTTACAGGTTTTGTAGTGCTTTTGTCGTTCATTTCGATTATTGCAGCAATATTTTAACTCTTTAGCTAATCAGACTACCACTTAATGTTATTGAAATACATAAACTTATGGTATATTTATGACATGTTTATATTTAGTGAGAAAAAGATAATAATTTATAAACTGCATTAGTTACTAACCGCAGTTAAATCACTGGCATGGGACCAAAAACCAACTGAAGTTTTAATCCGTTTTGCAATCAATTTTTTGTACGTAACAGCGTGATATCAGACCCGTGAGACATGTTTTTTTCGTATTAAATCGAGGACAACTACTAATAAAAGCCGCAATCAATAGATTTTAAAAAATAGTCCAGCATATGATTACGTGATCTGCATGAACTGTGCCTTTTTGACACTGAGGTAATTGTAGAAAACTGATATTTAAATCAGATGTTATTGAAATGCTATCTGGATTAACTTTGAGCGGCAAATGTCCGTCAACCTATAGCTGAGGATATCTTGGACAATTTTTCAAGGTCAATAAATATTCTTGCATCTCTTACTGGATGATCGTCCTGACTTCAAAGAGTTTTCTTGTGACTCGCAAAGATTCTACGCAAAGAGGCCTACTAAAGCTGACACAACAACCACAGATAGTAAAGCTTTGTAAAAGTTTAAAGGACCAAAAACTTAATAATATAGCGTGCAGTTGTGCTGTTGCCAAGTAAACTCATTCAACTTGAAACATGGTCGTTGGACCCGTGAAGTATCTATTGCTAGCTCAATAAAGGATATACAATATGTTGGTTCACCAACATATTGTGGCGACAATTCTTGAACAATTAGCTATTGTTGAAGGAAAGATATTGAAGTTTATTTTATAGTTAGTAGAAGTGTATATATATATATATGTATATGTATATATATGTTGCATGTGGACCTTAGCGTTTAAAGTGTATTAAATCAACATGAGCTACTGCTATCACTGTAGTTTTGCGATTATTTATGCTCTATCAAAACATTTGACGACCGATGAGGCACGGTGGGCGAAAGTCCACCTGAGACGCAGGAGGTTGCGGGTTCGATTCCCGCCTTGGGACAAAAGTTTGTACGACCTACAAAGATTTGTTCCAGGTGTTCTGGGTATTTGCTATGTATAATAAAACACATAGATCTATCTAAGTAATGTATTGTTTTAAGTATGTCAGTCATTTAGTATCCGTAACATAAGCTCTGCTTAGCTTGGGGCTAGATGATGCTGTGTGGATTGTCCAGCATTATTTATTATTTTATTTTATTATATTTGTCAAACTCGTCGTATTCACAATATCATAGGAAATGTCAATCCCTATAGCGTAACGTAGGTAGCACGGAATTTAGTTCTGTTTTTTATTTGAATAAGTTACAAATTACTATTTCCACTGCTTGTTACTGACAGCAAGTATATGAGAACATATACAAGTAGAAACAAAAACATGCATGAACTCATAACTTTGAAGCAGTTTAACGGGTTCTTGGTCCATGGTCATTTTGCATTGGTCACACAGCCTAAGCATGTGGTTTCCATTTAGGACATGACCGTAAAAACACTAACAATACTTAAGTAGAAGTAAACAATAGCCAATCCTCATAATTTATAGCTTGTGTATGACTGATTGCCATATAAAAAGTAAAAGCGGATATTTATGGTGCAAAAAGGACGCACTATACAGAACCACAGACGGGCTTCGGTGGCTACGGTTGACGGATTCTTACTGCAATTCGTGCCATTATTATTAGAATCGTTAACGGACAATAGCTGTACTAGCTAATTACCTATACATATAAGTAATTAGCTAACACACATACACACACAACAACATAGATATGTTATCTATATTATTGTGTGTGTGTGTTATGTTGTTGTTCAAACAATAATTTAAAAAACATACAAAATGTATGTTCGTTAAAAATATATGGTAATGAAAAGATTTATTATGTTCCTTAGGTATTAAAGTAAAGTTCTTATATATTTATATATCTTTTTTATCGCTAGCTTTGACACAGTTAAACACATAATTTCGATACCTACTTTGGTTAAGCTCAGTATGATCAGATAAAGTATTTCATCGTTTACAATTATTTACTAATGTTAAACAGTTATTTGGAATGATTAAGTGTCATACTACATTTACCGTGTCTCTGATGTGGAACACAAAATTTACCGAGTGAGTGGTATTAACTTGAAACAGTTCGAACATTTACCATAAACATTTGGTAATGCTTAGGTATTACTGGAACATCTTAGGATTTACCATAGTGGAAGCTTTAACAGCAACATATTTAGTTTAGGTACGTCATCGTGTTTCGAAATGTCGGCTTCATACTGGAACATATACATAGTTATAGATCATATCACTGTAAATGGGACTTTTTGCTTTACTTTGTCCTTTTTATAAGCTTTGGGATCTGTTAAAGTTAATTTCAGAAAGTCCCTTACCTTGCCATTTTTTTGATCGCATATAGCGTATGCTTTTTTTTTCTTTTTTTTGCTAAGGGATGAGCGTGGATGGTTACGTTTCCACCACTGTAAAACTCACATTCCTACATTTAAATGGGCGACAATACATCTCTAAACATATTGAAAAGTGTATGAACAGAATGAGTAAAACTTAATCATTGTAAACTTAACATTTATGAGGTTTAGCGCATGCGCCGCATAAAAATGGTTTGGACAGAGTGAGTCACAAGTTGACGAAATACCTACCAGACCACTGAGCAAACAAGGATACAAACGGCTATCCTATCATATTTTCTCTCAATAATTATAAATCAAAGGCTTGTAACATAGACACGCGCTGTTTTTCTTCAGTCTATTGTCATACATATCATGGCTACATAAATGGAGGCTAAACCTATCGAATATCAGAATCTGACTTTAGCTGTGGTTTTTCGATTTAATGAAGGAACGGATTGTGCATTGTTCAACTCACCTTGGGCAAGAGCAGGCGAAAGAGCGCTCCAAATAACGAGACAAAAACACAGAAACATTTTGCAATCGTCTTTATGATCGACGAGCATCACTTGTTCATGACGTCACACACACATGCACAGATAAAAATTCTAAATTCAAATGTTGGCGCGAAAGTTTAACACTTGGTTTGCGACGTTCGGGGCGGCACGAGTAATACGACACACTCGAGTATTCGCGTCGTACTGAATCGGCGCCTGCGTTGCCGTCTGCCCCCACCACGAGTCGCCTTTCACCGTTACAATTCGTAACTCGAAAGACTGCGTTGAGCAAGGCTATACGACGATTGACATTCAACAAAAACGGCCCATTTGCTACACGGAAATAGTGTGTTTACTTCTAGTGTAACAGCTCCATATATAGACAGGTTGTTAAATACTAATACAGGCGTCTATCAAGTGATTAATTGACAATTTACAAAATTATACACAAAAATACTAACAGAATTTTCTATACCGTTGCTAGAATAATCTACCCCCAGTTTAGTACCAATTCTTTTCAATTTTTTTAATAAACTGTTGGAAAGTCTATATTTTTTTACATAATTGTTCGTATCTTTTAGGTTTGACCTTACCCTGACAGACTAAATTATGACGAGGTCGGTTACCCAACACAGACAAGAGAGCTGGGACCCGTTTGATTCCCTTCGAAGCCTACACGTACCTTTTCCCTTAGTGTTTTGTGCACACTATTTATCATACAATTCAATAAACAGATGAGATATTTGAAAAAATATAATTAAAATTAACTTACGTTTGTAGTTCACAACAGTAGGTAAGTGTAGTGTTGACCTACCTGTACCCAACACTGTCGGCCAAAGCACTGTCGTGGCAGAGGTGTAGTTTGTAATCTGTTGTTTTCACAACCAGAATATACAACAAGCTCCATGTACGAACATAGTGCCATGCCACTATCAACACAAATTCAAATTCCGGGTTACTGCTGAAAACAATATTAAAAAAACTGCATATATAATAACAATAAATAATGACGAACAATCCACACAGCATCATCTAGCCCTCCTTAATACAAGACATTACCTAGAGAGATATTTTTTATTATACATAGCAAATACCCAGAACACCGGGAACAAATCTTTGTAGATCGTACAAGCATTTGTCCCAAGGCGGGAATCGAACCCGCAACCTCCTTCGAGGAAAGGAGGGGGGAGGGGGGGGGGGAGGGTTACAGTGCTTTACGGACATTTTTTTTTTTTTTTTTAAAACGTTGCCCCACACTAGGAATTTCTCCTGTATCGTGGGTGCGTTTACAAACATTTAAAGTCACATACACAAACAGCCAGACCCGGAACAACTACCTGTAGGCCATACAAATATTTGTTCCGTGTGGGGATCGAACCCACAACACGCGGCGCAGCAGCCGATGGCTCAACCACCGCGCCAACCGTGTCGACATGTGTCAACATAAGACAAATACTTATTATACAACGTGCGTATAAGATGTTACGCGTACCATAACGCCGAGCGCGTCCGTGGAGACCGGAAGTGTAATGCGTCCGGCATGTTTACGGAGAACTGGGTGGATGGCTACTTTACTGTATTAGGTATATGGCCCTGGTTGCCTGTAGCTAGTCATTTTAGTATTTTTTTCGTAGTAAACAAGAAACCCTTTTAGTTTTGCCAAATCAGTCTAAGCCGCCATACCAGGGACGTCACTTAGAAATAATCAATCATGCATTAAGTTATAATTATGACAGTCTGAGAATATTTCCGTTTCTAAAGTGCTAAGATTATTTAATACTTGGATGGTCTTACCGACCCGAAACTGTATCACAGTAGGCATTATTTATGCCACCGAATTACAAAAATTAATCATACTCCGTAAAGATGTAGATCCCCTGAAGTTTTCGCATCTACAAGAAGTATTATTAATATTTTAGAAAATTTATGGTTATATCCTGAATTAATTAATTGCAGTACATTTCATCGATTATGGTTTTTAAGTACCCATTTAGTACGGCATAACTGAATCCTTATCAATTTATGTTTTCGATTACAACCGCAGAAATATAATACAGTTTTATTATAAAGTACAAACTTTGAAAATATTATAATATGTGCGTAAATAAGTTATCATCCCGGCTACGGAAGCCTTCACTGTGCGATGCCCAACACGCACTTGGCTGGTTTTATTATAAGAGAGGCAGACTTATAAGGCATCATAATTGTGATTATCAATTTTATTTGTTTGGGGTCGAAGCAATTGTAACATGGTTGCTTTGAAAATAAAATGTTTTGTTTTTCTTGGATATGTGATCCTTTAAATAATGTTATGTATTATGGAAGTAGCAATTTTTGTTTGCTTATAACACAAACGCTGCTGTGTTTTGCGGTAAAGTTCGGCATTGGATTTTTTCAATCCGATAACCAGGTACAGTTTACCGCACGTCAGTGGCAACGGTTTGACCTTGAACTGGACTAACGTAGTACTCAGTTTCAATAGAATTCGAGGCCAGCTTATACCGGTTTTGACTTTCCTACTTCATACTTACTTTATCTGAATCAGTTCACGCTATCACCTTCAGGCAGTGCCAAGTATGGTGGAGTTCTAGGATCACACACGCAGGGTGCGCTGAATGAAGCTGGTAGGCTGCGTCGAGCGGGATCTGCGCGCGTGTCTAGTGCGCATGTCTGCTCCTTGACTCGAACCACGATGCGCGTACGACGGTAATCAGGCTACAGTATATTTATGTGAGTTTTTCAATTCATATGTATTGTCTTAGTTTATCTTGGACATCACTGACATCGGTGAAGGAAAACATCGTGAGGAAACCTGGACTTATATAATTATTATAAGTCTGAAATCGCCAACGCGTCTTGAGCAAGCGTGGTGATTAATGCTCGTGGCTTCTCTGTTTGAGAAGAGGCCTTTGCCCTGCAGTGGCTGGTACTTTTACTTTATACTTATTTATGTTATCTTTTTTTCTGCTAAGTGTTAAAAATTCCTTGGTTAGGTACTTGTCTGGAAAAGTGCTACCAACAAACCTATTACTGTCACGAAATAGCGAAGCTGAAAGGGACTTGCAACTAAGTAAGATTAAGTAAAACCAACTGGACGAATCAATCTTAGGGTTAAGCAGTACGTAACTAGGTCTGTTTTTAGAAAGATGAACATCCATTTCATATCAAGATCAGAGTTTAAGCCTCCAGAGTTTAAGAGTGGTCCCAGCTGATATTTATACATCTCCGGCAGTCATTACGGGAAGTCAAAAGCCCGAAAGTCTGACAACCCATCCTAACAAGGAGTATCGTGTTGTCCAGTTGCGGTGGTCAGATAGGCAGTCGCTCCATGTAAGATACTAGTATTTAGTTGCATCCAGTTGGTCAGGAAGGATTAGGCAGATGATGACGCAGCGATGCTGTGTTCTAGTTTTCAGGAATAGGTGCCAGTCTCGTTCTTGGCTAGATTTAAAGGTACTGATGATTATGTTTGTGAAATTTCGGCAATCAATTAAAAAGACGTAGTATTGTTATCATTAGTGTATAGTGTCCATGTATATAATTGTATGTAAGGATAAGTTATTTAGGTACAATTAAATAAAAAGAACAATTTTTTGTAGATTGTTTTATTGTCCTTTAACATATGTTTCACTACTGTTCTACTTAACATGAATATAATACTAAGCGGTGGACCTGTCAGAACAATAATAATAATAATAATAATCATTTATTACAAGTAACAAGACTCATAGTGTTAGTAACAATACTTATAAACTATGTTAGTAAAACAATCACAGAGACAAAAACCAGACATAAAAACATAAACAACGCAGATGACGGCAGATGATGACTACTGCAAGGTTACAGGCTCAGCCGAAACCTTGCAGCATTGGTTTACAAAAACACAATCCAACCTACTTGCTATCATAGACAGGATGCTATTGGCACTGCCCCGCACCCTACGGACCAAGGTTGCACATCGCTTTCACATCGTCGCGAAAAAGCAGTTTACGCGAGCTTCAGCAAACATCCCTGATGCGCTGCAGTATCGGGGCAACCCCATCAGCACCCTGAATGAATTATTATACTGGACGCGAAGGGCGCCGTATGATTTTTGAGTATAATGTACCCACAGTGCACAAGTGTAAAAAGACGTGCAATAAGCACTAAATATAGTGCGCTTGACCTCCTTAGAGGCACGCCTGAACCTGCGGGCAATCATGTTAGCTCTCACACACAGCGCCCTCCGCTCCCTGTCAATATCCTCGTCATCCCTGAGGCCAGTGGTCAATAAGTGACCCAGATATTTAAAGAGGTCTACCCTCACAAGCGATACACCGCCCAACTTAACTGGAGGTACCGCTTCTGGGTAATTTCCCCTGGCCGCAAATACCATGACGACACTCTTTTTAACGTTATATGTCAGACCATGCATTCTGGCATATTGTTCGCAAGTGGCTACGAGTTTTTTAAGCCCGCAGGTTGACGCACTCAGCAGCACCATGTCATCCGCATAGCTAATGTTATTGCAACATACACCATCAATATGACATCCGACACGCATGCTGCTAAGTGCGCCAGTCAGATCGTTCACGTATAGGTTGAAAAGCGTAGGGGAGCACAACCCCCCCTGCCTCACCCCGCACTGCAACCCATACGGTCTAGACAGGGCGCCAGCCCATTTCACACTATTGACTTGGTTTCCGTACCAGTACTTAATTACATTAGTCACCTCTGATGGCAAGTTCAATTCTTCCATCTTCTTCCATAAAATGTCGTAGGAAACCAAGTCAAAAGCTTTGCTCAAATCCAGGAAACAAGAGTAAACTGGAGTGTGGCGATCCGTGTAGTACTTCACAGTGTGCTTCACACTCAATATAGCGCTTTCAGTGGATAATCCTGAACTAAAGCCAAACTGGTTATCATGGACACGTATATGAGTACTAAGTTGAGCATTTAGCACACTTTCAAACACTTTCGACATGATTGTGGCAAGAGATATTGGCCTATAATTGTTTTTATCGCCCAAGTCACCAGTTTTATTTTTGACGATGGGTACCACTGTTGTTTTTATCATGTCACTCGGCATATAAGCATGACCCAAACAAAAAGTAAAAAGCATAGCCAGCACTCTCGGCAAATGCGTACCAGCAAATCTGAGATGCTCAATGCTGAGACTGTCATGACCAGGAGATTTTCCTCGGCGCATCGCATTTATTACGTTCTGGAGCATTTTAGCAGTAATTTTGACTCCCAGTTCATTCCGTGGCTCAACATTGAGCATCGACCTAGATGGGCCTAGTGGTGACTGCACACTGAAGTGATCTACAAAAAGGTCAGCTATTTCTTTTGCATCACTCACACCATCGACACAAACAGGGAGGCCTGGCTTGCCCTTTAACTTATTTGTATGCTTCCAAAAAGATCGAATCGAATCGTTTTTGAGGTGCTGTGAAGCTAAAATATCCATTTTAATTTGAGTCTCATGGTCTTGACACCACTTCAACCGAGGCTTAAAAATTCTTCTAGCTTCACGCATTTCATCATAAATACGACCCGATGTGGGCATACCGTTATTGAGCCAGCATAAAAATTTGCACCTAGCCTCCCTATGCGCGCCGCTCACATGCATGTTCCAGCCCACTACTGCTCCTCGCTTTCTAGACCCATTCCTATACGCCATGGTCTCGGTAGCCGACTCGCATAAAGCACTCACAATTCTACCATACATTTCATCAATTACACGAAGGTGGCGAGGGTCAGTACAAGTCTGACCACTACACTCTCTGAAGTCATCTGGGAAGTCAATAAGTCGCAATTTATCATGACATTTTTTGCTATAAGCATGAATCTGTGCTAATAATAAGCCTGGTATACTCTTTAACTAGTGCCGAGTTCGACGTTAATAGAGCAATAGGCTTAAGCTTCCAGGATCTACCGAATACCGCAACCTCTTGCGTCGCAGGCGGACCTTCACCCGCCGCGCCACATCGGTCGTCAAATAAACATAAATTTCATTGAATTTTCTACTTTAACAGTTTTAACACTAGTATTTTTAAGTAACAGGAATATAATACTAACATCATTACATCTAGATTGATTAAATACATAAAAGCAAACCTGGTTGCTTATTAACATAAATAAAATAAATATTACACTTTCATCACATTATAAATGTGGAAATGATTTGAGATCAACATTTAACACTGGTAATGATTTAAATTTTACTAAAGAAAGAGATCTATAGATAGCTACTATCTTTCAACTAAAATATACAACTACGCAGTGCTCACTATCCCTAGAAGTGAATAATTTCTTATTTCACTTATACTTGCCTAGACAAACTTCTTAGTTGGAGGTGCCAAGCAAGTAACTGAGAGAATTACTTAGATAACGTCTGAAATGAAACCTTGTGTACTTCCCTAGGGATTACAGTTATACAGTACAGGAAATTTAGAAAACTGGTCTCAATATGCGTAGTTTGCATCGTACTATTGAGCCATCAGAAAGGGATGTTACTTCCCATTTTGCTTGAAACCACCAACTTTACAGGAAGGCAGTCTTACCTCTCATTTCTCGCCTGAGCACACTCTCCGGGTAAATAAAACCAACAAATTGTTATTACAGTAACTATTACGTAAAATGTAATACATAAAAGTGAGCGACGCGATACATATATTGCTCTAATGAATATGGAGCGAGTGGCTAAATTAAAACAGGCAGTAGACAACCAGTCTTACCAAGGGGCCAGGTGTTTGTTGCCCAGTAACTGGGTTGTGGATGTTGAAGACAACCACAACATTCTTGGGAAAAGGCTAGGCTGATGATGAAAAATTACTTTGTTGAGTTATTTGTTATGTAAAAGATTACACTTGAAATCGTTTCTAGGCCTTTTATTTAAAAGTGTTTTGGTAATTGTTATTTTTATATTCTGTATTCCAAAGATTCCATTTCTATATTTCATATTATCATATATATGCAAATATCGAGAAACGTTACAGGAATTAGCCTATTAGTGTATACTATCTGGCTTCTCTTATACAACATTTGTGTGTGGGCGTGTTCCCTGTTTAGTCATTTTCAAAGTTTTTAATATTACGTTTTCAAGTTGAGTGTTCAAATTCAAAGGCTTAGGACGGAAGTACATTAAAAAATAAATAACAAGGGTAGGTGTAAGAAAATCAAATAATCTAGATACTAGACTATTTGATTGAAATTTTAAATATTAGAAGTAATCGTTTTGATTACAGTAAATAATCTCTTAAGATCTTAAGTGGAGGAAATACATAACGTATGTGGCCTAAACGGCCCAAAAATAAAAAAAAAGTAGATGATGTTTTTTTTTTGTTTTTTTCCCACATTCTTTAAAAGTTTGTGATAATAACAGCTACAGTAAACAAGTGAGACATGTCATTAAACAAGTACAATAAACAAGTGAGACATGTCAAATTATAGTCAGCGACTGGACTTCTCTTACAGAATCGTTTCCTGAATCATGGCATCGAACATCTGAGGCATGGGGTCGCAAAAGTCAATGTCAGCGTCAATCTGAGTCATGGAATCGCTAAAGTCAATGTCAACGTCCATTTGAGGCATGTCATCGTCATCTTGAGTTATGGGAACGTGAATCTGAACCGGGGGGCAATTTTCCAGTACTACATCATTACATGTGTATGGTCTCATTTCCATATCGATGGGGCGAGCACATCTAGAGCGGGTAGCAGGGTTCCTGTGGCGGCGAGTATTGTCCGGTAGAGGAACACGGCAAAAGCAATATTTGAACAGATGGAAATAAGATGTGCTCAAAGCTCCATTGCAGCAGCCATATATTAAACTTGTCGGGATAGCTCGGGTCACGCCGACAGCTGCTGCGTGGTAGAAGGTCTGATCGGATGTGTTAGGGTAGTAATTCAAAATTATGACATGAGTTAGCCACCCAGCTACGTAAACGAAGTACGATGCCATGTTCACCCTCACCATAGCCCCGTCATGGTAGTATAGGGCCGATTGACGGTGTCGGGAGCGCTGGTTGTTAATTTGTTCGATATGCGTGTAAGCAGCTAACAAGCAAAAACCGGATAAAAGCAAAGTTGTTCCATGGAATACTCCAAATGTGGTATAACGAAAGAATAAGTCGCCGGTGTACTCGCGCTCGCAGTAGTCGTAGTCGTGTTTGCCGTAGACCCCAAGGCTCGCCAATCCAAACGCTATAATAAAAACGATACTGCAGGTCGCCACGATACTTTCAAGGATACAACTATCTCGGACATGCAGTACAACAGAGTGGCAGACTCTTGAGTAGGTTTCGACTGACGCCAACTGTAAAAAACGTATCTTAAGTACACGTTTTAGCAATATGATATCCTAATCAAAACATTGTGTGCTGCTGGTGAATGGTTTTAACGAAATTATTACTATTCAGTATTGTATTATAGTATGTGTAATTGTTTATGGTAACAGCAAGCAGGACAACGCTTCATTTCGCATTGAAGCACAAATAAAGACTTAGCAGTAATAGTAGCATTGAACACAGCACAACAAATGTTACTTAACAAAACACTCAAAACTAACAATACTTATTTTCATCATAAAGCAACAATTATTCGTAGCTGTTAATGTAGAGAAACAAAAAGAATTGCAGGAATACTTACGGTGAAATACATCGAATAACAATAGGTAGAAGCAGTGATTAGTAATTGCAGAGAGCGACACGACAAAAGCACGTCCCATCTCCCAGTAGCAAAAACAACGCATGCCGCTGGTATGACCACTGCTGTGAGGAGGAGGTCCGATGCCCCAGCACACACGAGGAACGTATTTCCTGGAGGACAAATAAAAATTATGATTAGTCTGACAATCGACGGCAATACACCGAGGCAATACAAACTTAAATGCCAATGCTACATGGTCGTCAAACAGTTCTTATGTTCATCTAACCCTCCCTGTGTTGAGAGGTAGTTCTAGAATATTTGACGATTTGTAAATTGTGCCCGGCTCAATAGAACAAACCAACTCGCACAAAGAGACCATCTACACATTAGAGCCACCACTTCACTAACACGAGGCAGGCGTGTGGCACGGCGCACCCACTGATGCAAATTACTTCGCGACGATTTGCCCTTAATATGGTAAAGTGGAGTAATGAAGCCGTATTCTTATATTTGGAGTTGTATTCAAAGTGAATCGGTATTACTGGATCGGAAGGATCGTCTACATAAGGATAAACTTATTGCATTACACGACGCGTAGTAGCGAATTTCAACGTAACTCACAAAATGTATCATATGTGTGTTTTTAATTTTGCGCCGGTTGTATACTTGTAAAAAAAGTCATATGCACAATTAAGGTATAGCTCAGAAGCTCTTATCACTTCGGCGATCTCCAATATCAAAAGACGTTGAGACGTAGGCTTATTAATGTGTAGAGAGTCTGTTTTGATCGATCGTAAGTTGGGACTGGCTGGAGTGATATCGGAATGTTGGACGATTGTGTAACATCGGTATAAGAGTAACGACGTATTAGTTGAAACTTAGTTAAGGTGGCAAGCACAACTGACAATCCGAAAAATAGTTTCAAAATAGGTCAGGTCTGTGTACATTAGTTCAAAAAAAGAAAATACTTCGTTGAATTTGGGAAAAATACACACTATTTATCTAAATGATGTATACTGTTGTGGTAAACAAAAATTTGTGAATATTTTTATCGATTTTCAACATGACATCCTGGTAAACCATAGATCATCCATTGATCATAGAGACAGACATGGCAGCCGTCACAGCAGTGTTATAGCTGCCGTTTCCGTCTTTTGTTTTTTAACCTACATTATGCTATTCACAAAGCGACGGAAGTCGAAGACGAGTCAACTTTAAACCTCCAGTATATATTTTTCCTCCACAGAAATAAATATGTCAAACGACATAAATCAATCAAAATGACAGCTTACCGCCATGGCGCCTAACGCCATGATATTTCGTGTGTTTTATCAGCAAAATAAAAAAGTATTTTTAAAGTAATTGGATAGTTGAGAACTGTTCTAAATGTGTTTCCCTATTTTTCAGTATAACGTACAAGGATCTGACCCAGGCTCCACACATTTTGGAATACCTCCTCTGTAAATTTCATAAATCTTTTTCTGCTTTATAACCTGTGTAATAAAGCAGAAAAAGATAACATTATTTAAATTACACCATTTCGTGATCTTAACTGTAACAAATCACGAAATGGTGAAATTTAAATAATGTAATTTTTTGACAAATAGTTCGCATTGACAGTTATATAAAGATATTCAGTAGCATTTAAATTCGCAAACAGCTGCAAAGGCATCAAAAGCTTACCAATCCGCATTAGGGGACGATGAGTAATGAAAGATGACAAGAAATATATGTTGAGGAGCGCGCCGAGTACGGTGCTGGTCGCTAAACCCGTGATAGCGCTTCTTCCGATCCAATCTTGGCTCATGGCCATCGCATTGTAGAGCCGGGTGCCGGTCGGGTTCACTGTTGTTTCCTCTGTCATGATGACGCTATCTGAAGACAAACAACCATAGTCACAAAAAAATATCTTACCTGTTGGATTCATCTACTTATATCTACGAGTATATATATATTTTAACATAATAACTGGTCAACATCTGTTCATAAGAGATATTTGAGCAAACTTAATGAGGGGTCTTTATACCAGCAATAGAAGCCAAAACAACTATTTTTAGATCTTAGTTAGTGTGTTTGTCTGGCCGTATGTTTGTACGCGCATCTTACAACAACTGCAGCATAAAATTCGATGCGGTTTTCATAATTGTTGTGGTCTAACAAAATCTGGTACATGTTTTATCTTGATACGCTACCTTGAAGCAGAGTTATCTATACATTAGAAATGAGTGCCGTGAGCACTTTTGACTGTGGCGGTGAGGTTTTAAATTTTCCGCGAAGGCTATTGCGCCAGCGCGGTGGCGACGTGTGTTGAAAATTAAACCAACAAAGTGCGCACAGTAACATATGCCTTCTCGGGATGAAAGTTTGATTTGGTTGCCGTTTTAACGAAGTTTATGTAAAATAGTTTATGCACTGTACACACACACATACACCCCCCATATACAACACTTTCACAAACTATTTGCTACGAAACATTTTGCTGTAAAATATTGGATACTTTCGTACATTCTATTGTCGCTATGAAAGAGTTCAACGCGAGTAAAGGTGCAATCTGGTAAAACTAAGATTTTCTCCAAACATATTTTGTTTCAATCGTTATATTGACGCGCCACTGCTTTCCAGCAAAAAACGCTACGATATAATGAAGGGCGGGCATTTACCGGGAAAGTCTACAACATAGATACGAGTTGAGAGACGTATAACTTAACCATACAGCTAACCAATCAATTCATTTCACCCCGTCATCATCATCATCAGGCTATACTAGTCCACTGCTGGACATAGCCCTCACCTCTGCAAATCGTAGGTGTGAGATGTAGTCGCCGTTTATATTTATGCCCTTTTTTTCCAGTCCAGCGTCGTAAACATATCTTCCAACGCGCTTGTGAACAGTTTCGGGGATATAACATCCCCCTTAGAGTTGTGTAATTTAGACTGCTGGCCCTGTACTTGGACACTCATGGTCGCGGCTTCGTACAGACATCTCAACACCTAGATATAACGATAGTCTACTTGGCATCGCTGTAAGGATTCCAGAATAGCCCAGGTTTCGACAGAGTCAAAGGCCTTCTCATAGTCCACAAAGGCCAGACACAGGGGCTGATTATACTCTTCGGACTTCTGTATAATCTGCCTCACTGTGTGAATGTGGTCTATGGTGCCATATCCTCCTCGAAACCCGGCCTGTTCCGGCGGCTAAAACTCGTCGAGTCTCCTGGCGAGACGATTCGTGACCACTCGTGAGAACAACTTATAGACATGGCTCAGGAGCGAGATGGGTCTATAATTTTTAAGAAGGGTTTTGTCACCCTTCTTAAAAAAGAGCACCACCAAACTCCCGCTCCACGCCTTTGGAGTTCTCCCACTGTGAAGGACGGTGTTAAAGAGGTTCGTTAATTCCTGTATAACAGGGGCTCCTTGAGCTTTCAAAAGCTCTGATGTTATTCCGTCCTCACCGGGGGCTTTGCCATTTTTAAGCTGCCTCAGAGCTAACACGATCTCGTCTTGACTGATGTCAGGCAGTTCGTCGGTGTAGTGGCGCATCAGGGTGGCTCTGGAATCGTGGTCATCTCGTCGGGAATAAGGTGCATGTGCAGCGTATAATCGGCCATAGAAATCCTCTATCTCGGCGGAGATCTCTGGTTTTAATAATACGGTCCTCCCATCGTTCGTTTTAAGCTTCGTCAGGTGGCTCCTGCCAAGCTGCTGAGTGAATACTTTGAACCCTCGGTTCCGCTCTATCGCCTCTTCGATGAGGCGTGTGTTGGAGCTCCGAAGGTCGTGGCGTACCATCTTCGCAATTCGCTTGTTCAGGTCTGACCTCTCCGACGAAGTAGCTTGGCTGGTTTCCCGTCTTTTTGTCATCAACCCGAGAGTCTCAGCCGAGAGTTTGGATTTCATGCCAGTCCGCTGCGTTCTGAAGAACTTGATGCCCTCATCCCTCAGAGTCTCAACCAGATTGTGTAGGCTCTCGTCAGCGTCATCAGTGGGTTCCAAGGCAACAAATCTATTCCCGAGAAGCTGCTGGAACTGGACTACTGGAGTGGACTTCATCAGTCGGTTTTTTTCAAGCTTTAAGTTGATATTCAGAAAGCCTCGGAGAAGTCGGTGATCAGATCCGGTATTGAACCTGTTGATCACTGAGACAACTCTGAAAATGTGCTTTCTATCCGTCATGATGAAGTCGATTTCATTTTTAGTCACAGTGTCGGGGCTTTGCCACGTCCACTTCCTTTGAGGCTGTTTTTTAAAGAAGGAGTTCATTAAGAACAGCCCCTCCTTTTCAAAGAAGTTGACAAGCATTTGCCCCCTGTGATTCCGAACTCCATAACCATGCGGGCCTATCCGGGATTCGTTACCAGTCTGGGTTCCCACCTTGCCGTTAAAGTCCCCCATAAGAACATTGAAGTGGGCCTTAGTGGTGTTGTGCAAGGCTTTGGATATGTCTTAGTACATATCATCCACTTCATCATCACACTGGTGATTTCTTCAACGTTGCTAGAGAGGGCCTTATTGACGAGGAAACCTACGCCATTCTGGGATGTTTTATCACCCTCGCGATAGTAGAGAAGATGACCCGAGTCTAGGGTAACGGTGTCCTCCCCTTCTCTACGGACTTCGCATAACCCCAGAACATGTCATTTAATGTTCTCTAACTCCACTTCCAACTGCGCTAGATGGTGATCAAGCCTCAGAGTTCGTCCGTTGAACGTTGCCAGGGTCAATTCATTGTGGCAGCCTGCCGTAGCCCGGTGATTCCTAGCACCCCCTGCCCCGCCGTTACCGTCGCCGCTGCCATGGCTAGGAATAGCGAGGCGGCCGGGAACTGGGGGCCATTTCCTGTGCCTGTGCATCATTGGGGGGGTAATGTCCATAATCCCCACGCTGGGCATGCGGGTTGGGGATCGCAATTTGGTTGTGGATTTGTTCTGCAGGGGGCGCTGCTGCCCACCCCAACGGTTTGTGTCCCTTAGTCGCCTTTTACGACACCCGCGGGAAGAGTTGGGTTGGTGCTATTCTTTTAAGGCCGACACCACACAGCTGTACCCCTTTCACCCCATACCCACACATAACAACTTAACCGACACAAACAGACAATATATACTCACCAAATCAGGTAGCAAATACGTCTTTAATAAAAACGTAGGAGTCAAACATACGCTCATATAGTACAGAAGCATTGCTTTCTGCAAGAATACATCACAAACCGTTTAAAAAAATACCTAATTCGAACTCTACTACGGAGATTACCAGATTTACCTCTCCAAACCAAACATAGTAAACCCTACATAAATGTCCCCATAAGTAAGTAGGAAACGACAACTTGTTGGATTCGATGTTTTGACGTCACGTCGACGACCCTACAACAGACGCGAAACTCATTCATAAGTCAAACCAAAACTCTCAGTACAAACCTGATGCAAAATAAGATAAAAAAATAATAACGTGATCTATTATTTCATACACTATGAAAGATAAGTAAGAAGATAAAACCCCGCCCTAATACGTTAAGTTAGCAAAATAATACAGACACAGCAACTGTTAGAATGCCGCCATTGATAAAATAATTCATGAATGGAAGTTGTAACAGCGCCACGTGAACGTATCCAGACTACGGAACTAAACAGGTCAATGACATCAGATTTTCTTTTGTTCGGTGATTGAAAGGCGCACATATGCGCAAAAAACCTGACCTGACTTTTCTTGAAAGGGATTGTGGTCAGCTCAAATAACATTTACCCAAATTAAGCCACACAAACCTCTTAACTACTAGTTAATAATCTGGAGTGACCTCATTTTTGCTTAACTTCAACGCCTTCAACTAACTACTTCTGGGTATGTACTGAGAAAATTGTACCACAAGCCAAGATTATTAACTGCTTTTCTCTATGCACCTATGAATTCTCTTGATGAATTGAATGAATGAATGAATTCAATTTTGGAATTAAATCAAAGTAAATGTTTCCACCCTTTTTTCAATATTTTTATGTACTAGCTCATTTCCCGGGATTTTGTACTGCGATGAAACTTTTTCAATTTTGTCCTTCAATACTTAGTCCGCTATCCATTGAAGGACTTAAATTAATAACCAATTTTAATACACATCAACGACACTGAAATGTGTGGTCTTATTGGATATCAAACTAAATATGGGTACCGCCGAAAATTACGAAGATCTTCATTAAGATGTCTAAATTGTATTGCAGAGAATCTGGATTTTGAAGAATTACGCACTTAAAAACTAGTTTTGCCAAGAAAGTGCGGAAGAATTAACTATTTTTCATTATGTTATAAAAAAATAGTGTTACAAATCAGATGATTCTCTCGTCGTTTTGCGCATTCTAACGCCATCTAGTAGACGGAGCTGATACGACAAGGAACAGTGTGGCCAAAAAAGTTGGAACGTTACGTAGTTATTACACTTGGTTACACTTAGAGATTCATGATTCTTAAATACCATTAATTATTAAGCGTTTGGTTTCTTGACTTTGAGAGCGATGTACATTAATTGTTTATTAGAAAAAAATGTTAGGGTTTATTAAATTAATAGCAGTTTGCAAAGATTGCAAAACGCTAGTAAACGAGAAGATTTTTTTTTCGCATGCTGGGGGATATTATATTTTTGCATAATATAAAATTGGGGCCTTATTAATGAAGTAGACGAATTTATTTGTACCAACTCTTAACTTTATTTTATTTATTAAGTTGATTTCAGAAATACCGTCGCAACGAAGACTGTTGTTCCTGACAGTGTGAGAACCTCTAACTTATCTTTTGTATGACAGGTTGGTACCTTATCTCTAATAAAACTAAGTAAGCAGGTACCCCACAAGCAACAGAAAACTTTAAATATTCAATTGAGTTGTAATAAACGGAAATAAATATCGCGATGTGGTGTTACACGTTGTTTATAGTGACGTCCAGGCGAAATAATGCGTTCCGCAAAAAAATACCGCTTGCAAGATGGATAAAATGTCCTATAGGCATTAACATAAGATTGTTATATATGGTAGATGTCACTGCTAGCGGTAGCGTCGGGAATCGGTTTACCCCCTTCCCTCAAATACGGCGAGGGGAGTAATGGCTGATGTTTGCGTTATACTCGTGAACGGGTGCTGCCTGTGGTAACTGGTCGTCTTACTAGCCATGTTTTTTTTGTTATTGTCATGTCATATCAATTAAATGTTTACTTTCTTAACTTCGTTGGTTCTAGTTTATCACTAGTTTAAACCCGGGCTTGAGCTTCAGAGTTTTCCCAAACCTTCTATCTTCAGCCCACCCCATTGTACAGCACACGCGTGATGATACGTTAAGATCCAATCAAAACTAAGATCAATGATGATACATAACATTGGTTTCTGTAAGTGTTTAAAGAAAATCACGGACTTGAGCTTCAGAGTTTTCCCGAACCTTCTCTATTCAGCCCACCCCATTGTACAGCACACGCGTGATGATACGTTAAGATCCAATCAAAACTAAGATCAATGATGATACATAACATTGGTTTCTGTAAGTGTTTAAAGAAAATCACGGACTTGGGCTTCAGAGTTTTCCCGAACCTTCTCTCTTCAGCCCACCCCATTGTACAGCACACGCGTGATGATACGTTAAGATCCAATCAAAACTAAGATCAATGATGATACATAACATTGGTTTCTGTAAGTGTTTAAAGAAAATCACGGACTTGGGCTTCAGAGTTTTCCCGAACCTTCTCTATTCAGCCCACCCCATTGTACAGCACACGCGTGATGATACGTTAAGATCCAATCAAAACTAAGATCAATGATGATACATAACATTGGTTTCTGTAAGTGTTTAAAGAAAATCACGGACTTGGGCTTCAGAGTTTTCCCGAACCTTCTCTATTCAGCCCACCCCATTGTACAGCACACGCGTGATGATACGTTAAGATCCAATCAAAACTAAGATCAATGATGATACATAACATTGGTTTCTGTAAGTGTTTAAAGAAAATCACGGACTTGGGCTTCAGAGTTTTCCCGAACCTTCTCTATTCAGCCCACCCCATTGTACAGCACACGCGTGATGATACGTTAAGATCCAATCAAAACTAAGATCAATGATGATACATAACATTGGTTTCTGTAAGTGTTTAAAGAAAATCACGGACTTGGGCTTCAGAGTTTTCCCGAACCTTCTCTCTTCAGCCTACCCCATTATATAACAAGTGTAATGTCGCGTTATGTCTCATTAAAACTATGAAAAATAATAGTTAATTGTATCTATTTCTATAATTGGTTGAAGCAAAGCACTGGCTTAAGCTTTCAAAGATTTCCCCGACCTCGCATTTTGAGCCTACTCCATTGTTTAACACAAGCGTGGTATCACGTAATGTTCCTATAAAAATTAAGCTAATGTTATTTATTCTGATTATTTTTTCGGTTTAAAATACACATTTACGCGTAAGGAAAACATAAATATATTTTAAAGCTACGCTCTAAGAAGAAACACCGAAACAAATTCAAAGATCTCAGTCCCATAATTATTATGAGGACCATGCAGATTGGTGTCAAAGATCTTATTTGACGACCGATGTGGCGCGGCGGGCGAAGGTCCGCCTGCGACGCAAGAGGTTGCGGGTTCGATTCCCGCCTTGGGACAAATGTTTGTACGATCTACAAATATTTGTTCCGGGTGTTCTGGGTATTTTCTATATATATAATAAAAATATCTATCTATGTAATGTACTGTATTAAGTATATCAGTCATCTAGTACCCATAACACAAGCTCTGTTTAGCTTAGGGCTAGATGATGCTGTGTGGATTGTCCAGCAATATTTATTTATTTATTTATTATTTATTTTGAAGATAGAACTACATTGATTTTATTGGTCCGGACCAGTCAGTCCACGCATATGTTTGTAATCGTCAAAAGTAGTCAAAAGTATTTCCGTAAATCAAAAAACAGAACATTCATCTAACACCGCTGCCTTACCCTCTTCAGGAAATCAGGAGTGATATCACCGTTGCGAAATAATGAGTCGATAATTAAAAAAAAGAGGACTAATCTTACAATTACATAATTATTCGAACCGGAAAACCGTGAAATGTTAAAACAAGTAGGTTATTAATAGGATAAGTAAGAGGGGTCATCCCTTTGTATAGGCCTTATTTCAATCAACTATGTAGGTTTTATGGAAACCCGACCTTAACTGGATTAAACCATCGTCAAAAAAGTCAATATTATCATTATTGAGGAATCTTTTCCGTTACCTAAAAGTTCCAGACTGTAAAAGTCCAACTAAATAAGCTCAAAGCTCATTATTGTTAACGAATGTAGTTACACGTCTCTGACAAACCATTGTTTAAGACATCGATTTGAAATGTAGTCGAGTAAACCAGAAATAAACGACATGATGACCTTCACGGAGACGGGCTTTAAATAAGTAGGTATAATAAATCTTTTATAGAGGTATAGCTGCATTACTGCCTACGACTAGGGGACCAGGTGCCTTAGGTATAGTGGCTTGAAGTCACGGTGAAATAATCCGAATTCATTCCAAGCGATTAAAAGAACATAATACCACGCCTATATTACCAAAGGGTACCAACTACTACTAAAGTAGATACACCCACATTTCGGTTCCGGTTATGTTTTTAAGTCTCATAGGGGGTGAGCCTATTGCTATCAACCGGCCATGTCGCTGCTGCTGAGAAATTCCTAATGTTACGTCCCAATAACATATTTCGCGACCTGGGAATCGAAACCAGTAGCTCGTGCTTGGCAGTTGCGTCTGCGGCCACTACGACACAACGTCACGATATGATAAGAACAGGATTGCAGTCTTATACTCACAAAATAGGAACACAGCCTTCAGAATGAAAAGAAGAGAGCTTATGTGTTTCTATGCACCCATAAAAGGTAGTAAGTAGGTCCAAAAGAACGATTTTAATAGTGCGAGTCGGACTCGTACCAATTTTTAGGTATATTTTATAAAAACTTTAAGCTTTTTTTTTAAATTTTCGTCATTATTCGAAAAATATGCTATATATTGTATATTTAAAATCTATTCAAGCTTGTACCAATGAAGCCCTTTCACAGGATACCCCACATACTATTATATTTATATGTTATATTTGTTATATTTTCCCTATACTTGTAGTATAAGACGGTATTACTTGCCAAATTTCATAGTTCTAGGACAACGGAAAATACCCTATATTATGTATTTTGATTCCCTGAAAGTGTCGAAACATATGTTTTATGCGACATTAAGGGCCGTATCTTTTTTTTACGTTAACTTAGAAGATTGATTATTTCACAGCTTGAAGAGACTGTAGACTTGAGTATACCGATTTAATTTCAACTCCACACCTCCACGCGTTTCCGAGATAAAGGGCAGCGCGGCCGTGACAAACATACGGACGGACAAAGTGATTCTGTAAGGGTTCCGTTTAAAGTACGGTACCCAAAAAATAAAGAATAAAGATTTTCTGATGGTATTAAAACTTTTGTATCTATACGAGGCTTTTTAGTTACCTATGTAGATCAAATAAAACTTTCTTAATAGACCAGTTTTAAGTACTCAATCCCAATTACAATGACGTTAACACATTTAATCTTTGCTATCAAACGACGAGTTAATAATTAAAATAAATGGCTAGTTAAAGTATTATCACTGACTAGCCCACACCAGTTATGGTATGAAGGAATTACACGATTTCCCAAAGAAGTGCCCATTTGTTACTTGATTTAAAATTTGGGCGCATTTACGGAATCCGTCTGTTTTTACAGAAGTAATAAAATAAGTTTCTGATTTTAAACATTCATGACAACCAGAGTTATATCAAGTGTTTAACTGGAATTACGTATTATCACGAGTTCAATTAATCGAATAATATTAAAAAAGAATGACTATGTAGCAAGTAATTACTATAATAAGTAATACCGGCCTGTTTCAGTCCCGCTGCAGGGCAAAGTTCTTCCCTCAAACAGGAAAGGCACGAGCAATAATCTGCTTATTGAAATATTAACTGATTTAATACAAAACGAGAAAAAATGATTTCCCGGTCTGTGTTATAATTATTGAGATGATATGTCTAAACGATACGTCGTAATCCGGCACTCGATAAGTACCTATACGATATTTGCAATGCAAAGGCATTGCTACTAATATTTCCGTAAAGTTCCGTCTAAAAAAATATAATATAGAATGAATTAAATAATTCAACATAAAACTCCTTCAGCATCCACCAAAATCTGGAAAGCATGCGCGAGAAAAGTAGGAAGCATTCGGAAAAACATTGAATTGCCATGGAAAATGTTGATTGTAGACCCTCGAATTTAAAACAAAGATCACGTATCATCGAAAATACGCACAAATCCTGCCTCGATGCGACGACGTCGGCTGCCGGCTGCCCACCAGAAGAAAAACTTCAAAATCGTCACAAACTACAAAGTAACTAACAAAGTAAGCGATACTTACCGATCAATCATTAAGAAATGTCCACCTTTTTGAATTTCACGTACGCAAATAATAAAGTAAAAATCAAAGGAAAAAGCTTTAAAAACTCACCTGATGATCTCCTGGTTTTGAAAAGAAACTTTTAAAAAGAAACTTTCAAAAGTTTAGTGAAAGATAATTTAGGAAAGCAGCACGATAAATTCTACCGAACGAATTGCCGTTTTAAATTTACTTCAAATTAAAACAGAGTTAAAGTTTATAGAAATTTGTAGTAGCACTGACTTTAAACCACCTAAGTTACGGTACTAGCACAACGCGCGCGGAGCACTAGTAGCTCGTCCAACTGTCCGGAATAAAGTGTGACCAGGGGGGAAGAGAAGCAGCATTTGTAGCCGCTTAGGGGTAGTTGGGGCGGGAAGGCGGTGGACCTGCGCCGTAGGGTAGTTTCATTTTTAAAAGCACGCAAGCACTAACTGCGTTCATAGAATAGTGACAGAGATACGGATAATGACGGATTAAACTAAGTTAAAACAGACAGTTAATATGACGAAATCCTATGTCAATTATATTATCAGTAAGACATGTAGTTTACCTTAGATAGGTGTTAACATTATGTAGGTCAAATTTATTTTAAAGCTTTAAGCTAGTATCTAACTGCGGGGAGGGAAAGAGAAAGAAAGAGATTGCAACGATTGTATTTCGCGGTTTTAGTATTAAGACTTTACTTCTAAAGTAAAAAAAATAAAAATAAAATGAATTAGTTATGAAGTAAAAGCTTGACGCATGCTTTCTCTAGATTTAAACTTACTCGAAGAAGAGCTTGAATCGACATTGACTTGATTCTAGCTCTTGTGTGTGGAATCCTCACGAGAAAAGATTTTTTTTTTTTTAAGAAGGTACAGAAAGCTTTTTTAAGGTACTTACGTAGGTTTGAGTACTATTCCAATTTGTATCCAACTCGCTTTCCTTACACTCTGACTGATTCCTCAAGCAGTGGTGATACAGTGTTCTTCAACTAACGAGGATCGCGGGTTCGAATTCAGGCTTATGCTCACCTAAACGCTTTCTGTCTTTAGATTGCCGTTTAAAAATATGAAAGTGTACTTTGTAGCGCCTAGCGACATCTAGTTCCTATTTTTGGAAACCTGATGACACAACAATTCTATGGGTTGCCAAGAATTTAAACCAACCAAATAATAGTATTATTAATTCAATCCTGATGAGTCGTTGCATCATTAAACATTCTCTTGTTTGTATTATGTAACAATATTACTACGGTCAAATATAATTATGACAAAGTTGAACTTATTTGCAGTTTGTTATTTTTGCTTGGAATGAGACAATTTTGTGAAACTATGACGATTTGCAACTAATATAATTTTGAGGGTGTATTTTTCAAATAAGCCTGATTGAGTAATTATTTTACCGCTTTTGTTATTAAAGTAGGTAATTGCAATTATTTTGAAAAGCAAGCACCGCTGCGACTGGCCAAAAACCTAAGAAAATCATTATTTTGATGTTCCATTGTATGAATCTTTTTAATCTTTATCAGCCAAATTATGTTATCGTCATTTAAGACGATCCAAACAAAAGAAACAAAAAAGAAACTTTAACCTCCAGGGAGTTAGATAAATTATATTTTATATATTATTTCTCGAGATTTTGGAACTATCAACTGTATGCATTTGATAGCTTCCAAAATTTCGAAGAGAAAAAAAGAGCAACTGGGATGACTCAACCGCTCTTTCAATGTAATGAATATTCATTGAATAAGTCTTGTGATGTGATTTTTTTTTCTGTTAGCTAAAAGATAATAGAAATATCTTGGCAAAAGTTGACACTTGACGAAGTTGACAGGTGACGTAAGAACTTTTAAACTCTTCGTCAACTTTTACTTTGGGCTAGTAAAAATAAGCTAACATACCTAGCGTAAGAAAATGTTAACCGTCTGGGTGCGGCATATTTATATAGAAGTTTGTTTTTTTTGTACACAGGGCTGACAACATTAAAATCTACGTCCGATGTCAACATCGTCAATAAGACGTTAAAAAAAATGAAGTTTGGCGATTTAGATTAAATTAAAATTCGATTTTATTCAAAGCTCATGCTGATTTTATAAATTACAATGTCACCAAAAATAGTTCATAATACCGCTGAATACATCCGAGAGCATTTCTTCCACAGTTTTGACTTGTAAACGTGTTCAATATTATTCTTTCATTGGTAAGTAAGTCATGTGGACGAAATTATAAAAACGATCTGACCTTGGCATTAGATCAAGAGTAAAGCAACGGCTGACTTGATTGAGTTCTGAGCAACGCCTTTGGCAACAGTAGAGGCAAATCTCGTGCATCGAATAGCACGTTCCTGTTTTATCTTGTAACCAGAGTGCTGACAATTTTTATTATCCGCGATAGATGCTGGACGCGTGTGATAACGGCCTGTATTTAAATAATTCTTCGCGCTCCCAACAATTCGTATTATTATTCATTTAAATCGTATCTTTGCAATAGAATAGGATTCTATTTTTCCACTCTTTAAATAGGTATACAGTGTTATTATTCTCATGCATAAAATATAGCTTCGGTTTTTTTTTATGACTGGTTTTTAAACTTATTACAATTTTTTTTAACTATGAATATTGTATAAAGTGTTTTGTGTAAGTGCTATAAATGAAATCTATGATAACCATATAACATCGGTGCACATGAACCCGAGTAACTACACAGTATTTTTATCAATCAATGATAATATTTTGTAGCTGAAGATATATTTTTTATTCTACAACCAACATAGTGTGTAGTATTCTATAATAGTTTTTGCAGTATCTAACAGTTATTCCAATGACAAATACACAGAGTTTCTTTCCAATTAGTACACAAATAAAATCAGACTTAAAGTTAGTTCCGCTTTTGTGTAACCTGATTATTTTTATCTTTTTTCTTTTCAGACATCACCGCACTCATTCAGAATGGAAGAAACCATCATGAAATATATAGCAAACATTCTCAGTACAATTACAATATTGTCATGTCTGTTCATAAAAGTACCACAGATAATGTACATCCAGCAGAAGCAGTCCGCAGAAGGGATCTTTATTCAAGCAATGCTTATGGAAGTCTTTGGGTAACTATATTAATAGTTCAATATTAATAACTGAAGTAAATCTAAAGATATTTATAAACCTACTATGGTGTTGGCCTGCCTGTTTGTGTTTGTGACCTTAAATGTTTGTTAGGCACCACCCACAACAGGAGAAATTCCTAGTGTGGGGCAATGTTAAAAAAAAATGTTGAAGAAGGTTGACTGTGGTGCAGTTGGTGTGACAATCTTGTCCTTTTTATGGGGTATACATGACCAGAGAAGCACAAGGATACTGAGTTTGGCAGAAAGGAGATGCTTTACTCAAAAGAGGGACATTAAAATCCTATTGCTTCTTGTTTAAGTCACAAACCTTAGTGGCTAAGTAATTTCAGCACTATCTCTTCGAGATCATTAATACTAGAGTTCATATGAAAGTGCTTATCTTTAGCACTACACTGGGAAACAATGTATGTGTAGCTACGTAGATTATGTATGTCTTACATTCTTTAGATATCACATGATGTTAAAACTAAAACACAAATAATAGTCACTATACATACAAACCAACATAAACTTGATTATACCTATGTGTACCAAGAAGGATTACAACATGGGTGCTATGTGTACACATAAAAAGTGATCAAGTGTCAAGTTTAAACTAGAATAACAGTAAATCTTGAGCTTCAGTTATGAATAAGTATTTCTTTCCCAATATACTTACTTTGTTTTAAAAACTCAGTGATAATAGTAATGCGGATCTTAACTAATGGACTTGTAACTTTGTATTATATGGAACCATGAATACTATGTAAAATCATTTCATCCAAATTTATGTGTTTATGTAATTATTTACACACAGGTTAGGAGTTTGAACCTGGCTCCAACAAATAATCATTATTTCTGTCAATATAAGCTTTCCGTTGGCATTGCCTATGAACAAAAGAAAAGAGACAAACAAACCCTTTGAATTTCCAAAACACATTCCTTAGTAACCTTCGTTATATACATATATACATGTATAAGGTACTGTGTACTTGTATAAGGAAATCATGTGCAAAATTTCATTCAGCGAAACCCAGAGGTTGTGACTGTGTATTGTCACTCAGTAAATGAATGAAAGATTTTTATTAGTTAGATTCATCATATCAAGACAAAGTGATTAACGTTATGCTCAGTAATGGAGCCCAACCTTAGTCACTTTGTCTTGAGCTAATTGCCTCCAGGTGTTTATTGCAACATGGATGCCCACAAATGTGGTGCTGGTGCGTGCTTGGAGAATTTAGGAAACACCGAGTAAGTAAGGGTGCATGTTCCGTGTCTCCAGGAGGCGCGGCCTTTGCCCCGTAGTGGCAAATTTGTAGACCGGTATGGTTAGGGTTGCCAGCTCACCGAACCTAATAGCCGGAGAGACCAGCCAGTTTGGCCGGACATTTGTGTAGACAGGCCGGAAACCCTACATTTTTGTGGATTTTGTCTCAGTATTAATAGGTACGACAAAAAATTGAATATAAATAGTGTTCGTATGGTTTGTTGTACTAATAAAAACGAAATATCTGTCTTATCGTGTTGGGCAGTTGGGAAACATCGTTCTAAGTATGCTAGGCTTAGTCTTACAAAAGCCAGACAAGCTGGACACCGTTTATTTTGGCCAAACACATCAAAAAGCGTACCTATGTCCGGCTTTATCCGGACGCCGTGCAACGCTAGGTATGGTATAGTAAGTAAAGAAGTCATTTTTTTTCCAGATTCACAATAATGACACTATATAATTTCACGAACAACTACAGCTTAATGACGTACCTGGAGTACCCAATTATATTAATACAAGTCTACGTAATGTTCTACTATGTTCTGAAGTTTAAGAAGCTGTTGTGTATGCCGATAGTGCCAATAAGTGCTATATTATACGCTAGCACTGCCATTGGATTTATGGCGAACGCTATGCCGAAGACCATACTTTCATACCTGGTGGTAAGTGTTATTTTATTAATCGTTCTTTAAGGTTGGATGATTGATAAGAAAGATAATGTAGTGAATGATAACGTGACAGCTGACATGGGAGAATGGAGCGTGTACACCCTTTGTAGCATGAGAAAAGGTCGGAAGATGATGGTACTTCAAGGTCGGACGCAGTAGACCGCTTTGTTTTGTCGATGTCCGATCCTTATCCGATAACAGTCGAATTTAACCGCTTTGAAAATTGAGAATCGAGTACTAGAAAAAAAATGGTATTTATAAAGTTTCGAAACACACAAGATGTCGGTACTACTTCAGTTGTACAGATGCCAGCACATCAAGCTACCTCAAAGGTTAGATTTTCACAATTGAACATGAACCTTATTTATTTGTAATAAGATTGAAAACCTATCAAAGAAATTTGACACATTGGGGTAGCTTGATGTGCTAGCCTCTGTACTTAAACATTTATGGATCGTTAAGAACAATTTTATTTGAATATGGCAGGTATTTATGCCATTCAAATTTGTGGTTAGGTACAGGAGTAATTTAACGCCAGATTGCAATCGGCGACACGGCATATGTGCGGTACACATGGCTACATATCAAGCTATTATTTTCCAGTATAAGCTGACCTCTCATTGTATAGAACTTCTATACAATGAGAGGTCAGCT